>JAEIFT010000200.1:62500-468434 GCA_018904225.1 Lordiphosa mommai | reverse complement strand
GGACGTCAGGCTGAGTTCAATTCCGTCTGTCCGTCTGTCCGTCTGTCTGTTATAATCTGTCTGTCCGTCTGTCTGTCCGTCTGTCTGTTACTACGCGAACTAGTTCCTCAGTTTTAAAGCTATCGAGCTTAAAATTTTGCACAGAGTCTTCTTTTTACTGCACGCAACTAATATGTCGGAACCGGCCGGATCGGATGACTATATCATATAGCTACCATATGAACGATCGGTCGGAAAATAAGTTTTAGTGAGAAAAACTTTTTGTTTTCCATCGTAGCGTCACTAATTTTGGTATATAAATGTTTTATATGTTTCCACATAATTCTGGAAAAAATATATCAAAATCGGATCGCTATAGCATATAGCTTCCATAGAAACGGTTGGTCAAAAAACTACTTCTAGTGAGAAAAACTTTTTTGTTTTCTATTGTAGCGTCACTAATCTTGGTATATATTAGTTTTATACATAATCACATAATTTTGAAAAAATTTATCAAAATCGGGTGACTATAGCATATAGTTGCCATAGGATCAGTCGGTCGGAAAATGTGTTTTATTTAGAAAAGTTTTTTTATGGTATCAAATTTTTGTTATCAATGATTTAAAAATTTTAAAATCTGATATCTATATCCTATATATATTTTACCGGTTAAATCAGTTGAAGAAAAGTTTTTCAAGTGTATTAAAACTTCGGCACAGTCGAAGTTAGCTTTGCCTTCTCGTTTGTTATTATTATACCCGTTACTCGTAGAGTAAAAAGGGTATACTAAGTTCATGCAAATGTATGTAACAGGCAGAAGGAAGCATCTCCGACCCCATAAAGTATATATATTCTTGATCAGCATCAATAGCCGAGTCGATATAGACATGTCCGTCTGTCCGTCTGTCCGTCCGTCTGTATGAACACCTAGATCTCAGGAACTATAAGAGCTAGAGCTACCATTTTCAGTGTAGACTTGTATCTTCTGCGCAGATCAAGTTTGTTTCAAATTTTGCCACGCCCCTCCCGCCCCCGCAATATGAAAAAACTCATATCTCCCACCATTTTTGAAAATTGATTGTTCGAACCTTCTAGACATATATTTTAATCATCATTACCTATCGATCCGCCATACATCATTTTTTCGATCAGATGAACGATTGAAGAGTTACCGCCCCCGCAATATGAAAAATTCCTCATATCTCCCACAATTTGGGCAACCTTAACCTGAGTAACGGATATATCGAAGTCGGGACAACTTACCACTCTCGTTTTTTTGTTTTAAAGCAGGTGGAATATCAGCTCTTTTTTTTTTGAACTCCATTCCAATGTCAATATTTCACCAACAATGCGTGCAATTGAAGTTTGTTGCTCCGACTCCATCGGGGTCGGTCGGTTAGTTGTTGTTGCCTTTCCTCCGTCCTTTGTTTGTAATTAAAGCAGCAGCAACTCGCAGAAATTCCACAATACAATCCGGTCGGTCCCGGCAACTTGGACTCATTGTTATCCGTTTGTTTCACGTGTCGTGCGCCTTTGAGCAGATCGAACGTTCTGATCTTCGGTGGTTCTTGCTCACAGCGTGTGGCGAAGTCAGCGTGCCATCGCCTCGCCGAAGGAATCCAGAACTCCCGATCATGGCGGTGCAACCCCCAAAGCAGGCAGCGCTATCGATTCTCGTGTGAAAACATGCAATTATGGTTTTATTTGTACTACTTTGTGAGTTGTTTCTTGCGTTGAGTTTCTTTTGAAGTAACGGGGCTGACTGACTGGCTGACTAGCAGACTGCTGCCTGGGTATGTGAAAGAACCAAAATTGGTGGGGCCTCAGGGTTGCTTTCCCATAGAACTAGGCAATAACTGGCCTTGCTCTTATGGAGGAAATCAAATTTCTTTAACAGATTTGGGCTCCCAATGGACATTTTCTGTCATGATTTTTAAGTTTGACCGCTCTTGGCAGTGGTATAACATATTCCGCCATATCTTTCCCACAACTTATGGCGTCCACAAGTCGTTTTTATCATCTTTCAGCATGGATTTAAAAAGAATCGGTCAAGTATGATTAATTTGCTTGAGTTTACGTCATTGTTTAATGATGGATTTCATCTGAAACGAAAAACTGATGCCATCTACACCGACTTTAGTAAAGCATTCGACTCTGTGAACCATGATATTCGCCTCCTAATGCTTAAACGTATAGGATTTCCCTCGCCTGTTTTGTTTTGGATCTCTTCATATTTAAAAGATTGAACTCAAAATGACTGATGCTGATTATCAATAGAATCGGTTGAAAAACACGGGAGTTTGGAAGTGAAATGCTTTTAATGAAATGCTTCGACTACAGCGCTCTTACTTGTTATTAATGGACTTCCCTAGATAATATCTCGTTCTCGGATATCTTTTATTTATTTATTTATTTATAGTTCAACATAGTACTGTTAATCTGTACAGAGATTGAATAGGAGAGGACAATAAATTGATTCTTATATCTAACAACGAAGATCGTGTAGAGAATGGGTGGAAATACATGTTGTAAAGCTGGCAGAGGTTACGGAAGGGTTCATGATGGGCATAGTTTGTGAGACTTGGCTGTAGATATATCGGAACGAAACGGACATGGCTAAATCGACTCGGCTGTTGATGTTGATCAAGAATATATATATATGGATATATTGTTGTTAAAACACAATTCCCATCATGGTGCGTCTATGCTCTAGTGTTGGTAAATCTAGAAGTTTGAGCCTCGATATGTATGGAGGGAGTCTTTATAGTGGATCCCAACGTAGGTTTCGCAGAGCAAGCACAAGGAATTGCTTTTGGACAGAGCAATGGATTGAGTGCTCCAGATGCTTGAGTCAAACTCCAGGATCGGCCTTAAGATTAACAAATCCCAGCGAGAGAATTCAACTTGCACAACTTCATGCTACCCTTTAACCTATTTTTATGGGTACGGGGTATACAAATAAGTTTCGTCCTTTAGCTTTTTGTCTGTTGCCTAGGATAGTCAGTTTTCTAAAGTCACTTGTAGTACGTACAAAATTGCCATATCCCTGCAGCCGCCAGGTTGGATTGGATCCCTATGGTTTACATATTTGTGCGTTTTGAATGCGCAGCGAACCGTTGAAAGATACAGCAACCTTCGCCCCCTCCCCTCCCCTCCCCACCCTGCTCAGACCATACGCACCGCAAAGGCATTTAACATGTCCAAATATTTTGTTAGTATGTATGTATTTACATACATAAATACATACAACTTGCTTGTATTGCTCGCACCCTTTGCAGCGGCAGCATCTACGCTGGAATCGCATTAAAACCAACCGAGCGAAATATCAAAATTCGAGAAAGTCTGAAATATTATCAGCGGATTAGAATCCAAATTTTACAAAAAATAAAAGTGGTGGTGACTGATTGCTGAATAGCAAGCAAACAAGTGGCAAAAAGTGGGGCAGAGGCACTGCCCTGCCCTGGTCCTGTCCTGCCTCCCATGTCTCAGTGCGCTGCTTTGTTGTCGTCTTCAACTAAGGGTATGTGGGGTGTTTGGTTGGGCGGGGGTGGGTGTACTAAGCGCCGTATTTAAAAACCCAACTGAGTGGAACAAATAGAAAATCAACATTTTTCTCTCCACTTATTAAAAAGCGGAAAATGTTATAAGTGAATTTAAGCGATACCAAGCGGTTCGTATCCGAATTCGGAACGTGCTAGCTGGCCACGGCATTTCATTCTGATCGCGTGAAATCAAAGCTGCTGAGGTGCACTTGAGTTCAGGTTCACGGAGCAGATTCGGGCTCTTTTTGTAAGCTGAAGTTAAAGTCGGCTCGGTTAAGAGCCTTCTCGTGGAGTAGTTAACAGAGAAGTGACATTTACATTAACGTTAATATGTTAATAGCAGGGAATAATACCGGAACCGTTAACCGAAATAAACTGTGATAAGCCAGGTACCGGTATCGAAACTGGAACCGATATTAAAAATTGTTTGAGAATCGAAAACCGTTATTATAGAATCCGAAAAAACCGGAACCATAACGAAACGCTAATACCGGTACTGTTTCGGTTTCTAATTTTTTATTTTATTGATTTATGATTTTTTCAAATATATATTTCAACTGGGCAAATTGCAATATATACACTTAGAAAAAGTCTTACATTTTAGAAATTCGCGCTTAAAGAATATCCAGAATCATACTCATATTTATAACGAGAGCGTAAGTTGAAGTCGGCCCTGCTTGACTTCGATATACCCGTTACTCAGGGTAAGGTTTATTTAAGAATATTTTATTAGATCACAACATGCCCAAATTGTGGGAGATATGAGGATTTTTCCAAATTGCGGGGGCGGTAACTCTACTATGGCTCATCTGATCGAGAAATGATGTAAGGCGGATCGATAGGTAATGATGATTAAAATATATGTCTAGAAGGTTCGAACAATCTTTCTTCAAAATAGATGTGGGGGGGCACTCTACTATCTTCATCTATCGGATGTGTCGGATCTGTATGTTAATTTCTCGTTCGAACAACATTGGGAGATATGCGGTATTTTTCAAATTGCGGGTGCTGGAACTTTTCTATCGTTCATCTGATCAGGAAATGATGTACCGCGGATCGTTAGGTAATGATGATTGAAATATATGTCTAGAAGGTTTGAATAATCCATCTTCAAAATTATGGGAGATATGAGGTTTTTATACTCTGTACCGAAGGTACGCAGAGTATATTGGATTTCTGCAAATGTATGTAACAGCCAGAAGGAAGCATCTCCGACCCTATAAAGTATATATATTCTTGATCATGTCCGTCTGTCTGTCCGTCTGTCCGTATGAACGAAGAGATCTCAGAGATGGTAAGAGATAGAGGTTTGAGGTGTATGGAAGATATATTTCTTATACTTGCAGGCAGATCAAGTTTAGTTTTGATTTTTGCCACGCCCTCTGCCTCCCCCGCAAATTGTAAAAAACCTCATATCTTCCATATATATGTGGGATTGGGAATATAAGGAGTAGTAAGGGTGCCCTTTTGGCTTACGCAACAACGCCAGTTATTGCATCAGCCTAAGTAAGTTTGCATTGCACTCTGTCTCTCTCCTTTTATGTCTCTCCTTTGATCGAGTAGTTTAGTCGTTCGCCAGTCGTCAGAGAGTTCACATTTTAACTAAGATTTGTTCAATCCAATATTCTATCGTTTTAATTAATCATATATACTTAATAATAATAATCCTGTGAACTTTATCGAGATTAAATATTATTTGTAATTTCCGATCAGATGAACGATAGTAGAGTTGCCACCCCCACAATTTGAACGAGAGCGTAAGTTGAAGTCGGCCCTGCTCGACTTCGATATACCCGTTACTCAGGGTAAGGTTTATTTAAGAATATTTTATTAGATCAAATTGTGAAAGATATGACTTTTTTTTTCAAATTGCGGGGTGGCAACTCTACTATTGCTCATCTGATCGGGAAATGATGTACTGCGGATCGATATGAAATGATGATTAAAATATATGTCTAGAGGGTTCGAATAATCTATCTTCAAAATTGTGGGAGATATGAGGTATTTTTCAAATTGCGTGGGTGGCAACTCTTTAATCGTTCATCTGATCGAAAAATGATGTATGGCGGATCGATAGGTAATGATGACTAAAGTATATGTCTAGAAGGTTCGAACAATCTATTTTCAAAATTGTGGGGAGATATGAGGTTTTTTCATATTGCGGGGGCGGGAGGGGCGTGGCAAAAATTTGAAACAAACTTGATCTGCGTGCAGAAAATACAAGTCTACACTGAAAAAATGGTACCTCTAGCTCTTATAGTTCCTGAGATCTAGGTGTTCATACAGACAGACGGACAGACGGACGGACGGACGGACGGACGGACGGACGGACGGACAGACGGACAGACGGACAGGTCTATATCGACTCGGCTATTGATGCTGATCAAGAATATATATACTTTATGGGGTCGGAAATGCTTCCTTCTGCCTGTTACATACATTTGCACGAACTTAGTATACCCTTTTTACTCTACGAGTAACGGGTATAAAAAGACCTCAAATATCCCGCAATTTTGAAGTGAGGTTGTTCGAACCTTCTAGACATATATTTTACTCATCATTACTTATCGAACCCCCATACATTGTTTTCCGATCAGATGAGCGATGGTAGAGTTGCCACACCCACAATTTGAAAACCCCACACTTTAAAGCAGACGTTGTCGTCCAAGACGCAGGCGGCCGAACGCATTCGGCAAATTCACACAGACACGAGCCGAACACATGCCGAGCCCTTCGCAAAGAGAGTAAAAATCAAGCAAAGCCATTCAGTGCTCGCCTAGCCTTCAACAAGGTAGGTTCGAGCCGCTTTGCGTCGCATTATATTCGCACACCAATACACTCTCACTTTTTTGCCTCGCTCTTTGTGACTAAGGCTGCTTTAAAGTTATTAGTTATATACAAACTGGTACAGAGTATATTACAGTCGGGCTTAACCGGTGGAAGATATGAGATTTATGAAAATATGAAAATATTGCGGGGGCGGGAGGGGGAGTGGCAAAAATTTGAAACAAACTTGATCTGCGTGCAGACAAAACAAGTCTACACTAAGAGTCTCTGAGATCTAGGTGTTCATACGGACGGACAGACGGACAGACAGACAGACGGACATGTCTATATCAACTCGACTGTTGATGCTGATCAAGAATATATATACTTTATGGGGTCGGAGATGCTTCCTTCTATGCGTTACAAAAATCAGCGCAATATTAATATACTCTCTGCAAGGGTATAAAATGATTTACAAGTTTTCTTTTTATGGATGTGGATATTTTCTTGAGTTGAATGACTGTATGAACGCAAATATATGATGCAAGAACGATCGGATATAAGAGATCAGAAGAACAAATCTGCTGACAAAAATGTTTCCCGTTGCTTCAGTTGCGGATTGACCGACCACATGAGAAATGTTTGTAATACTCAAACAAATTGTTCTCAAGCCGTAAAGACTATAAACGTAATCAAAGACGTAAAACGCTGTAAACCAGTATTGCTTAACGGAGTTGACATAGCTTATCTGCATATCTAAACAATATTGTGTTTGAGCTTCAAAGTCTGTATGTAATTTATAAATTATAAGTGTTCGGCCACACAAACCATAAAAGTGCTTCTCATCACGGTTGCGGTCGGTGTTGCCCAGCGGAATAATTTGTTTTGCTTATTACTCGACTATCGTTTATCACATCGGGAAACGATGTATAGTGGATCAATATGTAATGAAGATGACTATATATGTCTAGAAGGTCCGAACAATCTGTCTACAAACTTGTGGGAGAATATGAATTTTCTTTTCCGCGTGCTACTGCGACAGAGCGACTGCGGCGTCGAAAGCGTGTGCGTGTATATGTTTTGGGTGGCCCAAAAGCGTTTTTTCTTTCTTCCAAAACTCACTTGATTCTCAACCGATTTGATTGTGCGTTTCAGAATAGAAATATATTAAGCCTAAGTGACTAAGTTTTAAGTTACACGGTTCTAACTTATAAATTGGGGGTGTGAAAGTTTTTTGCGATTTGAGGAGGCAGGGGGGAAATATTACAATTGTGAAACAAACTCGATCTGCGTATGGCATACTCCTGTTTACATTCCAAAGCACATGGCTCTATTTTTGAGATCGACGCGTTCATATGAACAGACGGACGGACGGACAGACAGACAGACGGACAGAACAGACGGACGGAGATGCGTTTCATGCCTAACAAAAGAATATATATACTTTATGGGGACAAAATATTTAATAAAATATCGGTTGGCCCTCCCTGAAAACAAGACAATTAAAATCATTAAATTTCGCAAAAATCCCACATAAGAAAATACTTTGCACCTTTTATTTTTTCTCGGATAGAAGACATAAAAATAGTAGAATCACAATTTGGGTCGCTTAAATCGGATACACCTCTACGATGCTATAATTGTTTTAAGTTTTATGTTCTCTGTCGTTTATCTCGCGAACTGCAAGTGGTGGGGATGTCCAAAAATAGGATTATATTCTCGATGTGTAAAACTTTGGACCGCGGATAGATTAGTTTTTTTTTAAACACACAAAATTTTGGGTGGATGAGTTCACATGAAATTACCCATATGCATTTTCGTATTCTCGTGTCCTCTCCTTATTTAGATTAGTCTCCTTTAGTCTCTAATTAGGTACAGTCTGAAATCTTTGTACCCTTTTTAAATGCCAAAGTTTTTAATTTCGGAAAATCGTTATTTTAACATAGGAATTTTTTATGGGCGCTAATAAGTGGATTTTTTTTTTTTTTTTTTTTTTTTTTGATACTGATGCCACACAGTTTTCCCTCATAGAGTTGGATCACTTAAATTGTGTGTTTCGAATTGATCGACTTTAAGCAAATTTTGTTTTGAAATTGTCCAATATTTTTTATTTTCGGCTATCAGCTGCCGCTGCGTCTAACCTGGACCCAGGGCAAGACTTTAATCCGCCGAACCGACCATCAGCAAAGCGTCAGATAATTTCCATATTGTTGAGATTTTTCCTGTCGCGCGACTGTGTGTGTGTGTGTGTGTGGGGTAGGTTGAAACCCGTTTCCCATTCTTGTAAACTCCAAAAATGAAAGCAGCATGATTCCTTTTAATTACGTATGAGTCCTTAACTGCCACTCTACAGCCTGTTACGCATTTGACCCACCCCGCTCTATCCCGCTTTACCCGTTCCCCAGCCCAGGGAGGAGGTTGGGTTGGGATTGGATTCTTGTTTTCTGAGTGGGAGGTGCGGCCGCGGGATGCTCATAATAATTGAAGCATATTCACAGTGGCTCTGGCATGGGCGCGGCGCTACACACACATGTCTTGTTCCCCTTGTTATTCCTTGTTTGTATTTGGTTGGATGGTCAAATGCTTGGCTGGTCATCACTGGGCCTGACTGGCTGGCAGTGTCTGACGATGCTTTAATTGTTTAATGGCTCGTTACTTGAATTCCCAGTGGGGAGCACTGGCAACGGGGCTAGCTAGGATTTTGAAGTGTGATAATTGTAGCGTTTTATTATGGATTAAGCAAATTTTCTGTAAATTATATCTCACGGACAATGCAACACAATGACAATGGCGACGACAACCAGGGATGGGCTGGGAGGTGAGAAAAGGAAAAGGTAATATGTAAATGGCTTGTATCACAAATTGAAGTCTCTTTCAGCAAAGAACACTGCTTCTTAGGGCTTGAGTGAAATGCTAGTTATATTAACCTCTTTGACATTGATTCAGCTTCGCGATTTGTCGGTTTGTGTTCAGTCCAGGTGAGTAGCTGACCAGGATATTTTTTGAAAGCTCGTGAAGACCCCAGATATCCAAATAAAAGGTCACTCAGAAGGGGGGAAGTCTTGGTAGTCTGATAAAAAGTAATTTGAATTCTTTTGGGTTTTTTGTTTTGCAAGCTTTATACGTGGGTTGCTATTTAAGTTTCTGGCCTAGGTCACTTCTAGCCATTTTAGGACCAATTGGCCTTTTCCCAAAAAAAAGTTTGGACTTTAATCGATAAAAGCTCCAATCAACTCTTTCATGTGTGACCAGATATTAAAAAAACAGTAAGAAAGTCGGTCAAGCCCGACTGTAATATACTCTGTACCTGTTTGTATGTAACTGATAACTTTAAAGTTTTTCAAAATCTGGGGGTGGCAACTCTTTCGACTATCGTTCATCTGGTTGAAAAAAGGATGTACGGGCCTCGATAAGTAATGATGAGTAAATTACCCTAGTACATAACTCGTAAAATTATAAAATTTGTATATAATTTCCTATTAACATAAACATATTTTATATTAGTCACGCAGGGAATCACGAGTGATTTCTGACCTGTGAGCCATCTCAATTGCATCGCTCCTATCATACTTGGTCTTTGCCTCCTTACACAAATATCTATTGGAAAGAAGGGAGGGGGAAACTGAAAGCGGCGCTAATGCCGTCAAGCCAATTCAATTGGGAAATTACTATTGCCCTCTCGCTCTCTCTTTCTCGTAAGTGGCTGCGTGTTGTTGTTGTCGTTGCATTAAATTTTCATTTACATATAGCGCCACTATTGTTCATCTGATCGAAAAACGATGTATGGGGGCTTGATAAGAAATGATGAGTAGAATATATGTCTAGAAGGTTTGAACAACCTAACTCCACAATTGTGGAAGATATGAGTTTTTTTTTTCAATTTTCGGGGGAGGCAGGGGGCGTGGCAAAAATCAAAACTAAACTTGATCTGCCTGCAAGTATAAGAAATATATGTTCCATACACCTCAAACCTCTATCTCTTACCATCTCTGAGATCTCTTCGTTCATACGGACAGACGGACAGACGGACAGACAGACGGACAGACAGACGGACAGACGGACATGGCTATATCGACTCGGCTGTTGATGCTGATCAAGAATATATATACTTTATGGGGTCGGAGATGCTTCCTTCTGGCTGTTACATACATTTGCACAAACCCAATATACTCTGTGTACCTTCGGTACAGAGTATAAAAATATAATCGCGGTGTTTTAAAAGACGTTTATAAGATCGTCACAGGTGATGAATCATGGATCAAAACAAAACAGCAATCGACCGTGTGGGTCTTCGAAGACGAGCCAAATCCAACGAAAGTCGTTCGTGGAAGATGCACTTCGAAGCAAATGGTCGCCTGTTTCTTCGGTAATGTGGTCATGTGGCGACTGTTCCGCTTGAGCTACGTAGGACGGTCAATTCTGAGTGGTGCACCACAATTTGTTTGCCTGAAGTCTTCGAAGAAATTCGAAAAACGAACAAGAGAAGACAGATCATTGTGCACCATGACAATGCGAGCTCTCACAAATCAGCTCACACCAGCGCCTTTTTGACCGCCCAAAACGTCGAATTGATGGGTCATCCGTCGTACAGCCCTAACTTGGCACCCAATGACTTCTTTTTATTCCCGCACATCAAGGGAAAAATGCGTGGTCAACGATTTTCGTCGCCAGAAGATGCTGTTGAAGAGTTCAAAAACCATGTTTTGTAGGTGTCTCAATTGGAGTGGAAAGTGTTTCGACAATTGATTTGAGCGCATGCAAAAGTGTATAAATCTTGCTGGAGAATACTTTGAAAAACAATTAAACCATTTTTGATCATAAATATTAGCGTTTTCATTATTATGCCAGAAATATATATAGCAACCTACGTATTAAACGTAGCCTCTCCGGAATCCTTGAAGTTCGACCTTAAAGATAACGCATTGGCCTGACTCACGGGAAAGTTATTTTCCCGGACTTGACCTCTAGATACCGTCCTGACTTTGTCTTGAAGCTGTCCGAAAAGTTATTTTTCGAGCTTTTAAACGGAAGGCAGTCCAATAAAATTGCGGTACCTAATATCTGTTCTTAGACCGTAAGTGGAATCGCCCGTATTTCCCTCTGGGCAGCAATTTTATAGTTAGTGTGACCCCACACTGAAAATTGATTACTTACATTCAAACTGACTCAGAGTAAAGAGGTATACAGTATTTTACTGTCGGACTTGACCGACTTTCTTACTTTTATACCCCGTTACTCGTAGAGTAAACAGGGTATACTAAGCTCGCGCAACAAACAGAAGGAAGCATTTCTAATCCCATAAAGTATATATGTGCATATCTTTTCTGACTTGACATGGTACGAATGTAAAAATATTTAAAAAACGAGAAGGCAAAGCTAACTTCGACTGTGCCGAAGTTTTAATACACTTGAAAAACTTTACTTCAACTGATTTAACCGGTAAAATATATATAGGATATAGATATCAGATATTTAAAATTATGAAATCATTGATAATAAAAATTTAATACCAAAAAAAAACTTTTCTTCGTAAAAACACATTTTCCGACCGATCGGTCCTATGGCAGCTATATGCTATAGTCATCCGATTTTGATAATTTTTTCAAAATTATGTGAAAGCATATAAAACTAATATATACCAAGATTGGGGACGCTACGATAAAAAACAAAAAGTTTTTCTCACTAAAAGTGTTTTTTTTTGACCGACCGTTTATATGGCAGCTATATGCTATAGTCATCCGATTTTGATAAATTTTTTCAGAATTGTGGAACATATATAAACAAATATATACTACGATTGGAGCCGCTACGATGAAAATCAAAAAGTTTTTCTCACAACGACTTATTTTTCGACCGATCGTTCCTATGGCAGCTATATGCTATAGTGATCCGATTTTGAACTATTTTTCCAGAATTATGTGGAAGCATATAAAACTAACATATACCAAGATTGGGGACGCTACGATTTAAAACAAAAAAGTTTTTCTAACTAGAACTTGTTCTTAGACCGATCGTTCCTATGGCAGCTATATGATATAGTCATCCGATCCGGCCGGTTCCGACATATTAGTTGCGTGCAGTAAAAAAAAGACTCTGTGCAAAATTTCAGCTCGATAGCTTTAAAACTGAGAGACTAGTTCGCGTAGAAACAGACAGACGGACAGACGGACAGACGGACAGACAGACGGACAGACGGACAGACGGACAGACGGACAGACGGACGGACGGACAAGCGGAAATGAACTCAGCTTGTTGTCCTGATCAAGAATATATATAAGGTTATGGGGTCGGAAATGTATTTCTTGCGTTACAAACTTCGGGCAAAATTAATATACACTTTCAAGTGTATAAAAATTGTTAACTTGTCTATTTCATTTTTATTTACATTTAGGTAGTAATTCAATAGCTCTTTATTTACAAAAAATTACAAGAATCGACCCAGAGGATTCAAAGATATAAGTAACAAGTAAAATGAAGGAGAAACCCCAAATTTAATTTATAAATACGTGTTTGTATGTAACTGATAACTTTAAAGTGTGAGATTTTTTCAAAATCAGGGGTGGCAATTCTTTCGACTATCGTTCATCTGGTTGAAAAACGATGTAGGGGGCTCGATAAGTAATGATGAGTAGAATTACCCTTGTACATAACTCGTAAAATTATATAATTTGTATATAATTTCCTATTAGCATAAACGTAACTCACACGTGATTTCTGACCGCAGTCCATCTCAATTGCATCGCTCCTCTCATACTTGGTCTTTGCCTCCTTACACAAATATCTATTGGAAAGAAGGGAGGGGGGAAACTGAAAGCGGCGCAGTCCAGTTAACTAATGCCGTCAAGCCAATTCCAATTGTGAAATTACCAGTAAGCTATTGCCCTCTCGCTCTCTCTTTCTCGTAAGTTCTACCAATCGCTGAGGTGTTGGTGTTGTTGTTGTCGTTGCATTAAATTTTCTTTTACATATAGCGCCACTATTGTTCATCTGATCAGAAAACGATGTATGGGGGCTTGATAAGAAACGTTGAGTAGAATATATGTCTAGAAGGTTCAAACAACCTAACTCCAAAACTGTGAAAGATATGAAGTTTTTTTCAATTTGGGGGGGAGGCAGGGGGCGTGGCAAAAATCAAAACTAAACTTGATCTGCCTGCAAGTATAAGAAATATATGTTCCATACACCTCAAACCTCTATCTCTTACCATCTCTGAGATCTCTTCGTTCATACGGACAGACGAACTGACAGACGGACATGACTATATCGACTCAGCTGTTGATGCTGATCAAGAATATATATACTTTATAGGGTCGGAGATGCTTCCTTCTGGCTGTTACATACATTTGCACAAAACCAATATACTCTGTGTACCTTCGGTACAGAGTATAAAAATATGCCCTAACGTGACGTTACTTAAAACGGAAGTGGGTTTTGACTCGGATTACAAAATTGCAAAACTCTGCGAATTGAGAAGCCCTTTTTGTATGAAACTTTTTTCAGTAGTTTTTTGAATAATATAAGTTTATTTACCAAATTTAAAAATCTTTTTTCGTTCCTTTTTTATTAGCCTTTTTTATCTGACGTGTGGTTTCATAAATTTCATTTGCCACTTTTTTAGTGAAGATAATTTTTATTAAATTATTCAATGCAACAAAAAAATCAATTTTCATTGTAGCTAAAGTTTTGCGACAAAAGTGGAATTGTTCAATGACTCTTAGGGCTGTAAATCGAAAAGAGAAATTCCACTTCTAGCCCGATATATCGCCATCTGTACTAAGGAAAGCTTTAAACTTTTTAATTAAAATAATTTTGCATATTCACCTTTTCGAAATCAAGTAAGAAATAACTTTTAATGAACTTATAATTTTTCGGTCATTGTAAAATATTCTCCGTCCGTCTGTCCGAATAAACATCTCCATCTTAGAGACTTTAAGAGCTGGAGCTACACTTTTTTCAGTATAGACTCCTATTGTCTGCACTCAGAGCAAGTTTGTTTAACATTTTTGAACCCGCCCCTTCCCCACCCGCAATGTTAATGTTAATGTTGAATTTTTGTTTTTTACCTGACCGGTGGTATATTGAGTTTTTGCAAATGTATGTAACAGCAGAAGGAAGCATCCCGACCCCATAAAGTATATTTTCGATCAGCATAACACCGAGTCGATATAGCCATGTCCGTGGTTTTGTGTTGTTGTCGTATGAACGAAGAGATCTCAGTTAAGTAGGGTTTGAAGTGTATGGAATAATTCATACAGTTAGGTTTGCCACGCCCGCCTCCCCAAATTTAAAAAAACGAAAACTCCACAATTTTCAAGATAGATGTTCGAACATTCTAGCAATTCTACTACTTATTTTGACGACCCGCCATACATCTTTTCGATCAGATGAACGATATTAGGCATTAAAGAATAAAAACCAACGCCAACAACAACACCGTTGCCATTGGTGAACTTACGAGAAGAGAGAGCGAGAAGGCAATAGCTAACTGGTAATTTCCCAATTGGACCTCATAGTGGACGATATAATTGAGATGGCCTGGTCGAAATCACGCGTGATTCCGCGTGTAATATTACGTTTTTGTTAATAGGATATATACAAATTTTATAATTTTACGGGTTTGTCTATCACCCCCACACGTTTTCAACAGATGAACGATGGTTGAAATTGCCACCCTCAGATTTTGAAAAAACCTCACCTTAAATTATTTTTCTACAAACATATAGAGTATATTACGTCGGGCGCGCTTTCTTTTTTGTTTTGTTTTTCAAGAAGAAACTTTTTTAGCGATTTTTATTGTCAAGAAAAACTTAAAGATAACAGAGTGAAATGCATCTTAACTATTGTAACGATTGATGGACATAAAATAAGGATTAAATATCAACGGTATGAAGTAATAAAAACTATGAGCCTAACCTTCCACATGAACAAGGAAACGTTGCCCCATCCTTCACCTATTAAAAGTCGTACGCTATGTAAACTGAATTCAAATTCAAATGAGGCGATGCTATTCGCCCACTTGTGGAGCTAAACTCAGTTGGACTGAGAGTTGATGCTCTCGACAAGCCACAAACCAAAATCACACCCACAAGTACACATTAGCAGCACAACAACAGCACAAACAGCAAAAGGGCAATTCCACATAGTTCAATTTAACTAGGCGGCAAATGAGTTTTGGCTTTTGGGGAAGTTTTTGAGTGTGTAAACGGTTTATTGTGCATATATGGGGATGCGAACCAGTATGCAGGCAGAGAGTTGTCAAGTGGTTTGGGCTGGATCATACGTACCAAATGTCCAAATATATTTAAATATCACCCGCCATAAAAGAGCACAAATAGAAGACAGTTGAGTTTTTGAACTCGTTACGGTTTGACCAGGGACCGTAACTGTTATAACTTTTTGGATAAAAATTTTGAAATAACATTATTTCTAATTTTTAAATAAAAATTTAAAAATAATCGTTATTCTGATTTTTAATAAAATGTTGTTTTAACGTTAAATGGTAATTTTTATATAAAAATTTTGAATAACGTTAAAACTAATTTTTATTATAAAAATTTAATTAATTTTATTTTGTAATTTTTATAATAAAAATTAATTTTTAGTGTTATGAAAAAATTATTATAAAAATACTTATCTAGTGGTTTAAGTAAATCTTGTTTCCTTCTATCAAAGACAATCTATGATTTACAACGCCTACTAGATAAGAATTTATAAAAAAATTTTATATAAAATTTTCTAAATAAAAAGATTATTATAAAATTACAAATAAAAAATTTAAATTTTTATAATAAAAAAGTTTTAACTTATTCAAAAATTTTATATAAAAATACCATTAAAAATTAAAACAAAAATTTTATTTAAAAATTATAATAACAATTTCAAAATTTTTTGTGATAAAAATTGCAAATAAAATTTATCCCATTTAATGACTCGCCATTCAAAATTGGTTCGTATTCTTTTATCAGGGGATCCATATTCGTGTTTTTTTCACTTCCATAACTGTTATTTTCGGTCCTGGTTTGAACCCGTTACGAACCCCCATACTAGGTTCGTTTAAATGGATGTGACAGACAGAAGGAAGCATTTCCGATAAAGACATGTTCGTCTGTCCGTATGAACGAAGAGATCTCAGAGATGGTAAGAGATATAGCTTTGAAGTGTATGGAACATAAGCTGCTTATACTTGCAGGCAGATCAAGTTTAGTTTTAATTTTTGCCACGCCCCCTGCCGCCCCCGCATATTGAAAAAAACCTCATGTCTTCCACAATTTTGGAGTTAGGTTGTTTGAACCTTTAGACATATATCCAACTCATCATTACTTATCAAACCCCCATACATCGTTTTCCGATCAGATGAACGATAGTAGAGTTGCCACTCCCACAATTTAAAAAAAAAAACCTCAAAACTCCCACAATTTTTGAGATAGATTGTTCGAACCTTCTAGACATATATTCTACTCATCAAAACTCATTAAGCTGCCATACATCGTTTTCCGATCAGATGAACAATAGCAGAGTTGCCACCCCCACAATTTCAAAAAACGTCATATCTCCTATAATTATACACTTGAAAAGTGTATATTAATTTTGCCCAGAAGTTTGTAACGCATAGAAATATTCATTTCCGACCCTATAAACTATATATATTCTTGATCAGGACGACGAGCCGAGTTCATTTCCACTTGTCCGTCCGTCCGTCTGTCTGTCTGTCCGTCTGTCTGTTTCTACGCGAACTAGTCTCTCAGTTTTAAAGCTATCGAGCTGAAATTTTGCACAGAGTCTTATTTTTACTGCACGCAACTAATATGTCGGATCCGGCCGGATCGGATGACTATATCTTATAGCTGCCATAGGAACGATCGGTCGGAAAATAAGTCTTAGTAGGAAAAACTTTTTTTATTTTCCATTGTAGCTTCACCAATCTTGGTATATATTAGTTTTAGATGATTTTACATATTTGTGGAAAAATTGATCAAAATCGGATTAATGTAGCATATAGCTGCCATATAAACGGTCGGTCAAAAAACTAGTTCTAGTGGAAAAAACTTTTTATTTTCCATCGTAGCGACACCAATCTTGGTATATATTAGTTTTATTAGCGTCACATAATTCTGGAAGATTTTATCAAAATCGGATGACTATCATATAGCTGCCATAGGACCGATCGGTCGGAAAATGTGTTTTACTAAAAAAAGTTTTTTTATGGTATCAAATTTTTTATTATCAATGATTTAAAAATTTTAAATATCCTTATATCTCTATGTATAATTGACCTGTTAAATCAATTGGAGTAAAGTTTTTCAAGTGTATTAAAACAAAGGGAAACAGAAGTTAAACCTGCTCGTTTTAAAGATAGATTGTTCAAACCATTTAGGCATACATTTTAATCGTCATTTCACATCGATTCACTATACTCCATTTCCAGATCAGATGAACGATAGTAGAGTTATAAGCAAAACAAATAATTACGATGGGCAGCACTGGCCGATATCGTACAATCTTTATATTACAGTCGGGCTTGACCGACTTTCTTACTTGTTCTCAGTGTAGACTTGTATCGTCTGCACGCAGACCAAGTTTGTTTAAAATTTTTGCCACGCCCCTCCCGTCCCGCAATATAAAAAACCTTAAGCTTGTTAAAAGCTTGTTACGGACCGTCTAAGGTATTATTCTAATCATCATTTTTAATTGATCCACCATACACCATTTCTCGATCACATGAACGATAGAAAAGTTGCCGCCTCCGCAATTTGCCTTATATCTCCCAGAATTTTGAAGATAGGCTATTCAAACGTTTAAGACATATATTTTAATCATCATGACTTGGCAATCTACCAAACACCTTTTCACGATAAGATGAACTGTAGTCGAGTTCTACGTTAAAAATTATTTGTTTGTAATTGCTCTGTAAATTTTTTGATTAGTATATATTTGTAACGCACAGAAATATTCATTTCCGACCCCATAAACTATATATATTCTTGATCAGGACGACGAGCTGAGTTAATTTCAGCTTGTCCGTCGGTCCGTCTGTCGGTCCGTCTGTCTGTTTCTACGCGAACTAGTCTCTCAGTTTGAAAGCTATCGAGCTGAAATTTTGCACAGAGTCTTCTTTTTACTGCACGCAACTAATATGTCGGAACCGGCCGGATCGGCTGACTATATCATATAGCTGCCATAGGAACGATCGGTCTAAGAACTAGTTCTAGTTAGAAAAACTTTTTTGTTTTCCATCGTAGCGTCACCAATCTTGGTATATGTTAGTTTTATATGTTTCCACATAATTCTGGAAAAATGTATCAAAATCGGATCACTATAGCATATAGCTGCCATAGGAACGATCGGTCGAAAAATAAGTCGTTGTGAGAAAAACTTTTTTGATTTCCATCGTAGCGTCTTCAATCGTAGTATATATTTGTTTTATATGTTTCCACACAATTCTGAAAAAATTTATCAAAATCGGATGACTATAGCATATAGCTGCCATATAAACGGTCGGTCAAAAAACTACTTCTAGTGAGAAAAACTTTTTTGTTTTCTATCGTAGCGTCCTCAATCTTGGTATATATTAGTTTTATATGCTTTCACATAATTTTGAAATTTATCAGAATCGGATGACTATTGCATATAACTGTCATAGGACCGATCGTTCGGAAAATGTGTTTTACTAAGAAAAGTTTTTTTTTATGCTATCAAATTTTTATTATTAATGATTTAAAAATTTTAAATATCTGATATCTTTTGTTTTTCAAGTGTATTAAAACTTCGGCACAGTCGAAGTTAGCTTTGCCTTCTCGTTTTATTCTAATCTACTAACAATTATTTCCCACATTAATAAGATAAAACGAGAGCGAAAGTTAAAGTCGGAAAGGTTTATTTAAAAATATATTATTAAATCACAAAATGCCCAGCATAATAATTTGATTTGCTTATAACTCGGTTAAAGTTCATCTGATCGTAAAACAGTGTCTAAAAGGTTCGAACAACGAAAATCTTCTCTTGTTGACACTGTTTCCTTAATTTGATTTTCAGGAAAAGTGTAAGTTAGTTTTAAGTTTCTTATATCGTATTCCGGTATGTAATGAAAAAATACCATATTCATAATTAATATTAAAATATACAGACAATAAAGGTATAGCTTCATATTCCAATGTATTTTTTTTCATAACTCCCGTCCAATTGCGATTAGGAGACTACAATTTTGGGAGAGTGAGTTTCTTATAGATGTTAATTAAACTTTTAAATTTGGTGCTGATAACTGCGGGGGCAGTTTTCCTATGCTCATTTTGCTATGCCCTTTCTACTATAATAATATATTTAAAATATTTACAAATATATTTAAAACATTTTCTTTAGAAAATCAATAATTTTGATCAAAAAATCATAAGTTTGAGTTCGCCAAGCTTCTTACGCCCCTTTTAGGATGTTACCCCTCCCAATGGCGACTTACGTCTAAAAAAATCTAAGAGAAGCTAATAAAATGGTACAGTTATGTTCACATTTTTTATTTAAAACGAGTAAGTTGAATTCGGCCCTGCTCGACTTCAATATACCCGTTAAAAAGTACATCAAATGCATGTCTTAACATAAAACATTAAGATTTACTTGAAGTTGGCTGCCTAAGCGCACAGTGGGATCACTGTATGAAAAAAGTTAAAATTTTCATATCTCCGCCAAATGATATCCGATCTTTCTGCAAATTTCACAGAATTTAGATATTGAGCATAAATGCAAAAGTGTAGATTGATATCTGTGAATTTGTAGGCGTTATTCAACATTTTCTATTGCGGGACGGAGGGGGCGAGCTAAAATTTGAATCAACCTTGATCTGCGTGCGGACAATACGAGTCTACACTGAAAAAATTATAGCTGTAGCTCATACAGTTGCTGAGATCTGAGACGGATAGCGACAGACGGATAGGGCTAGATCGACTCGGGTATTTAATGCTGATCATTATACTTAATGGGGTCGGAGAGGCTGCCTTCAGCCTGATACATACAAATGTACGAACTTGGTATATCCTTTTTACTCTACGAGTAACGGATATAAATAAAATAAATATCTGGCTTTACAGCCCCAAAGGGCACGGCCGAGCATCTCTCAATCTCTTGGGTTACGGATATAATCATAACAAATTGTTCTCCCATTATGGATAACTCATTGCAACTTTAGAACAATCATTAATTTTTGTATCAAAAGAGTACAAATTTTGCATAAAGAATAGCACAAGAAAAATATTCACATAAATTTGAATTTTGCGCCCATCTCTACTTTCGGTACAAATAAATTACTGGGAAAAATAAAAATCGATAAGTAAATTACTGGGAAAAGTTGATATCGATAACTAAATTACTGGGAAAAAATCCTGCATGGAAGAGTGGCGGGCGGTTTTATGGCAAAACGCCAATTGTGGCGGATTCCATTCATTTTGAAGCCACCAATATACAATAGTGGAGCATCTAGTTAAATGCTTCCCTGAGTCAGCTACAAGCTAGCCGGCGACCGATAGTTGGACCCGATAAAGAAGGTCGTCATTTCGTGATGCGTGCTGCACGAATCGCTCACGCGCGCACCTCTAGTAGGTATTTTCATGCTGGCCGCTTGCGGTCACTTTGAAATTCAAATTTCTATGGTGACCGTACGTGGCTCAGCTGAAAATACCAAACGCTAATAAGTGTGACCGAACGTTGCTCGGCTGAAAATACCAAACGCTAATAAGTGTGACCGAACGTGGCTCGGCTGAAAATACCAAACGCTAATAAGTGTGACCGAGCGTGGCTCAGCTGGAAATACCGATCGATCGTTCATATGGCCAGTTTGTATGAGGTGATAGTGAAAAGTGAATAAACATAAATAAATGTGAGTAAATATGAAATATGTTCAGAATTTCATGGATTACATAGGAAGTGCACTTGTCGCGCCCTTGGCTGCATTTGCAATTTGTTCTTTCTCACTTGTTCTTGTTGCACTTGTCTTCGATTGGCTACACTTGACCGCTGTACACTTGTCTCTTCTCCTTGGGAGTAATTCGTTTCTGCAGTTGTCATTTAAATCAGACATAATT
This sequence comes from Lordiphosa mommai, assembly GCA_018904225.1. Classification (NCBI taxonomy): domain Eukaryota; kingdom Metazoa; phylum Arthropoda; class Insecta; order Diptera; family Drosophilidae; genus Lordiphosa; species Lordiphosa mommai. The sequence continues at coordinate 447,082 of JAEIFT010000200.1, read as the reverse complement.
TACCCTAGAATGAGGCGGTAAGTCACCTGTCCTTGCGATCTTCGATTACCTGGGGGTCCAGTTTTTGGCTATTTTGATCAAGCTCGGTCCTAGAGATGGCCTGTTTCAGACACGCACGACTTTATTAAATGTGAAAAAATCTATTCACATATATAAAAGTGAATGAAGTATGTTTGCATGTTTGTTTGTTCCCTTTAGGCGACTAAACCACTGAACCGATCTTCACGAAATGTTCACAGTATGTTCATTTCAATCAGGAAAAGTGTCGTAGGCTATGAACCGGGAAGACAGTTTTTCCCACTGATTCAAGGCCTGTTCCGAACCCGCTGAACCGGTTAACAAGTGGATCAGTCATAGGTCAGAAATTAAATTTCATTAACTTAAAATTTGATGTGTATGTATATATATAATATGTAAAGATGGACATTTTACTCTTTCAAGACCGGATCCGGTTCCGCTGAACCGGTTTATAGAGCCATATCTCGGAAATTATTGAACCCATGATCTTAGGATTGGGAACTATTTGGAGATATACAGACATTTCACTGGTTTAAACCCGAAGATGGAGCCTTAACCTAGAAATGATTGAATTTGTGATGTTGAAATTGTATCAAGGCTGGTTCGGGTTAAACCGGTTCAATAGTGGGCCTGAGCCTTATTAGGGGTTCCCAGCAGTTTAAATAAATATACAAAAAGTTGTTCAGAGCCAAACATCAGTAATTAGGTATTTTGGTGTGATTATACGGAGTCGGTTATTTCCCAGTTTCAATCTGGTTCCATTTCAAACCAACTCAAAATTTACGAAAAACGTAAGATTTACTGTGTAGATTTGTAACCGGTTCAATATTGGTCCGAAGCTATCCATAAAAATGATTTAAGCTATGAACTTGGTCCACGCGGTTTTATAGTGTTCGATATATGTTGTGGTTTTGGGGAAACGATTCCTAACCCAGTTGAAATTTAATTTAAAACTGTCTTATAACGGTATCAATATTTTCTCATTTTTTGTGAAAGAAAAATATAAACCATATTTTTAAGGAACCCGAGCAGCGCCGGGTATATAGCTAGTAATGCTTCACTGCTTCACATCGAAAAACACACAAGTGTGTTTCAGCGTGTTCCCATTTCCAAATTCGCTTATATTTCTTATGGAGATTTTGCAATTAAAACATTATTTGTCAATAGCGTTTGATAATAGGAGCATTGTGGGATAGCGTTCTCCGGTTTGGCGCCATTTTTGAGTTTATTCCTTAATTTGTATTTTGTTTTGCCATAACATTCCATATATACGACTCTCTTCAGAACCGATTCAAGTGCTGCAAAAGTCGGCGATAAATTCACATCCGTTGTGTGTGTGTGTGTGTGTGTGTGTGTGAAATGTTTGTGTTTGTTATCTCGAAAGTACCAAGTACATATATAAATTATATATACGTAAATACACTCACACACACACATGTACGGACACCGATCGAGATCGCCAACGACAACGACGTCGCTGTGTCTGGCGAAGGGAATACTGCACTTTCCACAGTGAACTGAAGTTCAAGAGCACAAAAATTATGATGTTTATAAATGGTTTTAATTGAATACAATAGAGTAATCGTCAAGAGGCTGCGGACGAGAGTACATACATGCCACACACACGTGCATGGACATTGGGGTGGTCATTTCGCGCCTACGAATATCCAATATTTCTGTGTGTATGCAATTTCAGAGTAAAGGCCGGAGCCAACACAACACCCATACCATTGCGCCATCAACTGAGATTCGAGCTTCGGCGGAATCGCACGTAGTATACATTTCGGGAATACGCATCAAGAAATCGCCGCCCCTCCGCCGGCCCCCGCCTGAAGTTGAATGTCTCGGAATTTGAATCTGAATCGTGCTTTCTGAGCAATTCACGCCAAAGAATGCAATTGACTTGACAGCCAAAAGTGAAAGTGAACAATAAAGAATAGCTGAGAATATGCTGGAATAAACATAATCAAGACTTGGACATGAACTCTGGTGAGTAAATCTCGGTTAAGATCGCACTTGAATATGATCACCTAGCGAAAATATCGTGTGTCACGTCGTCGGATGCGAATGCCAATCTTCTGATGGCTGAAACCCTCCCATCCAATGTTAGGGAGTTCCTAGGATGAAGCAATTTGTATTTTTTTTTTCGAAAATCCTTGAAGTGCTTTCTTAAGGATAACGTTATCCATTTCTTTCGAGTTTTAAAGTCCGTCCCTAGGAATAAAATCCTGGCTGAAAGGTATTTTTCCGGACTTTCAAAAGACAGTTCAAAAAAATGACAATCAATTCAATTTGTTCCTAAATTGCACATAATTCTGCCGAATCTCAACTTTGGAAGCCCGCCTTCCGTCTGTTTTGGATAACGAAAGTTGTGAAACTTACAAATTTAAATTTCAAAATTAAAAAAAACGAGAAGGAAAAGCTAACTTCGACTGTGCCGAAGTTTTAATACACTTGAAAAACTTTACTCCAACTGATTTAACCGGTAAAATATATATAGGATATAGATATCAGATATTTAAAATTTTAAAATCTTGATAATAAAAATTTGATACATAAAAAAAACTTTCTTAGTAAAACACATTTTCCGACCGATCGGTCCTATGGCAGCTATATGCTATAGTCATCCGATTTTGATAAATTTTTTCAAAATGATGTGAAAGCATATAAAACTAATATATACCAAGATTGGTGACGCTACGATGGAAAACAAAAAAGTTTTTCTCACTAGAAGTAGTTTTTTGACCGACCGTTTATATGGCAGCTATATGCTATAGTGATCCGATTTTGATCAATTTTTCCAGAATTATGTGAAAGCAAATAAAACTAACATATACCAAGATTAGTGACGATACGATGGAAAACAAAAAAGTTTTTTCCACTAGAACTAGTTCTTAGACCTATCGTTCCTATGGCAGCTATATGATATAGTCATCCGATCCGGCCGGTTCCGACATATTAGTTGCGTGCAGTAAAAAGAAGACTCTGTGCAAAATTTCAGCTCGATAGCTTTAAAACTGAGGGACTAGTTCGCGTAGAAACAGACAGACAGACGGACAGACGGACAGACGGAATTGAACTCAGCTCGTCGTCCTGATCAAGAATATATATAGTTTATGGGGTCGGAAATGAATATTATTATGCGTTACAAACTTCTGGGCAAAATTAATATACACTTTTCAAGTGTATAAAAAACCACATCCAATCCAAATTTAAGGAGTTTTCCTACTGATGATAGGAAAAGAGCGAGTTCTTAAGTACAAGCTTCAAGGAGTCCGGTGGGAGTATTGCTATTTACCTAGATTGAGATCTGACAAGTTTATAACGCAATATTGGATTATTAACCAGGGCTGCAAACCCAAATCATTTTTGCGCAGATCCGGTTCGCGGGTTCGAACCAAAAAAATGATTAAGGTTCTGAAATTGGAGGTTCAAGGCTTTTCTGCAAAGGTTTCGGTTCGAGTCTTGGTTCGTGGTTTTCCCAAATTCTTATTGAAAACACAATTTTTTTTGCTAAAAATAAAAATGTTTTGAATTTCTGAATTTTAGTTTACGTGCACATACGAAATCCATTATTTTCAATTTAAAACTTGTATTTCTTCGAGTAATTGTTGATCTATTATTCTCCTTTGATCAGACAAAATAAATATTATGATTGAAAAACTAGATTAACTACGACTTGTAATTTTGGCTGAACCGAACCGAAAGTTTTGCTTCGGAACAGGTTGAACTATTTGTTTCACAAGAGGTTCGGTTTCAGTTGGCAGGCCTGTTTTTAACCTATAGTTCTAATACACATTTTGTCATTTTCAGCACTTGACCACGGAATCCCCAATACCATGCCGTCCCATGCGAACAGCTGTGCAGAATATTCGAAAATCCTGGTTAAAGGTCGATTATACTTCATCAACCATGACCAGGTCACGGATTGCAATTGCCAGCTCAGCGGGAACAGCAGAAGAGGGAGTACTTCTGCCAGGCAACGCCGTCAATTGACATGTGGACGCTGGCGGTTCCGATTCGCATCTATTTTCGTGTTAATCTTCATGCTTCTAATCCTAACCACTGCCCACGATGTAAACAATCAGCCAGGGTTAGAGTACTCAGGCAACACTTCAGCACTGGATGCAACCGCTGACCACCTAACCCTGGCCTCAGTCCAAGCCGAAAGCAGGCTCAGCAAAGAGAGAACAAGTTTTCCTGGTGTCTCCATTAACCGAAACAGTTTGATTAATGTCGACAATTTGCTGCAGCGGCAACTGCGCGAGAAAGCCAAGCAGGATAGCTTGGAATCGATCAAGATGCACATACTCATGCGTCTAAATCTGAAAAAACTCCCCAATATAACCAAGCCGATATCGGTGCCGCAAAATATACTGGAGAACTTCTACAAAGGCTACAACGCCTCGCTAGCAAACGCAGCGCGACGTCGTGGCGAGTCCCTATCAGAACAGGCAGTAAACAAAAATCACGGTACACTGGAAGATGTGTCCGTGTCCGAAGAGAACCTGTCCTCTCAGATGCAAGGCGACGATCCCAATGCTCTGAATGGGCTTAAATTGATCTACAACGAAGAAGAGGAAAATGAGGAGGAGCTTGAAAGTATACTTTCGCATATAAGCAGCATTTACTTGTTTCCCGAGCGTAAGTAGCACCTGCACTGTCACAGTACCGTAAGCCATGAAAGTGATTTGACAAAGGTAACGAGGCAAAGGCAAGCTAACTTCCACAGTGTGGAAGTCTTAATACACTTGAAAAGCTAGTAGTATATACTTTAAATGGTCGGAAATGTGTATTTCTATGCGTTGCAAACTTCTGGGCAAAATTAATATACACTTTTCAAGTGTATAAAAATGCAAATTTCTTTAACATCCCTCTATATTTTATTCTGATTCTGAATGCTAAGTATACAAAATAGGGTATTATGAAAAAAACTGTTCTAATGTTTGTTGCCAGGGAATAACAGCGGCTCCCAATTAGATTTAGATTTATTAGATATTAGGTTCTTAGTGCTATAAGTACAGGACTTGTTTTGAAGCACTAATGACTATGATACATAAACATAAACCGATAGGTTGATTACAATAAGCTTAAAATTAAACATTGAATTCGAAACTTATCATAAAACGAAAGACTTGAAAGACTTTACTTCAACTGATTTAACCGGTAAAATATATATAGGATATAGATATCAGATATTTTAAATTTTTAAATCATTGATAATAAAAATTTGATACCATAAAAAAACTTTTCTTAGTAAAACACATTTTCCGACCGATCGGTCCTATGGCAGTTATAGGCTATAGTCATCCGATTTTGTGAAAGCATATAAAAATAATATATACCAAGATTGGAGACGCTACGATAGAAAACAAAAAAGTTTTTCTCACTAGAAGTACTTATAATATATATAATATATTCATCCGATTCTGATAAAACTTTCCTGTATTATGTGAATGCATATGAAACTTATCGATGGAAAACCAAAAAGGTTTTCTCACTAGAACTATTTTTTTGACCAACCGTTTTTATGGCAGTTATATGCTATAGTGATCTGATTTTTTATTTTTACTTTACCATTATTCTTAGCCCAATTGCTAACCAGCTTCAGGTCATGGTTACAATTATTGACACATTCACTGACTATACTAAGGGGGGCACTAAAATACATTTGGACGTCATCTGCTTACATTTGTATTTCACATTTAGACAAAACACTTGGCAGGTCAAAAAAAGGTGTAGAGGTGGTAGTTATGATTACGGGACTCCAGATTATCGGAAACAAAAACGGTAAATGAGGTTATGATCAGAATTGATGTAACATTGTCCAGTACCTTAATCATAAACAAAAATATTTTTTGGAAAAATTTTGCGGCCATATAAAAAAAATCGATTTTTGTAGTTTAGTGTAAAAAAAATAGTACAAAAATGTTTTTCTTCTTGATTGAGGTAGGGACCAGAATTACATCAATTTTGCTTCGATTGCAACATGGCTGATCTACATCGGTTCAGTAGAACTGGCGCAATCATGGCTACCAGGTCCAGAAACGTGGTTTCGAGAAAAACGCGCTTAAAGTTTTGAGCAACGTAAAAATACTGACTTTACCAAGAACATTGCTCCACTAAAATGGCTATATCTGCTAAACTATATCGAATGTATGAAAATGGTTTGGGGTGGATGAAAGGGTAATGTTCAAGGTATTATAATAATTCAAAACAAAAAAATTCGAAAAAAAAATGTTTTGAAAGATAGAAGACCGTACGTCACTTACACTAAAAAGTTGTTTGTGTATAATTAGACATTTAGTTTTTGATGAAGACCATAATTTCTCGCCCAGTTTGTGATTTTCTTTAGCTCATTATTTCCCGTATACATCTACACACTCATCTAATTTAATAACATATTATTGGACGTCGTCTGCGTACATGTGACAATCACTATTATGCAGATCATTGCTATAAATGGTGAACAGTGTCCAAGGACTGAAACGCGGACTGTTACAACAACTGCTTGACACCTATTTGACAGATAAGAGTTCGACCCCTTTGCGCGAAATTATCGTATGATAAATTTTTATCGAAATTGACCTTTTGATGCAACAAAAAGTAGAAAAAACGCTTCCCTGTACAATTTGGTTTTGTAACATACGATAATTTCGCGCAAAGGGGTCGAGTTCATTTAATTTAATGCTGTGGACAAGAAGTTATACATTTTGTCTAGTTTAGTGCAGATTATGTTATGATTAACTGATTCAAAGGCTCTTCTGTAGTCTAACAATGTGAGAGCATTTGCTTAGCCGTCATCCATTTCACTACGAATATCCTCGACAACCTTTAGAATCACTGTGGTACAACTTCTGTTCTTCCTGAATCCGGATTGCTTGTCATTGAAGAGCGAGTTCTCAGACATATAAATTCGTATTTAATTTTAATAAAATATTAAACAAAATAAAATAGGGAATACAAATCTCAACAGATTACAAAATTGGGCATCTTTTTTCCTTTGTCAGAACACTTTCTTGAATTATTGTATTTTGCAATTAAACACCTCACACTTCCCCACCATCTTCAATTTGTAGAGCCGCAGCCACATGTGCGGCATCAGCGAAAGACGGACGTGCTCAGATTCCGATTTGACAACAGCTATACGGACATCTCGTTTGCGACCCTCCATCTCTACTTGCGTGGCTGGGACTGGATTGGCAGCCACCAGCCCGAGCTGATCGATGAGATCGACGGTCAGGCGGATAAGGATATTGTTGTGACCATTCATCGAGCCGTGAGACGTGCCAACGGCACCAATTTTACGCACAAGGCCAAGGTGTTTGAGTTCAGGCAGCAAATCCCCTCCGGCCAGGGACAGTGGGTCAATGTGGATCTGAAGCCGCTGTTCAGCGGTCCGCTGGTTGGTCGTGGCTTCAATAATGGCACACAAGAGATACTCATTAAGGGCGCGGCAGCGTGGATGAAGCCACTAGTTGTGACCACAGATAACACGGCGAAAAACCCACTGGTACGCTCATATTCATAGACAAAGAAATTTTTTATGAATTTTTGAAATTGGGCCATTTCTCGCAATAATTTCCGTCATCCTGGAATTAATCTCTTCACTTGATTTTAAAAAGAATTTCCAGCCAAATGAATATTGAAAGTTTTAAGCTCGAAAACGTTCAATTTTCTATCAACTGTATGAATTGCATTTAAAAATCAGTCGAGTTGTACGAAAGTTAAAGTGATTTATGGCAAAATGTTAAAAAAAAAACTAATATTATTTTTAAAATGGGATACAAAATTATCCTTGTGACTGTTGCCTAATTATCCCCTTTTTATCTTTTTTTGGTTTCACTTGCAGACGGTGCACATAGAAATCGGATCCCAAAAGAAGCATCGCCGCAAACGTAGTCTCATGGACTGCACGGAGAGCGACCATGACAGCAACTGCTGCCGCTATCCCCTCAAGGTGAACTTCACCAGCTTTGGCTGGCAATTCGTTGTGGCTCCCACGGTATTCGACGCTTATTTCTGCAGCGGCGACTGCAGAGTGGGCTTCCTGGAGCAATATCCGCACACACATTTGGCCTCCCTAACGACCTCGGCCTCGCCCTGCTGTTCGCCAACCAAAATGAGTTCCTTAAGCTTGTTGTATTTTGACGACAACCAACAACTGGTGTTAAGTGTTATACCAAATATGTCCGTCGAGGAATGCAGCTGTTCCTAGCCGGCGATAATTATTATAATTCAAGATTTTTTATACGATTGCTTAGAGAGATAAATAAATAAGTCTATGTACATATGTATACTACAGTCACGGAATTGGAAATCAATGAATCTGAAGGGTGCGAGGGGGAAAACCAAAACAAGCACAGGAGCGCTTCTTTCCAAAACACTTTGAAAGTGTATATTAATTTTGCCCAGAAGTTTGTAACGCATAGAAATATTCATTTCCGACCCCTTAACTAAATATATTCTTGTCGCGCGGCTGGTTCGGGGGAAAACAACTTGAACGGTCAAGAGTTTAGGAAAACTTGGTTTCTAATCACAGCGAGCGTATTGGTTATGTTGTTTATATGCTTCCATTAATCTGGAAAAATGTATCAAAATCGGATCACTATAGCATATAGCTGCCATAGAAACGGTCGGTCAAAAAAAATAGTTCTAGTGAGAAAACCTTTTTGGTTTTCCATCGTAGCATCACTAATCTTGGTGTATGTTAGTTTTATATGCTTTCACATAATTTTGAAAAAATTTATCTAGATCGGATGACTATAGCATATTGCTGCCATAGGACCGATCGGTCGGAAAATGTGTTTTACTAAGAAAAGTTTTGTTTTATGGTATTAAATTTTTATTATCAATGAAAAGTTTTAAATATCTGATATCTATATCCTATATATATTTTACCGTACGTACTTAACCCTTCTGTTAGGTTAGCAAAAACTTACAAATGTTGGGTTAAGGGACCATCTGGTATATACAGATATTTTCAATCAATATAACAATTTCATCTTATTCTTTGCATCTAGCTTGTCTCAATAATTTCCAAATATTATTAATATATCCTTTATTCACACAGTTAATGCAAAAACTAGTTGTGGGATTTTCCTGTTTGTGAGCGGTAAAGTTATCTGCGTACAGTGCATTTAACATTCCATCATATATCAAAAGTTCTTCTTTCTCTTCCAGTTACACAAGTGTTATTAAGTTTATTACGTGCACTTTTCCTTCTTAAAACTACATTCTGTTGTGTTGGTTGTTACCCGTTCTATTATATGCTCGGCTTAAAGGATTTTTAAATTATACTGGTACATACCGGTACGTACCGGTATATCGCAATAAATACCAAGGTACCGATACGGTACCGAATACCAAAATAAACTAGAACCTAAACAGAACCTTTTACCGGAACATTATTTTTTGTGCCTACTAGAACCGGAACAGAAATTCGTTTCGGTTTAATTCCCTGGTTTTTTTCCCGACTTCAATTTACTCTCTACCTGTCAGAGATTGTATATAATAATATCGGAAAATGATGTGTTGTGGAGCAATGAGTAATGATGATTAAAATATATATATAAATTAAAAATAAAATTGATCTGCCTGCAGGTATACGGAGTTTATGCTCCATAGACTTCAAACCTCTATCTCTTACCATCTCTGAGATCTTATTGTTTACACGGACAGACAGACGGACATGCCTATATCGACTCGGCTGTTAATTCTGATCAAGAATATATATAGTTTATAGGGTCGGAGATGCTTTCTTCTGGCAGTTACATACATTTGATTGTCAAACTGCGGCAGATGCATCAGAGTTATTGTAAAATATTCTTGCTGTGTTGCCATCTGTCGATGTGCCACTTCGTTCAGTTTTAGGTTTATCTACTATCAGACCCATTTTTGCCCTGAACTCATTTTGAATAATTCGTTTTCTCATTGAACTCTTCTGTTTGGCCTCTTGTGATCGGATTTGCCATATTTTTTCAACCAATCTGAATGATAGGTGAATAAAACAAATCTTATCTACGCATGTAGTGGTGACAATCCAAACTCAAATCGCTTCTCATATACTTTTTCTTTTAAACAATTTTCTATGTTGTTCATTTCTTTCGGCTTTGCATAACATATTTAGCATCTTGTGGGTGTTGATTCGCTTAAAGCATTACAAATCTTACCATCAACTACATTATAGACTAAATGAACTGCTTTCGAAAAAATTTAGGTTAGGTTACTTTTTTAAGGGGGTCTTCTACCTTTGAAAATTTTTTTTTCAATTTTTTTATTTTGCCTTATTATTATAACTTGGACATTCCCCTTTCATCCCCTTTAAACCATTTTCAAATATTCGAAATAGTTTAGCAGATATATCCATTTAAGCGGAGCAATATTCTTGCTAACGTGAGTATTTTTAACGTTGCTCAAACCTTTAACCGCGTTTTTCTCGAAACCACGTTTTTTTGACCTGGTAGCCATGATTGTGCCAGTTCTACTGAACCGATTTTGATCAGCAAGTTGCAATCGACGCAGAATTTATGTAATTCTGGCCCGTACCTCAATCATGAGGAAAAATTTTTTACTATTTTTTTACACTAAACTCAAAAATAAAACTTGCAAAATCGAAATTTTTTTAAATTGCCGCCAGTTTTTCAAAAAATTAAAAATTATGATTGAGGTACGGGCTAGAATTATCAATTCTGATCATAACCTCATTTACCGTTTTCAATTTCGATAACCTGGAGTCCCGGAATCATGGCTACCACCACAACACCTTTTTTTTGAGACCTTAATTGGCAGGCCGATAACTTTTTGAACAGCCCTCGAATTCCAAACTTTTTTTTTTGTATTTTTTAATATAATTAAAGAATAACACAAAACAAAAAACCAATTTGAAAAAGCTCGTATAGTTTTCTTTCCAGAAATTTTTTAAAAAACACTCATAAAACGCTGTTCAAAGGTAGAATACCCCCTTAAGCCACATGTGCATCTGCAGCTGAACTAAACATTTTTATAATCTTGAAATATTGATAAATAACGGGATATTCATTTCGTTGGGGGACGAGCGGGGGCAAACACTTAAAACTTTACCTAAACATTGTCATGCTCCAAAAATACGAACTGAAAAATACGCACTTATTTAACAACGATTTTCACAAAACACAACTCGAAATATTTAGAAATTGGATCGTACAAATAAAGTTCATACCTTTATGTACAATATTCATATTTGTCGTTTCCAGTTTAATAACGTTTTATAATACATTTTAATTTGACAAATTTAGTCAGCAGACCTGCGCTGCTGACAAAGGTCAAATACAGAAACACGTCTTCGCTCTTTTCGCTCTCTTTTTAGAAAGTCCCGTTAGAGAATCAAAAAAAGTATAACGTCCTAAAGTTTGGACAATCAGCTTATAGTAAGACCTGTTTCCGTTTTTAATAAGCTATACAAAAACGTAATGACATAATTATCATTAATTTTCAATTTTTGGCAGGGAATCAAACCGAATCGAATTTCGGTTTCGGTTCTGGTACGTACCAAAACTAATGTTTTGGTAATGGGTTCTGTTTAGGTTCTAGTTTATTTCGGTTTTCGGTTCCGTTTCGGTACCTTGGTTTTTATTCCGGTACACCGGTACGTACCGGTAACTACCGATATAATTTAAAAATCCTTTAAACCGAAGATATAATGGAACGGGTGTGTTGGTTTCTAGACAACAAAGAGTAGTTATTAAGAAGGAAAATTAAACTTTACCCCAGAAAACAAATTTCCTAATAATACTGATGAATCTGATGGAATGTTAAATACACTGTTTTCAGATAACGTTACCGATCACAATTTAACCCTGCTGTTAGGTTAAGCCCATATGGTCCACTTATTAATTCGTTTCCTTTGTAAATGCAAAAATAAAGGATAAATTAGTAATATTTGGAAATTATTGAACCAAAATAGATGCAAGGAAATAAGATGTAATTGGTATTTTCATTGAAAATTTCAGTATATCCCAGATGGTCCTTTAACCTAAAATTTGTAAGTTTTATCTAACGAAAAAAACTAAGAACCGAATCTGTACCGGTACAATGTATAAAATAAATAATTACGGTTCCGGTTACGGTTCTGGTTCTGAGTTTTAATCGGTTCTTTTCGGTATACGGTTCCGGTTCGGGTTCCGGTTTGACACCCTGATTTTTGGTCAAGTTTTGTCTACAAACTCCGGTCACACCTTTTAAGTGTACGAAACATTGACTACTCATACTTTCAGGCAAATCAAGTTTATTTTCAATAGCAATAAACCGTAATCAAAAATTAATTTTTATATGGAATTTGACGCCCTTTCTAGAGGGCGGGTATTTTCCATTAATAAAATAATAATCACTTTATTAAAAAATTATATTAATATATTCAATAAATACCATCCAACTTTCACAGAAATATTATCGACCTTTTGTCACTAATTAATTACCAAATTGTCTTTTATGTATCTTTAATGTTCACCCGATTTTTAGATCGTTTTTACATGAGTGTGGTTTGGAAAAAATATATTTTGAGTAAAGTTTTTGCCACGCCCATTTTATCAAAAGCTATTTAAACATTCTTATTAAAGTGAGCGATCAAAGTCTCAAGTGGATTAAACTACTTCAAGCTTTTTGGCCGCCGGCTTCAGACAAGCGAGACCACTGTGCGTTGACGATACTAGTACTCGATACTTGCCTAATATTGGTGGTTTTTAGTTCGGTTCAGAATTTTTGAACGAAACCCGGTTCGGTTCTTGGTTCGGTTTAAGAGCAGAAAAAAGCGGTTCGGTACGGTGCAGGCGCTGACACAAACTGGTATTTGGTTTTTTTTTACCGCGCCAGTATATTGGTATTTCCTGCGAAAGCCGCATACGGTCCCACTCACGGTTGTGTTGTGTATATGTGAGTCTAAATGAAATGAAATGACGAATAAATTAAACTAAATGGAATAAATGTGTGCATAAAAAGCAAAGCAATATGAATTGCATTGCGGAAGTGGAATATGTGGCGTTAAAGGTGCGTATTCGCAATTGTAATTGATAAATGGATGCAGGCCAGTTCGGACTTTCTTTGTGTGCATGTGCATAGATGTGTGTGTATGTGTGTGTGTGTGTGTGTGTGTGTGCGCGAAGGGTAGCTGGGCAGTGTCCTGGAATGCAATTCCCTTACACTTACCACCATCGCTTCTTGCCTTGCAGATAAATGGCAACGACATAACTCATTTGTCAAGATATGAAGCGGTGCAAATGTTCCTCCAAGCTAAAGAAACCCTCGTAGTTGAATTATGCCGTCAGAAGCAACAGCAGCAGCAGCTGGATGCGCCCAGAGATGATGAGCAGCAACATCAGGTAATTCTCACACTGCGCGCAGCAGATGATCCTGCTTCTGCTCCCACTCCCCCGCCACGTTCTAGTGACCAGGAGACGCAAACCGTGGATCAGGATATTGTGCGAACGATAGCCGATCATTTCATCGAGCAGGAACACCATTTGTTCGAGCAATGCCTGGAGCCGGAAATCGATATTGAGGTTTGTCGTCAAGCGTCCATTCCACGGCGTTGAACTAATCCGTGCGTCTATTTTGCAGGAAATAACGCTCGTCCGCCGAGAGGATGCGCCTAGCGATCACCTGGGCCTGAGCGTGTGCTGCAATGGATTCTTTAGCAGCCACAGCGATGATAGCGGCGATATGGTCAAGCAGTCGCAACTGTTAACTGCAGACGAGGAGGCTGATGCCGAGGCCGATGAAGATGTGTTCATCAGTGATATCCAACCGAGCAGCATTGCGGAACGCGACGGCCGCCTGCGACGAGGAGACCAAATCCTACGCATCAACGGTTTGGATATCAAAAGCAAAGCGGAAGCAGAGGCACAAATAGCCGAAAGCGAGAGCGGCAGATCATTAACGTTGCTAGTCAGTCGACTTCTGTATCCGGTTAGTAGGAGAGGGAACCAGAACCAAATTAAAACTTGAAATTTCTATGGATTAAACGGATTTCTAAAATCAAAAATTGAATTATCGCCCCCAAAAAGTATTTTACGCCCGTATTTGAGGCCATATCAAGCTATAATCTTAAAAAACTGTTTCCAATCTATCCAAAACGCAAACGATTATTTACGTATCTCTATTTTTGCCGGAGCTGCGACAGGATTATGTTTTTGTGATGGTCTTAGAGAATTTTTAGGGTTGTTATTCCCCTTTGAGGTCGCCAAAATGGATTTTATCAAACAGATTCCCAAATATTTCAAATTATTCTGCAATTTCGAATATCGATTGTTGAAGTTTCAGATATTCAAGAACCAAGATGTTTGAGAACGTTCGAAAATAATTGAAACATTTTTTTCTAGGACGACGACGAAGACGAGGACATTGATAGTAACTTTGAGTACGCGAATAATTTTCTGCCGGATGATTACACAAATGTGGTGGACAAATTGGACAAGGTTTTATTAGCTCAAGTGCAGTCGTCCCAGGATCAGCAAGCAGTCGAAGCCGCGAACACTTCGAAACCAGTTGCTGCAGTCCAACCGACCACCGAGCTAGCGACTGTGCCCAAGGTGGGCCCATCATCCAGCTCCACTTCCCTGCCAAAGCAGAAAACGAAAGACGTTGAGCACTCTAGAACTTTGACATCTCTCAGCACACAGAAGCACTCGATGGCCAAGAGCCAAACTCACGGGCTGCAGCGTTACGAGTACGATGAAAGCGAGCATATTTATGAGACCATACCGGAGGACTCCGAATCGGAGCCGCTGTATTGCTCGCCTTATCAGAGTTCCAACTACATGACGGCCATGGGTTCTTGTTCGTCAGCGGCCACCGGAGCTGAGGCCGAGGCTGAAGCTTTGGAAATGCAGCAGCAATCACAACGTGTGGCCCAATGGCTCGGAATGGGTCTTAAGCCGCAGGCTAATCCCCAACAGCACAATCATCGCACACTGGCCGGCCGTCCAAGTCAAATGAGACCCCAACCGGCACGCATCTCGAATCGCGTCTTCTCCCTACGCAGCACTCGGACCAACACGAGTGGCTCCAGCAGCAGTGGTGGTGGTGGTGGTAAGTACATTCATCATTTTGCCAAGTGTGATAAAAATCGGATGACAATATCTTCAAGCTGATATGCGAACTGGAGAAGTAGACAATTCATCAAGTGCCTATAACACAGGTGGCTCTAACAATAGCGCCTCCCCCCGCCAGATCCTGCTAAATGCCGCGGACGATGAGAAAGAGTTGGGCAAGTCGCTGGCACAGACGCAGCCTCTCATGCTGTCCCCCAAAGAGCCACCAGTAGGCAGCATGCTGATGCTGCCATTTGGAAGATCCGGTCGCATCGGTCTTTGCTCGAGCAGCGGTACGTAAAAAGATTACAGAATTACATTTTTTACATTTATTCGTACCTCTTTTAAGACGTAGCACATGGGCTAGTACATCGGCTGACATCTATTCCTATCTTTTTTGTTTTAGAGTATCCCGGCCCAACGAAACCCTCCATTGATGAGCTGCAAGTATTTGAAAGTACGCTGTTGCGAACGGACCTTAAACTGATGCGCCTGAAGCAAATAGAGGAACCACCGAGCCAATGTCCGCAATTTAATGCACCAAACTTAAGCCGCTACCACTTTGTTAGCAGCCAAGAGGTAGGATCAGTAAAGTTAGTGCACTATTCGCTCTACTCTAACCTTTTCGTTCCCCTAGGTGGCGAACAAGACTCAGAATGCAGCTGCAGCTGGTCCAAAATCGAGTGGGGAGCGACCAACCGAAGAGATTCCTATGGTTTGGAAAGTCAAGCGTCGACCAGACGGCACCCGTTACATTGTGAAGCGTCCGGTGCGCAATCGCGTGAGTGTGGGCCTACGCAAGAGTATTCGCCACAATGATGTGACCACCACAGAGGATGACACAATATCAGAGGTGAAAATCGGGCGATATTGGACTAAAGAGGAACGCAAGCGGCATATAGAACGCGCCCGTGAACGGCGACATCAGCAGCAGCTGCAACTGCAGCAATAACAACAACACCCCAAACCGAATAATAAGGGCACTTTTCACAATGTCCTGGCTAATCTGATCGAAATAAATGATGATTTCCCTCGGATATGCGGACGGCGAGAGAACGGGCCCAACTAATCTAGCTTTAAATATAGCCCCAATCCCGTAGGATAAATTTGATTTCGCATTGAAAATTCCGGGTTTTACCAGCGACTAGATAATACTTCGATAACGAAATAGCATCCAAGGCCAAATATGTGTAGCTTACCCGAAAGTATTGACTTTGCAAAAGTCCTAATATTACAAACTCTAACTGAAAATCAAAAAACCCATTCCGGCGCACAGTTCCCTTTTAGTTGTGTGAGGATTGAGCCGAGGGTGTGAGCCCTTATATATAAGTAGATTTCCTTAAGCTCTGTCTTCAAAAGGATGCCGTCTGTATTGGTTTCTGTGGACTGCATTCCGGCTATTATTATAGGATACATAACACTTACTTTACTGAGAGTCCGATCTGCTTATACCGCGCATCCATTGTCCTTATCAATAACAATCACACAAACTAAAAAATTTCACATAATGTACATAATAAAATTATCTTTTAAAATCAATGAACGATTGAGCAACATTTTGGGCTTATGTGGATAGTCGGATGTCACATCTATGTAATGTATCGCTGTTTAATAGCCTTGGGAAAAACTCCGCGTGGAAAAGTTACCCAGTCGCAAGAGTTTTTCACGGAATTATGATCACTTTCGACATTTTTAAGGCCAAGAAAATACGGAAGGACGAGCTGTGTGGGTTGAAATTCGGTGGAATTTCGGGAAATCCAAGAACATTAATGTGTTTATATAACTTTTTCCGACTGCCGTACCTTTGAAATTCCGGAAAAATAACATTTCAGAATTACGGGCTTTGGAACTTTCCAAATACGAGCTTTAAGATTTGAGATTCATCGGAATTACGGGCGATGAGAGAGAGAAACAAATGAGTTGCGGCCGTGACTTTATCCCAAAGGACGGACTTCAAAGATTCCGGCGAGACTACGGTTATTAAGGAAAAAAGAGTTGTTAATAAAATACCAAATATGTATATGCACACCTGTTTTGAATACCTGTTCCAATACTTTAAAAAAGTGATCCGATCAGTATGCCGACTCTAGTTTCATTTGTTGTTTCGCTAGTTCGGGTGAAATTGCTTTCTTTTTGCGAAACTCAGTTTTAAACTATGGAACCAAATTTGGAATAGAGTCCTGCATGGATATACTTAACACTGGGTTCAGATATCCAAACAAAATTTTAATTTGATTAGTTAAGGCTCATACAATTTCAGTTTGATTTAGTTAGTTATTTTTTTCCAGCGAAGACCATGTTAGACCATCTTGAGCTTTTGAATTCGCGATTAGTAAGGACGAGTGGGGTCTGTGCCTCACACGGATGCTAATTTAGTTAGTACTAAAATTTAGAGCAACATTTTTATTCCAAAACTGTTTTTCCTAGGCTATTGTTTAAAAACATTATTTCGTGAACTATACGTTCATTAGTGACTAAGGCGGATCGTTTCTCAGTAATTAAATTTCATGCTTGTGAAAATTCCCTTTCAGAAGAGGCAAAATATTTTTTTTCCCCCCCCCCCCCCACCCCCGCAAATTTTAAAACCTAATACTTCTGGTGTTTCAATTTTTGGAGTTAGGTTGTTTGAACCTTTTAGACATATATTCTACTTATCATTACCTATGGAGCCCCATACTTCGTTTTCCGATCAGACGAACGATAGTGCCCCCCCCCCCCCAATTTGAAAAACACCTAAATATCCCGCTATTTTGGAGTTAGGTTGATCGAACCTTCTAAGACATATATTCTACTCATCATTACCTATCGAGCCCCCGATACATCGTTTCTCCGGATCAGATGAACGACTAGTAGAGTTGTCACCCCCGCAATTTGAAAAACACCTTAAATATCCCACAATTAAAATAGCTGTTTAAACCTTCTAGACATATATCTTAATCCTCATTACCTATCGATCCGCCATACATAATTTTTCGATCAGATGAACGATAGTAGAAAGTTGCCGCCCCCACAATTTTAAAAAGGTACCTCATATCTCCCACAATTTTGAAAATAGACTGTTCAAACCTTCTAGACATATATCTTAATCTTTATTACCTATCGATCCGCCATACATCATTTTTCAATCAGATGAACTATATATGAGTTGCCGCCCCCGCAAATTGAAAAATACCGCATATCTCCCACAATTTTGAAAATAGATTATTCGAACCCTATAGACATATATTTTAGTCATCACTACCTATCGATCCGCCATGTATCGTTTTCTGATCAGATGAACGATAGAAAAGTTCACGCCCCCGCAATTTTAAAAATACCTCATATCACCCACAATTTTGAAAATAGATTGTTTGAACCCTCTAGACATATATTTTAATAATTATTACCTATCGATCAGCCATACATCATTTCCTGATCAGATGAGCTATAGTACTTTCCTCCCCCGCAAATTGGAAAGAAACTCATATCTCCCACAATTTGGACATGTTTATATCCTAATTTTTCATGTTTATATTGCGGGGGCGGGAGGGGGCGTGGCAAAAATTTGAAACAAACTTGGTCTGCGTGCAGAAGATACAAGTCTTCTGCCAGTTACATACATTTGCACGAACTTCATATCGCCCACAATTTTGAAAATAGATTGTTAGAACCTTCTAGATTTATATATTAATCATCATTACTTATCGATCCGCCATTCATCAATTCCCGATCGGATGTATGCAAGCATCCGATTGTGAACTTTTTATGCCTTATTGATAGCTCTCTTCTGTACTAGTATGCCATACAATTTTCAACATTTTGCGATTTTTTGTTTCAAAGATATTATGAAAATTTGTTTGTCAAAATAATTGTGCCGACTAGTGTATATTATGATCATCATTACTTATCGATCCGTTTTACATAATTTCCCGATCAGATGAGCTATAGTAGAGTTGCCACCCCCACAATTTGGAAATTTTGGCATGTTGCGATCTAATAAAATATTCTTAAATAAACCTTACCCTGAGTAACGGGTATATCGAAGTCGAGCAGGGCCGACTTCAACTTACGCTCTCGTTTTTTAAGTGTCAACCGTGGTTAGAGGCCATGCATGTGTGTATTCGTGCTGCAGCTGAAAAAACTTCTTTCGGAAATCACTGTAACCAGACCTCTAGCTTTTCTTGGGATGTAATTACAAAATCTCTACAGCGCTAAAACGATGCAAGGCTTTCCGTTTAGTTGCTTTTCATAATATAATTTTCAAAAATTTACAAATATCTGCGACTTAAGGTAGTCGCTTTGTGTCGTCAAACTCGTCAATATAATGGACCAAAACGAACCGTTTTCATTTGCAGTTTTCGGTTCGGATTAGAAAATTTAAACAGATGCCGGTTCGAGTAATCGGTTCGGTTTGGATACATGGCATTTATTATTTTCAGTATTTTTGTTCTGCTTAGTCGAAGCAGTGTCGGATTGTGTCGTGTTGGTCCGTGTTAGGCACGAGCAAAATGATAACACCCAAAATCCAGGGTACAGGGTGTTTCGTAGTCGGGGCACTCGACTCTCTTTCGCGTTTGATGTGTTAATTTGGCCCGAGTTGGCAGCACTGCAACCGAGTTGTCTGGTCGGGAAAATAAAGCCGGCAAATTAAAGTTGATTTACTGTGTGAGATGTTGCCAAAATCGGCAAGAGCAGCGTGTTTCTAACAAAACCTGTGCGTTTCAAAGGCAAATTTCACTTGGTTCAATTGAGCACCTAAATCTGGCTGCGGCTATTTAAATTTGCGTCCTCTGTGGTGGCAAAGGCGTGCCGGAATGTGTACCCAGCCAAAGTGTTCACGCGCACACACAAACACAGATACACACACACACACACACACACACATACACATGCATTCAGCAAGGAAGGGGTTGGGGAAGGATTCAAACAAATGCCATTTGATTTGTTAAAATCGTATTATTTTTCATAAATGAACGAAACAATTTGATGGACCTGGACTACAATCTGGGATGCGATGCAATGCGGTGCGAGTGGGGGGTGGTGTTGCCATTAGTCGGGCGGGGGTGTGGCGCTTAGGGCGTAGCGGAGCGGAGAGAAGTAGGAAGTTACAAGGGGTGAGTGACACGGGCAGCAGAGTTTGACGCCAGTTAGGGGTTGTTACGAGGCGAGAGCGCGGCATTTGGCAATATCGAGGCGAAGGCAACGCGGCTAAAACCCAAAGTAATCGCGAGTAATTATCAATAAAAAGTGGCCCGAAATTACCATAAAATTGGCTAACAAATAAATATTGTTATTCGATGACATTCCGGTCAGCGCCTTTCGCAGGATGTAAGTGGGTGTACATTTCCGCTGCTCGTGCATACCTATACAGGAATATGGCATATACATACATAACCACATATACATACACACTCACACACTCCCATTGATATGCGTGTGTGTATACCAAATGCATTTCTCCGTTTCGGTCTTTTTTGTTGTACATTGCAGAGAAGGAACACATCCTCATCCTCGGCCACGGATGAACGACTAAGTGGTCCGGCAACGCCAGAAGCTGCAGCGGCAATGCGCTGAGGAATAAATATGAAGAACTGGCCCATCCGTGTCCACGTTTCGCCTGTAATATAATATGTCATGTCTGCATCATCTGGTTCTGGTTCAGCGGCTGTGGCTATAGCATCCTCCCATCTATCATCAACTACATCGAGCGCCAGCTCCTCGTCCTGCGAAAGCGGCATTGTGATTGGGGACACCAACAATTCCATGATGTCCGCACAGATCACACCCAAATTGCTGAACGACATCGGCATGGCTCAGGTGCATCATCAGATGCTGGAGCCAGTTAAAACTTTACCGCTATCCGAAGATCCGCGCACTTTGCAGTTGGCCCTGGAGCTGTCGCTGGTCGGATTGAGCGAGAGTCAGAACTGTTACGTTCAGCCGTCTCTGCCAGCTCTATCCGCCATGGGTGGCCACAACGATTACGAGCTGGTGGCACGACCTGACAGCCACCTGCCATTGAACACGACTGCCGGATCTGGTCTGCTGATGCCCACCGCCGGACTGGAGGATCGTTCCAAGAAGTCGCAAAATATGACCGAATGTGTACCAGTTCCAAGTTCTGAACATGTGGCTGAAATAGTGGGTAGACAAGGTAAGGCTCGGCATTAAGTTGGAAAATAGTGTCTCATAGTTTGCTCGAAGATTCATGTGTAAAAGGTGCACTTACGGTAGGCAAACATATTTAATTCTTTCTGTATGGGAGCGTTAAGCTCTTTGTACTTGCAGGCAGATTAGGGTTTTTTTTTTTTCAATTTTTCGCACGCCCCCTACCTCCCACCTTAAATGAAAAAAAAAATCATCATATCACACACAATTTTGTTGATAGATTGTTTGGACCTTTAGACATATATAAGTAGTAATTCGTATTACACAGGGCAACAGTGTTTTTGTTGCAGCCCTATCTACAACTGATTATATAAGAATGGAGTGCACTAAACAAAACTGCATCATCGGTTTTGTTCCATCAGCTCTTGTTTCCACGATATGACGGAAAAACGGATTTCTTGTAAATTTTGCCCTTTCGAATTTTTTGTGGCCACAATAGGCATGAATTTCTGAATTTATCTGGCCTATTTGAAAGAGCACATATCAATGCCTCTGTAAAAAATCAAACGGTCAAAATTTGTTCATTCAAAAGGCTCCAAATTAGTCTCTGAAGTCAGACGTTTCTCGATTTATGGCTATTTTTACAAATTAAATCATTTTCTGACCAGAGACCCTTTGAAGCTAGAACGGTTTTTTGCGATTCTATTAGAATTCATGCCTATTTGACCACAAAAGAGAGGTTTTGTGTCGTTGTTGTTTCTACGCGAACTAGTCCCTCAGTTTTAAAGCTATCGAGCTAAAATTTTGCACAGAGTCTTCTTTTTACTGTACGGTCGGAAAATGTGTTTTACTAAGAAAAGTTTTTTTTAGGGTATCAAATTTTTATTATCAATGATTTAAAAATTTTAAATATCTGATATCTATATTCTATATATATTTTACCGGTTAAATCAGTTGGAGTAAAGTTTTTCAAGTGTATTAAAACTTCGGCAAGTCGAAGTTAGCTTTGCCTTCTCGTTTTTTTGTGTTTTAACAAAAATTTATGGTATAATCCTATTTTTTGAGGGCCCCACTTACACTTACAGATCGCGAGATAAACAATAAAGAACATAAGATTTATATAAATTATTGGTGCATCCGATTTAAGCGAATCAAAATAAGAAATTACTATTATCATGTCACCTATCCGAGAAAAAATAAAAGATTCCAAAAAAATTAGTTCTTAAGTTGGGTTTTAGCAATCTTTAATGGTTTTTTGTCTCTTTTTCAAGGAGGGCCAACCGATATTTTAATAAAATATTTTTTTTCCGTATACATATTTTGTTACGATGGCACAATCAATTATTGCGTTAGGAAAAATATTTTTCTAAAATAACATTTTTTTAAGTAATTATAATTGATAGAAAACGATGTCTTAGATAATCCTAACCACGGCTAATAATAAATGTTGTTGGAAAAAATGAATATAAGAAAAACTATTTTTGTTCGTGCAATAATTGAATGTCCCATCGTGAGATTTTTTTCTAGAATATGTATACGGATATCCTTTACCAGAAAAAATATTTCATAAAAATATCGGTGGCACTTTTTAAAAAAAGAAAGGAAAAGAATCCATTCAAGAGCAGACTTTTTTGAACCGTTTATTTATTCTCGGATCGAAGACATAAAAATTGTAGAATATTAATTGGGGTCGCTTAAATCGGATGCTCCGTTACGATGCTATAATTTGATTAAGTTGTATGTTTCTTGTCGTTTATCTCAAGAATTGTTAGTGTTGGGAGTGTCCAAAAATAGGATTATTTTCTAGAGGTTTTTTAAACAAACAAAAAAATTGGGTCGCTGGGTTCACATGGAATTTCCCAAATATACTTGATCAGAATCAATTTTTTTTTTGTATTTATTGAATAAAATTAACAAATAACACTAGTTTACAGCGAAAAAGACCCATTGAAGCCATTATTTTTATACTCTGTACCGAAGCACAGTGGCTCGTTACGCCGATTTAGCGTTGCTAAAATCATAACTTTTGAACGGAAAGAGATATTTGAAAAATTTCAAAGAGACGATTTAAGAGAATTAATGTAGCTTTAAAATGAGCTAAAGCATGTCTTTGTAGGTCAATTGGGTAACTGAGGATCGGCTGCTGATGTTCATATTTGAATACACTGAAAAGATTTCATGAAATAGGCAAATCATTTTAATTTTTTTTTAACGACTTATTAAAAATAGTGTTTTAAAACTAACTAAATTTAGTAAAACGAGAAGGAAAAGCTAACTTCGACTGTGCCGAAGTTTTAATACACTTGAAAAACTTTACTCCAACTGATTTAACCGGTAAAATATATATAGAATATAGATATCAGATATTTAAAATTTTTAAATCATTGATAATAAAAATTTGATACCCCAAAAAAAACTTTTCTTAGTAAAACACATTTTCCGACCGATCGATCCTATGGCAGCTATATGCTATAGTCATCCGATTTTAATAAATTTTTTCAAAATTATGTGAAAGCATATAAAACTAATATATACCAAGATTGGGGACGCTACGATAGAAAACAAAAAAGGTTTTCTCACTAGAAGTAGTTTTTTAACCGACCGTTTCTATGGGAGCTATATAATACAGTCCTCCGATTTTGATAAATTTTTCCTGTATTATATGAAAACATATAAAACTAACATATACCAAGATTAGTGACGCTACGATGAAAAACAAAAAAGTTTTTCTCACTAACTAGTCTTTTGACCGACCGTTTCTATGGCAGCTATATGCTATAGTGATCCGATTTTGATACATTTTTCCAGAATTATGTAGGAAACATATAAAACTAACACATACCAAAATGAGAAAGCGATGGAAAAAAAAAGTTTTTCTAAGAACTAGTTCTTAGACCGATCGTTCTAGGCAGTATGTATAGTCATCCGATCCGGCCGGTTCCGACATATTAGTTGCGTGCAGTAAAAAGAAGACTCTGTGCAAAATTTCAGCTCGATAGCTTTAAAACTGAGGGACTAGTTCGCGAAGAAACAGACAGACGGACAGACGGACGGACGGACAGACGGAATGGAACTCGGCTCGTCGTCCTGATCAAGAATATATATAGTTTATGTGGTCGGAAATGAATATTTCTATGCGTTACAAACTTCTGGGCAAAATTAATATACACTTTTCAAGTGTATAAATATAATTTGAAATTACTTAAAAAAATTATTTTCTTTAAACTATTATTACCTTAAAAAAAAGGATGCTTCCTTAGGCCGTCAAATACATTTGCACAAACCCAATATACTCTCTGTAACTTCGGTGCAGAGTATAAAAAGTGCTGGGCAGCACCGGCCACTACCGTCATGGGCAGCAGTTACACAGTTCGTGGTTCCACACTTGAAATTGAATGATACTAACTTTGGCAGGTACAGAGTATATTACAGTCGGGTTAAAACGACTTTTTTACTTGATACTATTGGCAATTGTTCAATCCTTAAAAATTTTAAAAAGGTTTACAAAATAAAGCTGTGTTAATGATCATTAACGTTTTGGTTAGATTGGAAGACGAACTTTCTGACTAGGTTCCAATATGGCCCTTAATAAGGAGGTAAAATACTTTTTGGGGACCTTTATCACTCTAAAACCAATCCCTTTACTGAAATCGGCCGTAGTCCAGCTAAAAGAAGAATTGTTATAATGATCTTTTGCGTTTTGGCTGAATGGTAACAGGCTCTAGATGCGGCAGTAAAATACTTTTTGGGGATCTCAATGTGGCAAAAATAGAGCTACGTTAATGATCTTTCGTGTTTTGGTTGAATGGAACTTGAGGTGGGCGCGGGCCGGTCCGGGCTTGAGCAGTTTCCGCACCCGTTTTAAATATTTTTCAGTTTGAACCGAAAGAAAAAAAATGGATTTTAATCTTGAAATTTTCCATTTTCCATAGGCTGCAAGATTAAGGCTCTACGGGCTAAAACAAACACCTACATCAAGACTCCGGTGCGCGGAGAGGAACCTGTTTTCGTGGTGACTGGACGCAAGGAGGATGTGAACAAGGCCAAACGGGAAATACTTTCGGCTGCGGACCACTTCAGTTTGATACGAGCCTCGCGAAAGCCATCAATTGAGGGCCAAAATAATGGAATATCAACTGGAGGGAATGGTGCTTCTGGTGCATCTGGTGGCGGCGGCGGCATGATAGCTCGCCTCCAATCTGGGCCGCCGTGTTTGCCCGGACAGATTACCATACAGGTACGTGTACCTTATCGGGTTGTGGGTCTAGTTGTTGGACCCAAGGGTGCCACCATTAAGCACATTCAGCAAGAAACACAAACGTATATAGTCACACCGTCGCGCGAGAAGGAGCCTATTTTTGAAGTGACCGGCTTGCCGGAAAATGTGGAGACTGCACGCAAACAAATTGAGGCACATATTGCACTACGCACTGGCAACGGAAATGGATCGGGCGCCGGGCAAGGCAGTGAGAATGGCAATGAGTCGCTGGATTCGAATGAATTTGCCACACTGCATACCATCAATTCGTTAACTCAGATACTCAACGATGATCTTAATCCGGATATATTGTCGTCCATCTATCAGAACGACATTTCGCCTAACGTGGACTATGCAGATAATACGCTCAAGGGCATGGGTATGGGTATCGATAGCCTAAACAGCTGCTCCAATGTAACAATGAAATCCATACCAAGCCATCAGTTGACCAACTGTTTTCCCAACAACGATCTATCGGAACTGAATATGACGCCAACGGGATCTGCCACGGCAACGGATAAGCATTTCCCCATGTCGACGGTGCCAGCCGGAAAAATGAGTAATAGCCATGTGTATCGACATGCCCAGAAATCCTTGTCCTTCTGCCCACCCACATCAGCTTGCGCAACGGCTGCTGCAACTGGTGCCAACATCTTGACCCGCTCATGCTCATCAGCCTCCTCCACCGCCTCGACGAAGAGCACCAACAATAGCGCGAATAGCACCAACAGCGTTCATACACCCCCAGAGCTGTTGAATATATGGAAGAATTTGAGCGACTCGATTGACATAGACGAGGGCATCGGCGATTCGCCCAGTATATGGAATCTGCCATCATCGACAGTCGCCGTCGCCGCCCACTCCCATTCGCATTGTTCGCCAACGGCCTCGGTTAGTCCAACCGACTCTCTACTGGGCCTGGGCGAGCAGCAGGCGGCGTCGGCAAGTACGAGCCAAAGTCAGAAGATGGCGCGACTCGCCAAGGAAGTGTCACCGTTGCAGCGTCCCGCTTCCCAGCTTCAACCCAATGGGACAGCTGACAAACTGGACAAATTATCGTTGTTGCCGATGCACCGCGAGTGCTTGGTGTGCAATGAAAGGGAGGTGACCACAGCTTTGGTACCGTGTGGCCATAATATGTTTTGCATGGACTGTGCCAATCAGATCTGTGTGTCCATGGAAGCAGTGTGCCCAGTCTGCCATTCGATTGTCTATCATGCCATGCGCATTTTGGGCTAGAGAGTCACGGTCGCCAATTCGCCGTGCCCGACAGAAAAGCTTGTGCGAATGCAAGATTTGTATCTAAAAACCCAATTTAATTTTATTGTAGTCAGCTCTCAGCTAAGATATCCCAAATGAACGGATAACCGTGAACATCAGCCATTCGAATGTAGATAGATACCCTACACGGTTAGTTTCAGTTGGAAGTGATTACGCCAAGGAGTTTCCTCTAGGGTTGAACAATTTGTTTACAAGCCTGTTTATAGCATAGGGACAATTCGCAAACAAATTAGTGAATGAAATAATTATTTGGAGCGATTCGTTAATGCCTGCCATTTATTGTATTGTCCCTGTAACCGAGGGACTTCTCGTAGCCCCATAAAAATATTCTCATGATCTTGGCGGTTAATGGACTGGTCCATTAATAGCTCACCAAACTCGCCGTTTCCTGTGTCGTATGACATGTGGCACCGTCTTGTTGAATCCACATGTCATCCAAGTCCAATTCTTTAATTTTTAGCACAAAAAAAAGTCTGCAATCATCGCATGGCACCTAGCTTAAGTGACTGTAACGTTGCGTTTTTTCATTACTTTTTAAAAATTACAGTCTAATGATGCCGCTGGTCCACAAACCGCACCTAGCTGTGCATTTTGCATGGTGCATTACCAGCTTTGAAACTGCATCTGGGTGCTCTTTAGACCAAAAATTCGGCCAGTACGGGGGTGACACGGAAATCTCCAGAGACCAAATGAAAATTGTTTAAATTTTAGATGTTAATCGACAAGAACGTGTTCGGGTACTAGATTAGATGGGGCGAAAATCTATCTGGCTTTGACTAGTCGATTTTAATTCGCTAAACATTCGCCATCCGATCTAATCATCCGAAGATCAACTTGTTGCTTTCCTTAAAAAGTTATACTATTTTGATGTGAAATGCATATATTACAGTTTGGCTTGACTGATCTTTCCTACTTGTTTTGTTGTGTTGATTATGAATTCTAACTGATGGCAACCTTTCCTTCAAACAAGTCCACAATCGATGAATATATTATGCGATTTGCAGGTTTTCCAATAATATTTCCAAATAAAAAGTTACCACAACTGCTTGGGTAAATTTTCTTAGAATTGTCCCTAGGTTATGCTCTAGCTTTTGACCCGCGTATGAATCGAGGTAACCAGTGAGAGTTTCTGTAAATGGCATCGAAACTTTTATGGAAGTGAACTTATTGAGAGCGTTCTGTTTCCATTATAATTATTGGCGCAGAAGTTGGGGTCGTCTTCTATGTAACGAATTTTAACGATTAGCTCTAGAGATACGAATGTTTATCACATTCTAGTAAAATTATACCATAAATATATACATACGCATATATACATATATATATGAACTGTACTATGTAGAAAGCATACAAAGCAGCCGATGATTTGGTGAAACACAATTCCAACGTTTACTGGAGGTTA
Source organism: Lordiphosa mommai (assembly GCA_018904225.1). Classification (NCBI taxonomy): domain Eukaryota; kingdom Metazoa; phylum Arthropoda; class Insecta; order Diptera; family Drosophilidae; genus Lordiphosa; species Lordiphosa mommai. The sequence continues at coordinate 418,971 of JAEIFT010000200.1, read as the reverse complement.
GCACCCACTCTCAGACATAACCATAAGTTGACTGATAAATAAGCGATAATCTTAAGTCAGGCACATATGCAAACACACACACACACACACACATATATATATATATATATATATACGTATATTACGTCGCATACGGATATCAAAAATTATATTATTTACCTAAATCGAAATCTATATATGAATATGAATATAATGATGCATGAGCCACATGTGACAACTACCTATATAAAGCTTACGATTAATGTGAATAAAAAGACTTATATATTGATAGTCAATCATATGAAATACTAAATTACCCGAGCATATGGCGCATCCTAGTTACATGCCCCCATCCCCTTGCCCATTATTTGTGTATGTTTTATTCGAGACTTGTGTTATATAACTAGTTACATACATATAGTCAGTAATCCATTATCGAAATCTAGTCCACATTGTGTTATATAGAGGCTGGTCATTTCTTATTCCTTTTGTTTGTAACCAAATTGTAGAGATCAAACATAAAATGAGTGAGACTAAATAATGTTAAATGAACGCGCAAAACATATATAGACTAGTACAATTTAATTTCATTTTCATTTTGATATAAATCATAAATATATATATATATATATACATAAAAATACCATATAGATATTTATATACATTAAAGACATTTACCAAAAAAAAAAAAAAAAAAAAAAATCCAAAACAAATAAAACACCTAAAATAAGTTACCAACACGTTCATCAAGAAATATGTTCCAAAATAAGAATTATCCATTGAAATCGACTCCTGAAAGCGATTCTTCATAATTTAGTTTTTGCCCTGAAACGAAATTCGGATTCGGCAGATATTGACATGAGTTATATGAATGGTTATATTCCGGATCCGATACGGTACTCTAATCTTTTGAATTGTTTTTAGATTCCAAAAATTAAACTGCTTTAAAATATTTCAAAAAATAAGATATACCATTTTTTTCGTTCTTACGTTTTGATCGTTTGATTAATGGATGGATAATGCCGCACAACACGCTTCAAACGTTATTCCTAAACATTCTGCAAAAGAGAAAAAAATATAAATCTTCTGATTTGAATGTCGATTTGAAACAAGCATTCTAGAAACATTTTCGACTTTTAATAAAAACATTTCTTAGAACAAAAATTTTGTCAGACGTAAGAGAATTATTTATTAAGAGCGAATTTATAAAATCTTACCAGATATAATACACTGCCATTTACTTGAATAGGGACATAGTTATGGAACATTACCATTTGTGCTTTGATGTTTTGTGTCGTAGGCAGTAGGGTGAGTGACACATTTTTTACTTTTAGCTGGGCTTTTCCTTTCCCTTCAACGTATTTGTTATTATAAAGCAACGAGTTACAAAGATTTACTCGAGAATGCGTTTCCTGGGATCAATAACATAGATATCCAACAGGATAATGCCACAATCCACACATCGAGTTGTAAAAGCAGGATTCTCTCGATATCAGTATCGAAAATGCAATGCAGTATCGAAAAGAAAAGTTAATGGAGCCTGGGAGACAATTTCAACATTCTCTCATTAGCACGGATGCAATCAACGGAGGCTGAAGGTCGATTTAAAACATTACTTAAAGTCTAAACATGATTCCCTTTCTGATTAAATTTATAATTAATTAAATAATTTATATTTGTTGTTCCTTTCTAGTGCTGCAAAAAATGTATTAATTTTTCCAGCAAAATTTTATTTTTTCAAGGTAATAGTTAAACAGTTGTATTTAAAAATTCTTGTCCCTTTTCAAGCGCATGCCAGTGTATATATATGGAATAAAAAAAATTAGTAAGATAAATAACAACAAAAATATGGTCCATGCGGGCCATTCGACTGATTTTTCCAACCAGATCTTACGAAATCGTCAAGGTTGTTAAATAGGCCTAAAATTATGATTTTTTTTTCAATTTATTGGAATGATGCGCGGTAAATAACGTTGCAAAGTGAAAACTTTCAATTCTGTTTTGATGGGCAAGAAATTGTAAATTAATAGAAAATTCAATGTATACTTTATACAGTGATACTTCTCTCACTTATGCGCAAAATACAAACAATCTTACTAAACAGTTTTTGCGAGGAAAATCGTAAATTTGACTAAAATCTTGGGTACCATATTCCATTTGTAGTTGGTGCTTTTCCTATTGTCCTAGAACAAAGTGGAAAGAGCAGAGTAATCATCAAAAAGATTGTTTCTAATGCCAATTTGAATAAAGCCGGGCCATCCTTCGGAAGAACTGTTTCAATGGTCTTCATCACTTCAACTTTAATATAAAAGTGTTCTGTCTTGGCAAAGTCCGATCGCAAAACATTTGAACAATAATTTCACTAAACTGATACATTGAAAACATAAAATCATGTTTGATTGTTTGTTCGGAAAATGTCAATTTATTAAACTCTGTACCAAAGGTACAAAGAGTATATTAAGTTTTGTCTAAATGTATGTAACAACATCTGCGACCCTATAAAGCATATACATCTCTTGATCAGCATTAAGAGCCGAGTCGTTATAGCCATGTCCGTTTGTCTGTCAGTATGAACAAAGTTGTTGTAAGGTACATAAACTCCTTACACTTGCAGGCAGACCAAGTTAATTTTAGATCGCTCCCCCCAATTTGGAAAAATGTCAAAATTTTTAAGATGGATTGTTCGAACTTTGTATACATCATCATAACCTATCGATCTACCGATCGATGGTCGAGTTATAAGCAAATAATTAGGCTGGGCTGCACTGAATGCATTCAAGATGGGCTGCACTAACACATTTTATGCGAGCCCACACTTAAAATCGATCACTTGTATACTTACTTTGACAGGTAAAAAGTATATTACCGTTGTGCTTGACTGACTTCCTTACTTGTTATTCTATGTAAACAGGAATTTGGCTTATTGCACTTCACAGTTTCCAGTTCCATGTAGCAACTTCACAGTCATCATTCCAATCATTTTGAAAATCGTTATTTCAGACCTTTTTAACAAACTTGACCATTGTCTTCTCAAGAAAAATTTCATAAAATGATTTTTATGCTTTATTTAAACCAAAATTACCATTACCGTTTCGATAAGGATCTGGTTGTTTTCGGTTTCAATAATAACGGTATAACGGTTTAGGTCTTAAAAACATTATATATTAGCTCCGATATGTGCTTTAAATCGGTTTATTTCGGTTAACGGTTCCCGTAACGGTATTACACCGCGTTTTTAATTTTTTTTTTTAAGAAAGAAAAGTCTTTCTAAGCTTGGTTTGATGTTTTCAACTTGATAAATTATTTTAAGTATAGGAAAGTCTTGGAATCCATTAACGTAAAGCTTTCAGGAGTGGCTTCGAATGAATGGTGCCATTTTCGGATCCAGGGAATAAGTGAGTGTTATCCTAGATAAGCTCCGCATACATTGAAAATTCAGAATGTTCAATTGAGTATCGAAGTTTCGTTCGAAAAAAAAGGTATCAAATCAATAAAAAAAATATATTTTCAGTTTGTCTCAGTGTTCGCATTTATTTCAGAACTCGTCTTAGACTAGTCTACACCCTCGACCTTTAATCCCCCCATTTAAAAAAATGTTATTATCATTGTGTAAAGTTTTGGTTAAGAATTCCTGGTGGTTCTTTAGTTTTATTTCGTTAGAGCATTTTCTTTCAATTATGGTACTTGAACTAACCAATTAAATTCATAATACACACTCACACACACACATTTCTTCTATTGAGCCCCCATTCCCATTGAAGCAACTTACAAAGTTTTATGAAGAAAGCGAGAAAATATTTTTTTACACAGTACGTAAGATTTTACATTAAATTTGTAGTAGATGGCGGTTAAAATATTTACAACGAATATTTTATAAATGTTTCTTAATAAACGTAAAAAAAACCATATAAATAAATATTTAATATCAGGCCCGTTCGGAACTCCAATGGACATTTTGGGAATTGCCACGCAAAGTACTATCAAGCGGTAATCCCAATCGATTGCTCAAACTTTCTCGTGTCAATTCCGCGAAATGACAGCGGAGTCCATCACCTGTTTAAATAGATATATATATATATATATATACATAGATATATACGTATTCTAAAACCAAATCCAAATGATATGTAAACTGATGGCACACATTAAGGCGCTCATTGATGGAAGAAAGACGAAAGAAATAATATATGTGTATGATTACCAATAGTGAAATATCCGCATTGTGTTCGTGAGAAAGTATATAATATCTTAAAGATACATTTCATAAATCAACTTAATTCGGCGTACTTTTTTAAATCATAGTAAGCAAAATATAAATGCCGAACGAATTAACTTTATATGACAAATGTATCACTAAATGGTTATAATAAAAATTTTCGGAAATATGTATTTTTGTGGATTCAAGCTGGGCACAAACGGTGACAATAGTTCGGTAAGTACCCTGCAGTCATTATGTAAAAATCAAAGGTGACGCATTGCGCAGCTTCGCAATTCTCAGTCGGCCTGGTTTGATGATTCAAAATTGCTTCCCGAGTATGTGCAGAATTGATGAGCGGATGGTATGCTTACACATTATACAAAGTGCTTTCTATGGAAATTAAGTTTTTTTTAAATTGACTTTCTAATGCTTTCTAATAATATTCACATAAGTATAAGGGTTATTTAATTTACTGTATATTCTGTACGCTATTATCGCAATTGTAATAGAACAAATTAACCTCAATAAAGTGTAATATTAATTCGACTCGATTGCATGCCAAATTTCAGAAAAACACACAAGAGAGTGCGAAAAAGCCTTCTCACAGGGTGCTTATGCGTACGTACATTGGCATAAATTTAAATTTACTGTCCAGAGAATTCGGAAATTGTTTGGAAATTTGTATAACATTCTAAAGTTTTATAATATTTTTGAACATCAGTTTATTTCTTTGAACCAGGAAAATATCGATTCCCAAATTAACGACCTGCACACCAAATTACAAGATGACAGCTTAAATTACATGGTTCTGATTTTGATCGAACCGGCTTAAACTGGTTCGCTAACATGGTTGTAAATGAATCAATCATTTAAGGATTGACTTACGAATCAATCACACGCTGATTTAATCAAATTCAATCATCGAGATTTTAATCTGACTGTACTTATTGAAGATTTTGAATTTAAAAAATTTAATTTAAATCGTGAAAGATATCAATCATTTTATATAAATTATTAACAATTTCATTCATTGGACTAAAATCATTAACGATTTCAATTCGTTTAATGATTTTAACACTTTGATTTAATTTATAACAGATTTAAATCATACTCTGTACCGAAGGAACAAAGAGTATATTGAGTTTGTGCAAATGTATGTAACAGGCAGAAGGAAGCATCTCCGACCCTATAAACTATATATATTCTTGATCAGCATCAACAGACGTGTCGATATAGCCATGTCCGTCTGTCTGCCCATATAAACGAAGAGATCTCAGAGATGGTAAGAGATAGAGCTTTGAAGTGTATGGAACATAAGCTTTTTATACTTGCAGGCAGATCAAGTTTAGTTTTAATTTTTGCTACGCCCCCGCAATTTAAAAAAAAAACTTCAGCTAGATAACTAGTTCGCGTAGAAACAGACGGAATTTAACTCAGCTCGTCGTTCTGATCAAAAATAAATATAGTTTATGGGGTCGGAAATGAATATTTATATGCGTTGAAAACTTCTGGGCAAAATTAATATACACTTTGCAAGTGTAAAAAAATTTGATAACTATTTCAAATTCATTTTAAATCACCAAACAAAGAGCATTCTGAGTTTTGATGAATATAGTGATAATTTTATATGCCTAAACGTTTTTTTAAACTTTTCTTAAAAATACACGCCGTCTGGTTTTCGGTAAAAATTTCAGTTCGATTGGTCCAGTGGTTTAGAAGCTTGCCCACCTAAACAATTGATCTAGCGGTCGAATTTTGCTGGATCCGACAAATATGCAGCTTATATAGGAAAGAAGCTTTAAGCCAGATAGCTTTAAAACTGAGGGAGGAGATAGCATAGAAAATGCAGACGGACATGGCTTTCTATAAAAGAGTTTTTCCTCACTGATTGGTCATCTGCGCAGAGCCTAAACGGTAAGAGATAGAAAGCTGAAATTTGCACAGAAGTTTCCATATGACTTGGAAAAACACTCACATATACAAGGACAACACTCACATATCTAGACCTGGCCCGGGTCGGGTTCACAGGCCCAAAAAAGGATCCGGAGCGATACCGGGCCGGGCCAAAAACCAAACCGGTAGAAAGCCAAGTCCCGCCCACCTCTACTATGTACGCTGAGCCATCTGATGTGCTGATTACTAACCTCTCCCGAGTTGGCTATTTAATGCAGCATGCACTTGAGATTTATAATTTTATGACCCACACTTGAGAATTTTGAGGATGTGCGTTAAATGTCGAAGGAAATGGTTTTCTATTGCTTGATAGAGATCATAAGAGCATCCAGCATCCAGCCTAGTTTTAATGCAGCCCGAGCTACCGCAGGCCGGGCGGGTTTGCCTACAATTCCGCTGATGACTCTAGCTGGTAAGGACCGTCGGCAATTCGCTTGTCCAGTGGGATGGCGATGGTGCCTTTATTTTCCAGCCCAGGCAAAAGCTATACTAAAATTCAAAATATTTGCCTCTTAATAAAAATATACATTTTTATTTTGTTTTAATGTGCTGTCCTCACTACAACTGCATTTTGCATTTCTGCATTTTCGCCCATACAACTTTGTTGCCAGTGCTGACACAAAAGTTTTCAACTCGATTGTTGGTTGTTTTTTATTCGATAATCGATACTTATTTTAAAGTTGCCATCACTACATACAAAATGTAAACAAAACCAGCTGGTTTAAAAGTGCGACAAATGTATGAAATTGAATTTAATTTATAATTTATTGTATTTATCAATTGTAAATCTTAACCGGCTCCGGCGACGCAGTGAATCAAAATTAAATTTAAAAATTAAATTATTATTAAAACCGGCACCAGTGTGACCGAATTTTGTGTTTTTTTTTTGTGATAATTATCACAGACACATTAAGAGTGTGACCGTATGAGTCTAAGGGGAAAATACCAATACAGAATAGATTGTATTTGTATGTATAGTATATCTATCTAAATAATACAAAAATTTCGGAACTTTACTGTTTTTTGCAGGAATAATTAATAAGTATCTTCATAATAATCGAGCTATGCGCAGATGGTGGATTGTGGTAATTGAAGTGTGTGTGAGTGTACAAACGAGTGTGATACCGGCGTGTTTTAATATATTGCAGTTTGTATGTATCTGTATGCGTGCATATTATTGTAAGTTACTTATGAGAGGGTAGGGGGTGGTGAAAAGTTGCCGGCCAGCCGCACAGTGGTACAGAATCCAACTAAGAATCGCAAAAATTGCATGCTTTTCTATAGAAAAAAATCAGCAAATTACATTCTATTGGGGATAACTTCAAAAGTGTTGACCGCATATTTTAGTTTGATAAATGAAGAAGCGGCGCACGCAAAAAGCTTTAAGGCTGAAAAGTCATGCAGGGCCGACTTTAAATTACACTCTTGTTTTAGTACTGTTTTGTTTTACTATCGATCGACAAGAATAATAATTTACATCCAGGCAGCTGTTCCTTCCTTCCTAGTTTTTACGATCAATTTGGGGTTTTTTTGTGGTTGCCATTAAAAAACTATTTTGAGCATGAGGTCATAATTTCGGCTAAAGATAGCCATTTTAATGTGCTTACTACCAAATCAGATAGTCGTTTTATCCAGTTTCCCCTCAGTTTCGAGTCGCTGGCCCAGTGTGCACTGTGAGCCGTTGGACTTGCATTATTTATATATATATATATCGAATTAGCCTGCTTCTTGTATACGCTTGTGTATATGTATGCTTGTGACTTATGTGTCTTTCCAGCTGTCATTCAACCATTGACTTCTTCCGTTTCACTTTCAGAACTTTCCGATCAACTATGGCTACATTTCAGTATAGCCCCCACTCATATTTCTCCCAGCTAAGTCCTTTGGCCGAGAAGATCAGTCGCGACATTGGCAATGCGAAATCGGCTTACAGCGAGGAGCAATGGCTCACCTTAACAGCCGGCGAACAAGAGAATATTCTCAATAACTGGATAATCAAGCCGGAAATAGCTATGAAGTATGCCAGCCGGCGGAACCACCATATCAGTAATGGTGCTCATGATGCGTACGCATATGATGGGCACAGCCTGCGCACGTTCATCCACCAGAATGTGGCGTCGAAGATCTTGCATGACGAGCACACGGGCGATTATCGCGATGAGCATTCCACGCCGTTTAGTTATCGCACCAAGTCACAAATCAATTTTACTGTGATAGTTGGCAACAATAATTCAGCTGAGGAAACCGACGACTCGGCCAGCAGGCTAGCCGCACCAAAGAGTATGCCGAAATCTCATTACACAGCTCCAGTCACTGCCACGGACTTACCACCGCATCCGGATAATCGCCCTCAATTGAATCGCACTGCATACGACGATGACACCGCTTGCTTCTTTATGTCCGATGAAAAGTCCAATCTGTTGGCTCATTTTGGTTCGAAGCACACCTTGAACAGTTCGTCAACGGATCTATCCGAGGACGAAGGACACCTTAAGGATCAGCAGGAGGAGGAAAGCACCCAGCTGCTGTCCGCTGAAATGCAAATCCCCAAGGGCTTTGATTTTCTAAGCAACTGGTAGCTATGAAAATGTGTCGTGGGTTAACATAGTAAGAGATTAGATAAGAATCCCAATCATAAGTGCATCATCAAAGACCATATCCACCCATATCTATATCTCCACCCAATATTTTGCCATAAAAATCTAGATTTAAACCAACATCAGAACTGTGTCACATCTAGTGCAGCGATGAACCCAAAAATCTAACGAAACGGCGCAGAAACAACAACATGTTGTATGCAGGGACGTAATGATTATTGATTAAGTATTAGTTGGTTATTTATAAACTCAAGAAGTAACGATTACACTTGGTAACAGTTTAAAAAAAAATACTTTTATATCATTTTTCTGTGCCTAAAATTGTATTATATTCTGATCCAAAAATACAAACAGTATATGGTGTTTGCGCAAATGTTTGTAAATGCCAAAAGGAAGCATCTCTGATTCTAAAAGTATATATATTGTTGATCAGCAGCCGAGTCGATGTAGCCATCTCCGTCTGTCTGTCCGTATAAGCAAACAGATCTCTGAGATGGTTAGAGCTAGAGGTTTGAGTTGTATCGAACAAAGACTCCTTGTACTTGCAGTCAGATCAAGTTTATTTTGGATTTTTGCCACACCCCCTGATGATGCTAGATTGTCCACACTTTCTAGAGAATTATTCTACTCATCATTGTTGATCGATCCACCATACATCATTTCCCGCTCAGAAGAACGATAGTCGGGTATAATGAAAAACTCAATCTTCATTGGAATTTCAATTCCGATACTCGAAAAAAAAGTTATTTTTTGGTGTTATACTTAAGAACAGTTAAAAAATTTTTTTTTTTTTAATTTTGGGGTTTTATTTCTTGAAGTTTTTAAATTTAAATTAAAAATGTATCGTTATTATTTGAGAGCTGTCAGCTCAAATGTCGTTCGCATTTGTCGCTGAGACGCGCGGTCATGCCTTGAATTTTGTGAGTCAAAGCGCCGGTATCTGTCGGTCGTGCCCTCTCCCTATACAGCCTGCACTGTGCCGTTTTTTGTCAATGTACTCCTTATAATAGTTACTTCACAAATAAACCAATATTTTTGTATATGTATAAACGTCGTCCTTTATTTTGCCACGGATTCGATTTCATTCACTAAAAAAAGGTTTTGCACTGAATTTTCGCTAGAATTGTAAATACTTTATGTTGCTGGTAAGGTTAAGAATTATACTTATATATTTAGCTACGAGCAGGCACACTCCACCACCTGCATATCGCTCCAGGTGGAAATTTTCAGCTTGTCGCTGTGCTCCTCATCCACATGCAATATCTCGAGTTCGGCCAGCTTGGACGGAGCGCAGCAGGGACGCGGCGCTCGGCTGTGATCCTGTTGCCAAATCAGACTCTGCAGCAGGGCGTGATGATGGGCGGGATTGTGACGCGGTGGACAACGACCCTGACAGTAGCCGGCATCAAAGGCTTTTGGCTGTAAAATGAACTCGAATCCCTTGATGTCCTTAAACACCACATCCAGCTGATGGCGGCAGCATCGCTGATGGACTTTGTAGCAACTGTTGGGCCATACACGCCTGCTGAAATCCTGATCCACTCGGTGCGGAAAATACCGTCCGCCTCTGCCAACTTCGGCATGAGTCTGACCCAAATGTCCAATGATATTTAACACTGGCATCAGCTGATGATGATGTTGATGGTCGGTCACCTCCCCCTCAGCCGAGGGGGCAACGTCACTTAGAATGCGTGCTCCCATGCGCCTGCACTTGTCGCACTGAATCTCTATACCCAAATTCTCGTGACTTTTGTTCAACCAGCCGCGCACTGCCCGGGTCACATCGAACTCCAGCCACTGACTACGCGTATCTTCGTAATCCGTAATCTCAAACTCAATTCGACGCTTATCCAGCAACTGGCGCCTGTTCGCCGTGAGCAGCTGGTAAACCTTGAGATTCAACAAGCGCGTACGGCTTCTGCTCGAGTCTGAGTGTTTAGAAGTCGCCTCGCCTTTGGTGCAATCCTTGTTCTTCTTTGTCTTCCTGCCGCCGCCCCCTTTCCAATGTGGGGCATTGGTAGCCAAAGCTGAACTGTAGAGCAGCATAAGCCTAACATTGGCCTCGTCAATCTTATCGAAGTGAATGTTGACATTCAGCGGGAAGTGCAGCAGTATGTTGGTCTTGGACTCAAGGCTACCCTTCCTCTTCCCCTGATCCAGACTGGGGCCAGAGCGTGCCGTGCGCCTGTGGCGCCAACGCTTGCGAGTTATATCGCTGGAGCTATTCGTTACAATGCTCTGCAAATGAAGATCATCCCAGGGGGAGGACATTGCCCTGGCTTCGTCGAAGAAGGTACTGGTGTCGTCGGTACTTTGGTGTCGGAGGCGTTTTAAATATTCCACATATTTGCTAGAGTATTCTAACTGACTAATATTTGCCTGTGAAAAGAGAGAGGAAGAGCGAGAAATAGAGGTATTGTAATTACTGCGGTTATAGCTCTGGGTTAAGTATGTAGGTACAAATCAGTTGGGATCTCGAAACGATATCTTCTGGGCGCACATATCTCGGAGATGGTAAGAGCTAGAGGATTGTAGTATATGGAAGAATGACTTCTTATACTTGCAGGCAGATCAACTTTATTTTGAACTTTTTCCACGCCTCCTGCCTCCCCTTTCGAGAATCACGATTCAATCTCAAACAGATTAAAAAAAATAAAGACTTAATTCAACTTTTAAATCATCGAGACTTAAATCTGATTTCATCATTGAAGATTGCTTTAAGGAGATTTAAAAATCATTTGGGACCAATCAGATTGTTTACATTTCGATTTAATTCATTTGATTTAAATCATTAAAGATTTAAATGTTCAAGATTGTTAAAGATTTCAATATTGAAGATTAAAATTATTTGATTTAAATCATTGAATATTTAAACATTTAAGATTCAAATCTTGAAGGTTTAAATCATTTGATTTAAATCAAAATATTGCAATCTTTAATGATTTAAATGAAAATATTGCAATCTCGAATGATTTAAATCACTAAATTATTTAAATCTTTACTGATTTAAGTCATAAAATGAATTAAATCTTGAATCTTGAAATCAATTTAAATATATAAGAAATTAAATCAGAAATGATTTGAAAATTTTGATTTAAATCAAATGAATAATTCTTTAATGATGTAAATCATAGATTGACAACTTATACGATTTAAATCAAATGATTTAAATCTTTAATGATTTAAGTCAAATGAATTGAATCAAAATATTTACAATCTAATGTCGTATTGTAATGTACAATTAGTGTCGTGACCAATGCTAATCTATAAGAATCTGTCTAATTGTATTGGGAAAATAATAAATCTAAATCAACTTAAAGCAATCTTCTATGTTGAATCAGATTTAAATCTTGATGATTTAAAGCTCAATTGAATCAATCAAGATGCTAATAAATCATAAAGATTTAAAATCAAAAATGATTTTAATCTTTTACAGCTCTGCTAGATATATATCCAAATCTTTATTACTTATCGATCCACCGTTTCCTGATCAGAAGGGCGATAGTCGAGTACAATGAAAAACAAGTATGTCATTACGCTTGGCAGCACCGTTCGCAACCGTGATGGACAGCACTTACACAGCTTGCATGGCCAACACTTAGAATTTATTAGTTATATACGAACTTTGCCAGGTACAGAGAATATTTCAGTCGGACTTGTCCGACTTTCTTACTCGTATCTGCTCAATTTCCTTTACATTTAAGAGTCTTGTCCTTTTATAATCAAATTCAAAGGTTTCGAAAACTTACAAATGTAGTTGGGAGGTCCTTAAGGTGGTGCTATTTTATGCAGCTGTATTTTACAGGGACGGAATTGTTTTCTTCTGTCTGTTACATACATTCATGATACCTTTTAATACGCTTGAAAAGTGTACATTAATTTTGCCCAGAAGTTTGTAACGCATAGAAATATTCATTTCCGACCCCATAAACTATATATATTCTTGATCTGGACGACGAGCTGAGTTCAGTTCCCCTTGTACGTCCGTCCGTCTGTCTGTTTCTACGCGAAGTGAACTAACGGATTGATTTCTATTATCTAATGCTGGTTAGTGTTTGGTTAGTTTCTAAGTTTGTCTACAATTTCAATTAAAAAAATATTCCCACAGCGACCATAGCACATGGTTAAGCATTCGTGGACTAGGCCATCTGGGGATACCACGTTAAAAAAAGAGCGCAGAGAACTTTACCTCAGTGGGGTGGTGTGGAAAAGAGTTCAGAACACTCGCAACAAATGTTTATTTGCTATTAATTTTAACATTTGATTAAAAAGCAAATGTGATCAAACATTTTGTGTAAGTAAAAAATGCAAACTTTAAAATTCAATTAATAAGAACTATGTCCGACCGCCAATTAATTTCATCACGTTAATTCTTCATAAATCGCGGTCCATCGAAGGGTTTTTTTTCGGAATTTTTGGAGAGGCTCCGCCTCCGAACAATTACCGAAAAACTTTTTTGTTTTCCATCGTAGCGTCACTAATCTTGGTATATGTTAGTTTTATATGCTTGCACATAATTCTAAAAAATTTTATCAAAATCGGATCACTATAGCATATAGCTGCCATAAAAACGGTCGGTCAAAAAACTACTTCTAGGGAGAAAAACTTTTTTGTTTTCTATCGTAGCGTCCCCAATCTTGGTATATATTATTTTTATATGCTTTCACATAATTTTGAAAAAAATTTATCAAAATCGGATGACTATAGCATATAGCTGTCATAGGAACGATCGGTCGGCAAATGTGTTTTACTAAAAAACGTTTTTTTCATGGTATCAAATTTATATTATCAATGATTTAAAAATTTTATATATCTGATATCTATATCCTTTATATATTTTAACAGTTAAATCAGTGGAGTAAAGTTTTTCAAGTGTATTAAAACTTCGGCACAGTCGAAGTTAGCTTTGCCTTCTCGTTTAAATATTTTGAGTGGGAACAGGGAGAACGGAGCTACTGGAGATTTTTCAAAAGTTATTGTTTTAGATCGTTCTTGGGACTTTTATACCCCTTTGAAGTCGCCGAAGTATTTTAGGACCGAATATTGGCACATATTGGATCGTAGTCTTAAGGTACGTGTTCCAATCTATCCAAAAAGTGAAAGATTATCAACGCAGATTAGTGACTGTTTTCGAGCGATATTGGAAATCTTGGACTCTGCTCGCCACACTTAATATTTGAGGATATCAATGTTTTTGGATGGCGCTACAACTATTTATCAATTGTAAAATATAGGTCAATCTCTTTACCCTATGCGCTCCCGGAAATGATAGGTAAAGTCAGCCTAGTCTTTGATATAATGTCGGCTGCAATATGAAGACATTGATGAATGAGGTAACTTTCCCAAGGGGCAGCTGTCCCTCTCACTACGCCCTTGTGCTCGATTTGGGGCCGACTTTCTCGGTTTTTTCCCACTGTGAATCTCGGAATATTCCCCTTACCTTCCTCATATCCGGTAGCTTCTTGAGTCCAAGTCCACGCATTACCAGCTGCGTCAGCTTCTCCTTGTCGATGCGTTTGTGGTACACATGATGCTTGGTGCCAGCGTCTCCGGCTCTTCTGCCAGCCTTCGTCTGGCCGATAATATCTCTCTGCCGGCGGCGCGCAGACATGGTCAGGGCATGGTCGGTGGCTGCGGCTACGGAATGGCCGCTACTTAGATTAATCAGACTATAGTTATTTGAACGTTGATTATAAAGCGACTCTCTACATTCTAGTTTATGGTTTTGAGTAATAATATTGTAAATGTTTGCGTCTAGCTGGTTGTGGCATTTGGTTTCAGTTCGAGTGACGGGTTTTCGGCTCTCAGTTGTCTCGGCAGTGTCTTGGTTGCCGAAGCCGGAGCTGGAGTTTGACATTGGGCCTGGCCCTGGACCGACTGGCTGAATCAAGGACGCAGCAGTGCGGCAGAGCAAGAACGGCGCTAGCAGAACGACGATTAGCCATAGCTGGGATCGGGGCAGGACACTGTGTAACGCGCGATTTGACTCGATGGCTGCTGCTTCAGTTTCATTTTCGAATGTGGCCGCCGAATTCGTTTCAATATCTATTTTCATTTTTCATTGTTGTACCACATGGCCATCGGATTGCGTATGATAAAGATCGAAGCGACTGCTGATTGAAGGAATGCTGGTTGGAATTCCCAACTGCGGCCGTATACATCGCTCGAAGCGATCAGCCCTAATAACCAAACACTGTTTCGTTTGAGTTGAAGTAGAAATATAAAAGATCACAGTTTATCAGAAATGATTGTTTATCTGCTTCTCTTTCGCACACTCGGCGGCGAGTCTCATTCACATTTATCTAGTCGTGTTTGATTTACGCGCGACGAAGCGACGGCAGCGGAACCTGTTCGGTCGTCAACACTTCAGATTCGACTAAAATACCCGAAAGCAAATGCTTACTCAACAGCCGCAAAATAAACAAACTCACCCACACACACACGCACACACACTCACTCACACAATTCACAAGCAGTGTGCTCATTTAATACCCTACGTTCAGTTCGTCAGAGCATTCACAATGCTAGGGGTAGGCCAGGACCAACACACGCACAGTGGTGCCGAATCCAATGGCCAAAAACTGAATTACACCATTCAATTGGAAATACTTCGAAGAAACCAGTTCGGTTCAGGATTATTGTGTCTCTTAAATAATGATCACCCGAACCAGACCTACTTTTTAATTTCAGCGAATTATCCGTTAGCTTCTTCTTTAGGAACTTGAGTATTATTCAAAATAATTGCAAAGATTTGATCGATTTGTTTTGCAAAATCTAGCAGGTAAAATTTTAATACTGCCTCGCAGATTTACGTAGAAGATCCTAATCTTTCACTTACCGTCGAAATTCACAAAAAATAGCGGCTAAAATTGTTCAACGATCCAATATGTTATAATCCAGGGGTCGAACCTTTTAAAAAGGGGTTTTGCACACCGAACGAATGACGTTTTCCGTACAATTTCACCCAGCTTAAGTATTCCAAATTGACCGACAAACGACCTCATGTTTGACAAAACAGTCCTTTGTCGACTCGTATGCTTTCGTATGATTTTCCAATTTCCGATTCACTTTGTCATAGGCGATCACGAGTTAAAGAGACGCGCAATTTGCCGTGCCGCTTACTATTGTGCAAAGTGAACAAACATGTGCACTCACACATTCCAATTTGGCTCTTTATGCACACTACCAAAAGGGTGAATCAGACTAATCCACCTTTATACAGGAGATACGTCTCGTTACAACTTAAGCCACCCTCGTCGTCGTTTTGTTGAAGAAACCAATGAATTCGCTTGCGGCATGGCGAATGCTTCATTCATGGCATCTGCCTTGTTGCCTTGTCTGTCAATGTTGACGTTAGCCCCTTTTTGAAAGAGATTTTCCGATTAAAATGTCGGGTAAATGAGTGCAGAAAAGCACGCAGACTGTATTCTTTTCAAAATGCATACATGAGAATAAATTATGAAATCGTTACAAGCTGCAAGGGTATATAAACTCCCTGGTGTTAAAGTCGGTATTTCACTAGTATTAAGTATTCAGAAACAGTCCTGGAAAATGGAGAAAACCACACAAAACCCAAACTTTCTCACAAAATTAGGGATCTGCATGACTGCACTCATTCATTCAATTTAAGCTTGAGAGCTTCATTTGCTGTTCTGAGTGCACTTATGCAGCCCTCGAAAACAAATGATAATTTGTAGGTTAGTGATTGGATTAGAGTTTTTGAGGACCCCAAAAGGTATTTAACGACCGTTTTTAGAGACATTCACAATTCTACTTTTGGCGGTGCTACGGCAGATTTGACGTTAGATCGTAGTCTTGAAGTAAGGGTATAAGTCATTGTTCTTTTGTTTAAGTGGGTTTTCTTACAGACGTAGCAAGTTTTAAGATTAGTACCAGCTAATAGATTCATTCATTTGCATAGTTGATTGTAATTATTTGTATCGCGTACAAAGTCAGGCAGGCAAATGGTTTTGGACCTGGGAATTCTGTTAGTCACAGAGATGAGCAAATGGATATCCCTGAATTTCTTTATACGCATTACGTACATCTCTTGCCTTTACAAAATTCGCTTGGGGGATTTTTTATAGCAGGCATACAAACATTTTTGTGTTTGTGATTTCAGTCATATGAATGCGTGTGTGTGTGCCTACATATATGTACACAAGGGCGCAGCCATTGGGGGGTTAGACAGAGGAGGGCAGCTGACCCCCAACATAATACAGTTTTTAATTTTCAAACCGAATCGTATTTTGGTTGCTGTTCTGGTACATACCGAAACCGTATCGGTATGTACCGGTAAAATTAAAAAAGGACAACTACAAATATGTATGTGTTTGGATTAGATTTGTAGATGTTTGTAAAATTGACTTTATTTTGTACTTTCTTTAAATAATAATAGAAACGGAATGCCGAAGCTAAATTCAGCTGTAATCTTTCTCTCACTAAATTCCATTTTCTACCTGATCGGTTCTATTGCAGGATAGGATATAGACATATAATTTTAACCAAACTTTGTAAATCTAATTTCACGATTCACGAAATAAAAATATCTTGACGCACGACGTCGCAAATTATCACGCACGATAATAATATTTCCCTACAAAAATTTATTTAACAAAATACAACGCGATTATGTATATATCTGTAATACACACCGGCCGCATATTTTTGGCAATAATTGCAGCTGCTTTAGGCAATATTCTCCTGAACTTTTTTGGCCTGACACACATAATTTATATCTCAAGCAGATTTGCTGCAATTGGTAATATCAAACGAAATGCTTGATTCGTGAAATTAGACATTTTGCTCAATTTGCTCTTTTAGTTTATCAGATAAATGACATATAACTCAATCGAAATAAGTTAATTGTGAAGAAATCACTTATTTGCTTATTATTACTTATTTGGTATATTTCCATGAAAGCTGCAGAAATTTGTCCGTATTTGTGGCAGTTTTTGCTAAAAGCGCGATACTGAGAGAGTCAACGTTTGTATGTATGTGAGTGGTTGTGGATAAATCAGGGTCGGCCAAATGAAGAGGACAGAAAAATGTGATTGGCTTGGGTTGGTGAGTGCTGCAGTGGACTACTTCGGTACTCGTCTGTGTAAAAAACACAATCGCGCTCGTCTGGTAGTTATGGCTTGGCCAGGACCATTGCCGATTTTTTAGCATAAAGTAAAAAAAAAATTGAAGGCGCTACGATAAAATTTTCATAAATAGTTCGATGTCGGGTATATTTACCCATTTGATAAATTTTTCATGAATTGTGTGTAAAACATTCAAAGAGTAGAAAACAAAAAGTTTTTCAAGAAAGTTTTGGACGACGTTTAGCGATAAGTACCGATTTAAATTTTAGAATATTACAACGTTTCACGATGGAAAACAAAAAGTTTTTCCCACTAAGTTTTACGGATCTTTTCGATGATCAGCTATGCTGAATATCAGAAGTGTTTGGTTCGATCCGATCCGATTTATGGGGTCGGAGATGCTTCCTTCTATGCGTTACAAACATCAGCACAAATTTAATATACCCTCTGCAATGGTATAAAAAGTTAGTGAAAATCGGCCAGATCGTTTATATGGTAGCTATATGAAATAGTGTCGAAACACAAAATAAATTTGAAGGACCCATTACAAGCTTAAATACTAATTGCGCAAGAGTAAGAAATAGCAAACTAACAATATGTAAGCTTTTGAATGACCGCCGCACCAGTAATAGATACACCTTGACAGTGACTGTATTGCCAACCCGAGGTGTACCTAATGCGGTGTGAGTGAGACAGACAACGTTTGCATAAAAAGAACCAAGATGTATCTACAAGGTGTGGCGGTTAGTCACAAGCTCAAGTTTTATATTTTGTCAGTGTGCAGCTAACACTTGACGTGAACGGTTGGTCCACGCACGGATGTTCTCCATGCGCACATGTATGCGCGTACGACTTACACACACATACATACAAAAATATTTGCGTGCACCTCAAATGACATCTGCAATGACACTCGAAGCTTACGGTCACTTCACGCTTGAGCAAGTGGGTGGGTGGGTTCGTGTAGCGCACACATAGCCAAACACACACCTAAAGCTTTTGAGTTTATAAATTTTCTTAAGCGCCACACCTGGTGGATACACCTTGAATAGAACGCTTACAATATATAAACTTTGAAATGAAAGCTTTTGAAAGCGCGCCACACCATGTACATAATTCCACCATGAGCCAACCTGCTCATTTTTTGGTGAGAGTGCCAAGTTGTTTATGTTGTGAGTAAACACAACTACCTACCTATCAATTCGTCTACGTCCCCCCTTTTTGATAATCGGGCTACGGCCTTCTTTGTAGAAATGCATATACACAAACGCTACAAAGTGTGTATGTGTGTGTGTGTGTGTGTGTGTGTTAGGTTGTGCTTTCTCTTCTAAGAAACACCTACACTCATCTTCATCAATTTAACGAAGTAAACGGAGAGGGGAATAATAGACTTATATTGTACGCATAGGAACAACTAGCGTTACCACCTGTGACCCATAGATAGGGCCGAGCCAGCGGGTCATTCATCAATTTACCAACCATTCGAAGCTTTCTGTAAAAAATGCGTGTGTAAATAAATTACGAAATTGTTTAAAACACTTTTGCGTGCCACAAATATCCGATTTTGATTACGCCCACTTATTAAATGTTTGTTGTTTTCGAATTCCCAAAAATAATAATAAATATGTACTAAAAATTATTACAAAATATAACGAAACGAAAAATACATCGTTTTAAACCAATTTGAATAGTATGCCACGAAATACCGATTATTGACATGACAAAATAATATCAAGTACTTCCATATTTTAGTCGAAGAATTCGAAAATGTATGTTTAACAAATCCCCCAAGTTCCAAAAATATATAAAACGAGAAGGCAAAGTTTTTTTTAACTAGAATTAGTTTTTTGACCTATCGTTTATATGGCAGCTATATGATTTAGTCATCCGATCCGGCCGGTTCCGACTATTAGTTGCGTGCAGTAAAAAGAAGACTCTGTGAAAAATTTCATATAGCTTTAAAACTGAGGGACTAGTTCGCGTAGAAACAGACAAACGGACAGACGGACGGTCGGACAGACGGAATTGAACTCAGCTCGTCGTCCTGATCAAGAATATATACAGTTTATGGGGTCGGAAATGAATATTTCTATGCGTTACAAACTTCTGGGCAAAATTAATAATCATAGTCTCAACACATATATGTATAGTTTGCCACATTGCGGCTAAATATTTTCAGCGATTTATTTTTAACGATTACATTTAAATAGTAGTTGGTAAAGTTATTTGACACAAGCAACAACGTTTAGAAATATTTGACAATAATTACAATAAATGCACCAAAAGTACATGGTATGTACAGACAATCGTGACCGAGTACGGATTGGAGTGCGGGTGCGAGCACGAGTGCTCCTCTGGCTTCATACTTACATACATAGAGACATACATATATGCGTCGCGGCAATACATATGAGAGTGGTGAGCATTTTGGGACTCTATTTGCTAAATAATAAACTCTAGATCATTGTAGGAGTAATTTAAAATTAGAATTATATCAATAAAGTCTAAAGTAAGCCTGACTGACCGACTGACTGACTGACACTGACATGGGCGCTGAGTTGACATCGGAGTTGGTGGTGGGTGGGTGTTTCCTATAGGTTCCAAAGTTCCCTCGTTCACTTCACTTTTAACTTTTCTACTCACGCGTAAGTACTACACAGGAAATGAAATGTGATGCGATGCGATGCGACAACAGAATCCAATGGGAAGTGCAGTGCCATGTCAACAGAGAGTGCCCTCAATACGCCTAAACCTATAATGAATTAAACTCAACCTCCTTCGCGTACGCCTCCCTCTGCATTTTGTCCCGCAACTGCGTAATGTCCTCGTCTATTCGAACTATTGCGCGTATTTTCTGAGGAAGAGCAACAATAGGATTGAGCCGGCTAGTGCCCATGGGCCAGGTGCGCCACTCACCTCGCACAGATCACCGGGTGTCCGCTTCCACAACCAGAACATGTAGGCTGGTATGTACAGCATCGAGGACAAGGCCGTGAACCAGCCAAACGCATGTGCCCACCAGGGATAGCTATAGTCCAAATATTTTACCGGCGTCCACTGCACTATATTGAAGAAGAAGACACCCTGCGCCAAGAACGGGGCCAGGACATTAGCTTGTCCGCTCGTCCCAAATCCCAAACATACTTACCAAACATATCGCTGGGGTAGTGATGCACCAGCAGAATTTCCACCACACCGTCGGATAATATCCAATCATATCCTTAATGCCATCGTAGAAGCGATCGACGCCATAGCACCAGGATATGGAGACGCACTCGAAGAAGATGAGCCACAGTAAACAGAATCCGCTCACTGCATACGAGTCGAGAATTTGGAAAATATACATTCCGCCCTAAAAAAAAGAGGCAAAGTGTTTACGTTAGGCAACAGCCAAAAACCGAACCGAAACCTTATCAGATCGCATATTTATCATTTTTCGAGAGCCGGTATTCGTGCACCGTTTAATTTTTAGAACTGAAACATTGTCCCGGTTCTGATTCAGTTGGATTGCTATTTATTCTTTAATCTAACGTTGCAACTAGTTGTGGGATTCCGCTTTTTTGGGGTAGGCGTTTGGGTAAATGACATGAAACTCACAACTAGTTTCATATCAAAGAGTTGCACTCTAATAACACTTCTTTCGTCTTTCACCAGTACACATTGTGGGGTATAAAACTCCACAGACAAAAATAACAGTTTGTCTGTATAGCCATTTCCAGGGTTTTCGGTCCTGTCATTAGCATACTCTGGTATCGAAATTCAATTTGAGAAGATTAGAAGAAGCGAAAGCCTTTCCTTGGCGCGGAGCAACCTTTGATTGATCTTTTGAAATGAATAAACTAACTTTCTTACTTGGGAAATTTGGTATGAAACAAACTTGATCTGCTTATGGTATGCACCAACTATAGTCTACATATCGACTTGGCTGTTAACGATGATCAAGAATATATATCCTCCATGGGATCGGAAATGTTTTCTTCCGCCTGTTACATACACTTGCACAACCTGATGATACCCTTTTTACCCATTTGCACGGGTACAGGGTATTAAAATAGAGGCTAATAACTTTCGCCCTCCCACTCACTTGAGATATACACGTCAGACCAACCAAATAGCTGAGCATGCACACAATGGCTATAAAAATCTCCTTGCGCTTCCGCAGCAGCTGGGGCCACTCATCGATGATTGCCGTAATGAAACCCTCCATAGTGCAGAACTGCGAGTCCAAGCC
Organism: Lordiphosa mommai; assembly: GCA_018904225.1. Lineage (NCBI taxonomy): Eukaryota > Metazoa > Arthropoda > Insecta > Diptera > Drosophilidae > Lordiphosa > Lordiphosa mommai. Next base: position 396,927 of record JAEIFT010000200.1, on the reverse strand, counting down.
GATCAGCAAAAGCATGAAGAAGAAGAGACAGGACCACATCGGCGAGCCAGGCAGCTGCAAAACGGCCGAGGGATACACAAGGAACGCCAAGCCCGGACCTGCAAAGAAGCACCTCTATGTAGACGGGGGGAGGGACACCAAGTACTATATCAAACCTGATGCGGCTACTTCGGCCACCGGACGTTGCTGTTCGTGTGCCATGAACCCGATGACCGAGAATATCACAAATCCGGCAAACATGCTGGTGCTGGAGTTGACTGTGCAGACAATTAAGGCGTCCCTAAAGAAAACGATTATCCGGTGTTACACTCGCCCCTCTTCAACTGATCCCGCACCCTGCGCACACACTTACTTGTACACGTTGTTCGTGAATTTGTTGTAACTGCCCAGGGCCACTAGCGTGCCCAGACCCAATCCGTATGAGAAGAAAATCTGCGTTACCGCGTCTATCCACACCTCGGACTGCGAGAGCTTCGAAAAGTTTGGAATTATATAGAATTTGATGCCCTCCAGAGCTCCCGGCAGAGTGATGCCTCGGACCAGCAGCACAGTGAGTAGCACGTACGGGAAGAGCGCTGTAAAATAGACCACCTTGCCGGTCCATTTGACGCCTTTCCAAATGCAGAAATAGCAGAGGATCCATACTAGCAATAGGGTACCAGCCAGTTCCCAACGAATGTTGCCCATCTCCTCAATGCCCGATGATATTTGCAGAGCGCGACGCCTTTAGCAGAACGAAAAATCAAGAATTTGGTACTTGAATCAAGTAAAAAAGCTAAACCCGAAATATTTCGGAAGATATTCGTAGGTGTTCCACAAATCGCTTTCGACCCAAAAACGACCCAAATCGTATGGGAAAGCGATTTGTGGAACACATGGGATAAATTTCGTGATAGTGTTCAGTCAATCCCAATTAACTCTTAAAATCAGTGTTCGAAAGAACACACACATACTCCCAGAACTCTTTGACCGGATCCGTCAGATCCGATGAAGAAATGTTAGCCGCCGCCACTGTGCACACTTTGTTGGTGGTCCCATTGATCAGCTTATTCCAGCAATGCAGATTCTTCCTCTCGTACTGATTCACACAGTTGACGGTATTCCACCAGTTGTTGCACGTCCGCCAGGGCACATCTACATGGGGCAACAACAAGATTCATCAATTTTCCGTCAATGGTGCGGAACAGAACTTACCAGCACGCATCGACATGAAGAAATAGAACACCGCCCAGGCAAGTATCACAATGTAGTACACATTCATCCAGCAGGACATGACTGCAGCGGCATATCCAATACCTGAAGACAATCACATCGGCTGTCAACCACACACATTCTCACGATGAAGTGCTGCCACTTACCCTTGAATATGGGCGCAATTTTAAACACGCCCAGTCCGCCGATAGTCAGCATCTGTCCCAGGGCCAGCTCCATGAAAAACATGGGTATGCCGGCCAAGAACAGCGTTAAAATGTAGGGCAATATGAAGGCACCTCCGCCATTTTTGTAGCACAAGTAGGGAAAGCGCCACACGTTGCCCAAGCCGATGGCCAGACCCACCACGGAGAGAATAAAGTCCAACTTCGAGGACCATGATCCTCGCTCGGGCAGATCGAGTTTGACTAGCTGTAATGGGAATCCAAATATATAGCCGAAATAAACCGTTTCAAATCGGGAACCGAAACCGATAGTAAACATTTTTGAGCATAGAGACAAGTGGACTTGCCCAACTTCGATATACCCATTACTCAGGGAGAGAACTCACGGAACTCCTCCTAAACGGCTGAACCGATGTGGATTAAATGTTGTGGTATTATATTTGTGGGTCTGTTGGCGCTGCAATCGGCTCAAAACCGGTTCAAGGTTCTTAAGTGCCATTTCCAAAAATTATTTGGGCTGGTAACAAGTTAGTTATGAAGTTAGTTATTTTCCGGTTTCAAAACCGGTTCTGAACCAGTCTTAAAAAGTGGTTGAAATGTGAGCCATATCTCAAACATAATTTATCTATTAACTTGAAAATTGGGTTTTGGATTGATAATTCGGAGTTATTATTTTTGAACCATATGAAGACCGTTTTCAAACCAAAATAAACCGCTTCAAAAGAGCTTTAGGGCCATTTCTCAGATGTGATTTAAGATATTTATCTGAAATTTAATGAAATATGTAGTTTCTCAGATATGATTTATGATATATACTTAAAGGACAAGGTCTGCTGGGATAGCTAGTAGTCATATATAAATATATGAACCGTATAATGCCAATCAAGATGTATCTATTGCAGGTGTGGCAAACAATAAAATTTGTAAACTGTCGAGATTTTTGCTAAATGCGCAAAGAGTGAGACAGACGTTTGCATGAATAGCAAACTGACAATATTTAGGCTACGAAATGGAAGCTTTTGAATGACCGCCACACCTGTAATAGATACATCTTGATTATACCACTTCTTGTAAGCTTACCAAAAGCTCCTTAGCCTAAGCATACTATGTCTAGCAGATAAGTTAGCTTAGCCTGAGACGTATAACGAAGCTCATGTAATAGACAAGCATGGATTCAACAACGAAGATGTTTCTCATCTGTTATCATTGTGGCTACCAACTATACTAGCTGATTCTTGGGACATGGCTAGTCGCCTCTACGAACACAGGATGCTACCTAACTGGGGCTAACACAGCCTCCAATGGAGGCTATTACATAAGTATATATATATATATAAAAGTAAGAGCTTGATATCGGTTAAATTATAGAAGTTATTCATCACTTGATCTGTGTGTATAGACTCTGAGATTTAGGGGTTCATACGGGCAGACAGGCGGATGGACAGGATATAACAGGAATGATCGGGATTATATATAAATAAAAGGTTCGGAAATTTCAACCTCTGCCGGTTACATACGTTTGCAGAAACTTTTACTCTACGAGTAACGGGTATACGAATTTGTATTTACGTTTTAAGGACTCGTGCGGAATATTGTCCTTTCATTTGGTACCGACTAACCTGTTGACTGGTGGGCGGGGCTATTATGGATGTGGCCAGTTCTTTTGTGCCCATTTCAATGGTTTCGTGCTTATGTCGATCTCCTCCTCCTCCACCTTCGCCCTCGGTTCCGCAATTACTGGACATCTCGGCTCCTAGACCTCCCGAACTGTTAAACCCTAAAATAGCGAGGATCGCTACAAGCTCCTGCGGGCTGTGCTCGGCAAACTGACTCCGCGTTGACTTCGACTTTACTTGTTTCACGCACCGACGACACCCTTACGTGCCAGTAGCTTGCATCCAACTGACAATCTTTCGGTCCGCAGCCGCTGATATTCGTGCTGGCTGATATTTAGCAAAAAAAAAAAACTACACCAGATTCGGCATCAATCAGGGCAGAGGCACAAGTAATTTAAGCTAGGCTTGGGCTGCTTGTCAGTTTTACATACAATTTAATTTAATAATGATTTAAAGAGGGGTTCTGGCTCTAGCTGCGGGCAATGGTCTCAATGGGTATCCCGTATAGGGGCACGGTGTGGCCTCCGCAGTTGGCTGGAGGGAGCGTATCACTGTTCGCGGCACCCACACCAAGCTTTACGAAACAATTTACTGACCCATTTTGTGGCATTTGAAGCAGAGTACATGAATCTGCATTAGAGAGCCGACATTTTCCAAATGGAAATGGAATGATTTTGATATTTTCATGGGTCTAGTTAAGCATACATGCATATTTACATTGTACATATATAATACCTAAACTATATACGATTGGCACAAACAGATGAACACCAGCCGAGTTAGTCGATTACACTAACAATCTGAGGATCTTCAATCGAGAAGGAAACAGATCGCCCCAGGCTGTGTATCCTATGAATCGGAGGGGCATCTGGTTAAGGCTAGGCAATTGAAAGACCAAGTTCCCCACTACATACTCTTCGTTCCTTTTTTCGACCAGTAACGACTGACTATAGAGATTGTTGATTTGTTTTTAAGCTGCCAAAATTGCATGCTATACAAAATCTGAATAAGCCATACATTTGGGAATACTGGCAAGACCTCCACGAGTTTCTCCCTGAAAGGAGCGCGATAGAAATGCCTATGGCGGATTTTCCATCATTGAGAAATCACCTGCCTTATTGTGTTGCACACGATTCTTTCAAGCCCACTTAAAGCATAGACAGGCGATTGAAAAATCATGACTACAAACAAGGATATTTGAAGAATATCTATCGATATTGAAAAGGTATCATTTGGATACTGATATTTTGTGCCCAATAATCGATATTATCTATATTTTCAAAAAAATTAACTTTTTCTTAAGAATAAACAGGTCTATTAAGGTATGTGTCACGTGACGCGTATTAAAAACTGCAGATCAAGTTTGGTTCAGATTTTTCGCCATATTTGGGTTCATTGTGCGCTTAGTCAGCCAATTGAATGTTGATGTTTACATATAATGTTAATATTAACATTATTAGCCATGTTCTGAATTCCACTTCCACAAACACTTTGTGATTTTGAACGGGTTTTTGTACTAAATTTGGTCTCCAAAGCACAAAACTTTTGTGGAAGTGGAATTCAGAACATGGCTGTATATGATAATACATTAACATTTTGTAATTGTATAAAAGATTTTTAATGGTATATGAATGTCGGGCAGGGCCGACTTTAACTCTGGATTTACCAAAAATCGTTAGAAACAGATTTTAGGAAGGCCAACATTTTTATACCCTTTACTCGTAGAGTAAAGAGGGTAGCATCTCCGACCCCATAAAGTATATATATTCTTGATCAGCATCAACAGCCGAGTCGATATAGCCATGTCCGTCTGTCCGTCTGTCTGTCTGTCTGTCCGTCTGTCCGTATGAACGAAGAGATCTCAGAGATGGTAAGAGATAGAGGTTTGAAGTGTATGGAACATATATTTCCTATACTTGCAGGCAGATCAAGTTTAGTTTTGATTTTTGCCACGCCCCCTGCCTCCCCGCAAATTAAAAAAAAACTGAATATCTTCCACAATTTTGGAGTTAGGTTGTTCGAACCTTTTAGACATATATTCTACTCATCATTTCTTATCAAGCCCCCATACATCGTTTTCCGATCAGATGAACAATAGTGGCGCTATATGTAAAAGAAAATTTAATGCAACGACAACAACACCGCAGCCACTTACGAGAAAGAGAGAGCGAGAGGGCAACAGCTTACTGGACTGCGCCGCTTTCAGTTTCCCCCTCCCTTCATTCCAATAGATATTTGTGTAAGTAGGCAAAGACGAATAATGAGAGGAGAGATGCAATTGAGATGGCCTGCGGTCAGAAATCACGCGTGATTCCCGCGTGACTAATATAGATATGTTTATGTTAATAGGAAATTATATACAAATTTTATTATTTTACAAGTTATGTACTAGGGTAATTCTACCCATCATTACTTATCGAGCCCGTACATCGTTTTTCAACCAGATGAACGATAGTCGAAAGAGTAGCCACCCCCAGATTTTGAAAAAACCTCACACTTTAAAGTTATCAGTTACATACAAACAGGTACAGAGTATATTACAGTCGGGCTTGACCGACTTTCTTACTTGTTTTTTATATATATTGTAATTGATTATTAATCGTAATCCGAATTTATCAGCTTTACTAAGAATTGTTCCTTTTGCTGAACCGAACCGTAAGTTTTGGTTTGGAAGAGGTTCAACTATTTTTGGTGTATTCCGGGTTTTTTTTTTATAACAGTGCGCCGAGCCCGTTCATAATTGTTTCATCCTATCGTGTTGGACCATCTTTTGTTTTCTTCTGTTCATCAATTGTGTGAACCGAATGCTCCTTAGGTATGTATACACATGGATGCAGGTCTAACCCCCAACACAACCCCCAAAGCGACAAGCAATGCGCATGTCCCGGCCACAACAGCGCCAGCCTTGGCGCAAATAGAGAGGAACAGGAATAAAAAAAAGACGTCTTCACATTATCCAAATTCTAGCAAGTGAAAATTTTGAAACTGCTCAAGTCAGAAATTGCACCTATACTGGATTTGGTTGCCAACATGCCAACGCAACAATAAGTTGGCTTTGGATGCTGCAGCAGGAGCAGGGATAGCTCCACGTAGTATACAGTGGTATGTATTTGAGATGCTTAATCGATACGAGCTCATTTCGAGGATAATCTGAATTCCCTCCCTTGCCATTTCTGACAGATCTCCACCATGTATCCACAATATACTCGATTGCTGCACCGGCAACTGGCGCTGGTGGCCCTCTACCTGCTCATGACCATAACAGTGCTGGGTCTCATCCTGATACTCTGCATCTTCAACAGCAACGAACTGCCATTTATCAAGTCAGCGGATTACCTGATAAATGCAGTGCCCAAAGCCAGCACTGTCGATGCCAGCGAGCTGGTCGAACAGCAGCCCATTTATATAGATGACACTTACAACGCCAATGAAAAAACGCAAGGGGAACGGGACGTGTACTTGCCCAGCAGCACCCAACGGCAAAGCGACTTGGGGGAAACATCCACCCTGGACATAGGGCTCGGCTCTGGCACATGGGTGGACCATCCCGACAATGAGAACAACGACGATGATGATGATGGCTACAACAATGCGATTGCGAGTGGAAGTGGCGGCCAAGCGGCCATCTATGATCTGGAGACCAAAGATTTCATTAAGCGGATTAGCCAAAAGTTGTGGCAGCTGACAAAAGCGAATGCCACGCAGAGGAGCACAAATCGCCGTTGGTTAAAGCTGAGGAAAGAATTCAAGACGGTGACTGCCCCGCCGATGGAGACTCCCGTTCGCACGCGGCGCATCATTGGCAACGAGAGGAGAAGCGCCGAACGCTCGCGCCAACTGTTGCTGTGCGAAAAGGGCCAGGCGGGAGGGGGGGACAGTGAGCTGTGCCGCATGCTCTTCAAGGAAACCTGAGCCAAGTAGTCGGTGTATCTGTGTGAATGTTGTAATCCGTATCCGAAATCAAGTAGACGCTTAGATGTATTCTGACTTTGGCAGGCCGAAGCGAGTTAGCAATAAATATATCCATAATAAATATATAAATGAATCAAAATATTCGGATCGCTGCACTAGGGTAGGGAGTCCGGAAAGCTTGGGTTAGGCGATTGAAGCGATCAATTGGTCATCATCAAGGCAAGTGGGCAAATTATCCAATCGAAACATTGACTTTTCCGCGGAACGATGGACATTTTTTTCTGACTGCGACCACAATGCCCTGTTCTGGGTTTTATTTTTGACAAGATTCGACAGAATTCGAATGATGTGCCTTTTAGGTTTCAAGCGTTTGATGTCGAGCCCTTTAAATAACAGTATACATTTAGGGTATAATACCGATTACCTGGACCGTTAATGATAAAAGTAAACACGTAACACATTGAATTTCACTTGATGAAAACCGGAAACGGCCTGAAGTCATCCAATCTGGCTGGTCCCTTAAACAATCTCCGAGATCAGTTTGTTCAAACAGCCAGACGGACGTGTCTATGTCGAAATAGTCTGAGATGCTCTCCTTTGAAGGTAGGTGGAGGTTAGATATAATCAGGAATCAGTATTATTTATCGATCCGCCAAGCTTGCTAACCGATCACCTCCCGATCTCGGAAATTCTTTAAGATGGGAACTTTAAATTTGGTTTTTGGATTGACAATATGAAGTTATTAATGTTATACAGGGTTGCCCATATTCGACGGACCCATGTTTTTTTTTAAAAATCAAAGAAAAAAATAAAAATTTGGCGGTTGGCAATCTTAATCATTTAATTTGTTCCAAGTAGATTTGTTTACATCAATTTTTGAATATGATATCTCTCAAATGGCCGCCTCAGGCGTTGATGGCGTATTGTGCCCTTTTTGCAGCATTTTCCATCGTTTTCGCCAACATTTCGGCCGGAATAGCGGCTATTTCTTCACGAATGTTGTCCTTGAGCTCTTCTACGGTCCTTGGCTTGTTAACGTAAACCTTTGACTTCAAATATCCCCACAAGAAGAAGTCAGGCGGCGTCAAATCGGGCGAACGCGGTGGCCAGTCCAAATCACCACTTTTCGACATCAAACGGCCCGGAAACAATTTCTTCAGAAAATCGATTGTTATGCGACTTGTGTGCGGTGGAGCGCCGTCTTGTTGAAACCAGAACTGCCTCATACGCTTTCGACGAATAATTGGCATCACAAAATTGGTCATCATGTCGCGATAACGCTCCTGGTTGATGGTAACAGCATGGCCATTTTCATTTTGGAAGAAAAACGGCCCAATGACCGTTTTCGCACTAACGCCGCACCAAACTGTGACTTTTTCGTCATGAAGAGGCACTTCTTGAATCTCCTGAGGATTTTCAGTGGCGTAAATTTTTCGTATAAACGCTTAATGGTGTTCTTAGAAGGCGCACTTTTCACATTTTTTAATTTTTTAAAAGCACGTTGAGTTTTCACAATTGACTTGTTCTGTTGAATGTAAATTTCAACTATTTCAGAGCGCTCGCGTGGCGTGTATTGTTCCATGGTAAAAATCTGCTTGGACTGACGCTTCAAACGCGGTATGTCATTAAGCGATCTGACATCTCTGTCAAAAGTTATGGCGTTGCCAGATGGGTCCGTCGAATATGGGCAACCCTGTATTTAGGAAACTATTCAAGTGAGGAACTTGAATTTTTGTGTGAAGTTTGATATTTTATAGTTAAACAAGTAACTGTATCAAGACCAGGTTCGAACCAGAATGCACAAGACCGGAGATGTACGGACCAGAAGTTAAAGAAAACAGCGAAATCCCATCAGAAACATCCTAAAAACCGTGAGGGATTCACTCCAGGGTTTCAGGTTCACTGAGCCGATTCACAAGGTCGGTGAATCATGGATCAGGCTCAAACCCGGGTTCAGGTCAAAAAACAGTTGTGTTCTAATTAAAAATCGTGCATATGAGAACGCATAAAAAGGTAGCTGTAATATGCCCAAGCCGCTTCGACATTTCTGACGTGATTTTTACAAATTAAAATAATAATAAAGGCAACAAAATTCAAGTTTTTTCAGTTTATAGAAGGAGTGGTGGTGTTCCATCACGTCAGAACCACTTTAAGCCTCGTTTTCCGGGCAACTTATACTACAGCCCCCAGTTTTCAGTTTTTTCATATTTATTAATCCAACTACTTATGTTTTGTTCTTGTTTAATTGAAAGCTCATGTTTCGGATTATTTATTTAAAAGATATAACATAAATGTGCTTGTGCCAATGGCTACACATACATTCACTTAATTGTATGTTTAGGTTTCGGTATGCGGTGTGTGGATGTGCTATGATGATGCACGTAATCCGATTCGGAAGTGAGGCTAATGTAAGAAACGAGAGTGGGGACTAGTGCGGGGGCATGGGAATGGCTTTCGCACTCTCGTTGACATTTTACCATTGAGTAATTCAATTTATTCTTCGCCGCCATTGCAGCATCTGTATTCGGTGTTTGAATAGTGACAATTCAGAAGAGGACAGAAATCAGAGCTTCTACCGGGCGATATCAATGGAAAAATATTTAATTAATCTTGAGATCGGCTCATTGGACCTTCAATTGTTTGAACCAGATTCTAAAGCCACTGTATCGGGATCATTCGTCTCCAAATTAAAAATTTTCTATTAAACATTGATAGAATGGTGAAACTTCAGGTGGAAACAAAGATAGTCCGTTTTTTTCTTCCACGTACATATATATGAAGTCTGTAACAGGCAGGAGCCATCATTTCCGTCCCCTTAAAGTAAATGTATTCTTGATCAGCATCACTAGCCGAGTCAATATACTCCTAGACGTCTGTCTGTCTGTCTCTGAGATGGTAAAAGCTAGAGGTTGTAAGTGCATGGAACAGGTCCTTATCATAATTATATGACACACCAATAATTTGTTAACCTCCCATCGCCAAATCTTTGTAGGTTTGAATTTAACAAAAACAAAAATGTGGAACAGAACTTGGTATTTGTAGCAGCTCTTGGTAAACAAATATCATGCAAAATAGGACGCAGATATCGCCAATTTTCGAAAGAATCCTCAAAATGGTTGCAAAAACGCTATTCTGGAAGAAAAACAGTCCTGAGTGAACGCGACAAAAGACGCAATATTAAAGAGGCAACCAATTCGAAAGCGTCCGAACCAATTCGAAAGCGTAACGAAAAAAGTGTCTACCATGACTGTTTGCCGCACTTAAACTCAATTTGCACACATTGTCCGAATTGTGTGTCTAAAAGAATTCCGCACTTGACCCACTTGCGACAAACTCGATTTCAAATGCATTAAGCCGATCCACTCAAAGCCACATATGTACCACATTCGAATTCGACAAATTTCGTCGAAAGTGAAAACCGGAACTGGCCAGTTAGAAACCAACTGGGTCTCGGAAATCAAAGTGTTGCATTTCTCTGTCGCATATGCTTACCGTATATTTCCTTAAAGGTAAGATTTTCGGATGAGAAAGTTTTTGACATAAATGGAGCGATATAGGAAAGGACCCCCTTTATTTCACAAAACTTCCGCGGCGGGTCAGGCATGCTATGGTGTGGATTTAACAAGTTCGGATCGGATTTACCAGCTCAAGGATGAACAGTACTGACTAAAGACGAGTACTAGGGAATAGTTTTGGTGAAAATAGGAAAAAGCCCCATGTATTCATGCCGGATAACGTCCGAATTCGCAAAAGTTGAAGGCGTTAATGCAGGACTACTGTGTCAATAGATTGAACTACTGGCCAGCTTGCTCACCGGATCTTATCCCGATGGAAAATGTTTGTGGCATACTGGCAAGGCGTATCTATAAGAAAAACAACAAGTACGAGGGCTCAAATGCTCTTAAAAACGCAATTTTGAGGAAATGGACGAAGAATTATTGTTGGTGCTGGCAGATTCCATGAAAAAACATATTTCGGATGTTGGCCGATACTAAGGATCTACAAAAAACATCTGCATTACGTTATATTAATAGTTACAGTAATACCAGAAGTGTCTTACAAATTTTATAAGAACAGAAAATACTAATCTTTGATGACTAGCTGAAAAACTTTTGTTTCCCACCCTCAGTTTTAAAGCTATCTTGAACCAAACTTTGCAAAAGTCTTTAAATACACATAGGCTCACATTTTGTCGGAACATTGTTTTATATGTTTCAAAAAACAAAGTTCTAAGAAAAACTTTTTGCTTTCCATCGTATACAAATATATTAGTTTTTATATCTTCACATAAATCGGATAACTATAGCATATAGCTGCCATATAAACGGTCGGTCAAAAACTAGTTCTAGTGAGAAAAACTTTGGTGTGTTCCATCGTAGAATAAAACTACTAGTGAGTAAAACTTTTTTGTTTTGTATCGTTTGACCAATTTTGGTATATATTTGAATAAAATTTTAGCTGCAAAATCGTGATAACATAGTCATAATATTTGCTGTGACAAAGTGGTTTTATATGTGATCTTGCTAATTGAACTTGACACCTTGTCTAATTGATCAAAAAACAAACAATTAGTGTTGCGATTTTTTCAAGTCTTGTTTTTTTTTTATATTGCTTAGTATTCCCCTAATAAGAAAAAAAGTAGAACTGCCCTTGAAATGGTTCTCAATATTTTGTTTTTATTTTTTTATGGATAAAAGAGCTTAAAAATGCGAAAAAAATAATAGGACCACTTTTGCATTCTTCATAGAAACCGCTATATTTCGCAGAATTACTTTGACGAAAAGCATGTGGTTAAGGGATTTGACTTTGATTTTATTATTTTGATCATCAAGAGTAAGCTAAATCAAATCCAAGGCTCGTGGAAAACACTGGAGTTCGGAAAATAGTGATATCATCAAAAAAAATCGATTTTGATTGGAAAATCCTTTCAAGAAGTTGTTCGATTGGTTGGGTATTCAAATAAAATAATACGGAACGCAATAAACTACAAAGACAAGACTGAAACAATTGCACAAAAGCGATTCCTGGCCCAGTTTCACGTCAAAAGATGGATCCGCGAGGACAAGAGGGATCATTTTAGGGCTGCAACTGAGCTCAAAAAAGGACCTCAATATAACTGCGTCAGTGCAAAAAGTTCACACATGACCCAGAGAACAAAACTCAAAAGCCCGGAGGCCCAGGAACAGTCCCTCTTTTAAAAGCCACACATATTAGTAAGCGCATGGAATTCGCAAAGGAACATCTTAATTGGACATCCCCAAAATGTGGGAATATTTTATAGAAATATTACAGTTAAGTTGTTATGTTTCGTGGAAAAGGTTCTCGTTTATACGCCAGGAGTCCTCTTAACTCAGAAAACAATCCAAAATACACTGGAAAAATCATTAAACACGAAGGCTCAAGTGTAATGGTATTTGGATCTTTTTCTTACTATGGAGTAGGTCGACTATATTGTATGAAAACCTTAATGGATCAGCATGTATACGGTTATATTTTTGATATTTGATGCTTCCTAACACAGAATATGAGATGCCGCTAGTTTGCGTCTTCCAACAAGACAATGACCCCAGGAAAAACCAAAGGAATGGTTAAGAAAACATTTTGTGAAAGTTTTTGAGTGGCCTGCGCAGTCATCAGACCTTAATCCCATTGAAAATCGGTGGTCTAATATCAAAAGGCAGTTACTACAGTTAAGCCAACCATCATCGGATCAGTATGGGAAGACTTTCAGGAGTCCTGAAACAAGATTCCTCTTAAACGGTTTCAGGACTTAATAGAATCGATTCCAGGACATTGCGCAGCCTTTATAGCCAATAAAGGCATCCCAAATAAACATGAAATTTATTGAATAATCTTAGCTTTAATATACAATTATGTTTCAGTAATCATTTAAGTGATTTTTGTAATTTTAAGTATATTGATAAGTGGTCCTATTATTTTTTTCGCCTAATTTCCCTATTTTTTTCATAAAATTCCTTAAATTTGTTAAAAACGGTAAATAAACCACGGATTTTTTTCCTTTCATAATTTTTAAGAGTCTTCTCATTCTAAAAACGTATTCAAAGGTTTCTAAATGTTACAAATGAAGCTATAACGTCTTTGGAAAATTTGCTTGTGAGGGTGGTCCTATTATTTTTTTCGCAGCTGTATGTGAAGAAAGGTAATCAAAATGTCTACAAATTAGTCACAATTTTAGAATAAAATATTAATTATTGACTTCAGTATATAAAAATGTTTCAAACTGAATTTTACCAAACAATCGCAGAAAAATTAATGGATGTGAGAACATGCGTGAATATTTTCGATATTATTTTAGAAATTTCACTTGGAAAATGTTCTATTCTAGACTTCCGTGCAAGCTCGAGTTTTGGACTTGGATTTTTGGACGTGCTTATGAGAAAGGTCAATTGGCAGGCCCTATTTGGAAGGAGAAGGAACGGATTTGGGATTTGTTGTGCCCATACCAGAGGAGGAGCCGGCGGTTCCCCAAATATTGAAATCTGATCAGTTGCCGGGAGCGACGTCAATGGGTACAGCAGCCCGCTCGCAATTTCAAGACGGCGTCACCCACTATTGAATTACTGATCGAAACAGAGCTGAATTTAAAATATTTATTTTCAAATACTTATTTTAAATAAGTTTTATATGTATTAGGTATGTGATAAATTGTCTCTTTTATATCTTAAATACATAACTTGTTGTTGGTTTTTTGTTTTGTATCTTTTGTTTTGTTTTTGTTTCCTTGAAGTTACACTCATGTTCGTTCATTTGACTCGTATTAAGGTAATACATCATATTTTTGCTTTTTGTTTTGGTTTCACTTCTCATATTGTAGTAGTACTCTGCTTTGTAACCTGTGTACTCGCTAACAGTATTTTGTATATGTATATTATCATCTTTCGTATTTCGTATTTGTAATTAGTTGTAGGCATTCCATTGAAGTTACACAGATAACACACTATTAGTTTAATACTACAAATATCCGAAGATAGGGACGATGAACCAACTATCTACCACCTACGGTTTTACACACATAAACGTGTACGTACATGTCTAATTCTGGTCATTCTGGGTACCCCGCAGCAAGTACCGATAACCACTTCCATTCCGCGGACTTTCGTATTGCCGAATTGGTTAGAATTGGCTTCGCTGACACATTTTGATTGGAATCACAGCTTTGAAGAAGGGAACAGTTCGTTTAATTACAAATTCTTATTATTACTTCGCGCAACATTTTGTACTACTAGCCTATACTTGTCGTATGCATTGTAGGAATAGAGAAGGAAATGGAAAATGTCGAATGATCGGAATCATTCTCGAACAGACGTTGAATTTAACTACAGCCTCTAATCTTTATCAGTTCACGAATCAGACCAGTCGTCGTACCATATTTAGCTTCGTTAGCTGTTGCCTAGTGCAATTGGCAGCGTTCTTCCACTTTACAGTTCCACTACAATTGGCAGGATGCACCCGTTCTCTCTCTCTCGTTGGTTCAGTCTATGCATGCAGCGCTTGAAATCCGGATATGCTGTCGCAACGCGAGTTCCGAAACACCAATTCACCTAGCCTTATTTAATCCAACATTTTTAAGGGCTCTCACGAACACAAACTGAAGTTCTTGGGTTTTTTTTTTTTTTTTCAATTTTCAAAGGCGATTTTCTAATTCAACTTCATTGATATCTTTATTGTGATCTAATTATATATATGTATAACCGAACCATTTCGGTGGGAATGCTTTATAATGAAAGCAAAACCGTAATAAGATTATAACTTCCTATATATAATGTATATAACACAGGTAATTTTTCTCTTTTTGGAAATACAAAAGAAAGTCGTGAATAGCGGGGTGTAAGGGATGTTACATGCTGCCTTAGAGTCGGAACACTTGCATTCAATAGGAAGGTATGCGGCGTTACCATATGCAAGTATATTTTCGGTACTTTTCGAAGCATTTACATACGATTTTGTTTGGTTTTCATTTAATTTTAGCTTACATATACAACCCTAACTCTATGAACGATGAAGAAAAAATAAATCTACGGGCATACAAAATTCTAAGTCCATTCGTCTATCAGTCGATCCACTTTTATATACTTCACAACAAGGGTTTTGCTTTCCATACACATATACTTAGGTATTGAATCATATTGAAGCTTATGGGTGTGTGTGTGTGTGTGTGTGTGAGTGTGTGTGAGTGTGTCTTCGCCTTCAACCTAATCGTCAACAATGGAACAAACAAATTGAGATATATAATCATAGTCCGCGGCCTCCCTGCCCGCCGGCCTACTTTGCCCCTGCAGGGCTTGGCTTTGAGTTGTCTGACGCCAGGTGGAGTTGCTGTTGTTCGTTACGCCAGCGGCGCCGCTTATGGGGGCAACACTCTTGCCGCCCCCCACACTATTGGTGGACGCACCAGACGCGGAACTGCCATTTACAGAACTGCTGTTTGATGCCACCACATTTGGACCCGCAGCTGTACTGCTTCCCGAGTTCGCCAACGAGCCGGAGCCGGAGCCGCTGCTTGTGCTGAGTAGATTCGTGTTGGCCACACTTGTGTTTGGTTGGTTGCTACCGTTGCCGCCGTTGCCATTTCCTCCGCCGCTGACATTGCCATTGTTGCCGTTGTTACTATTGCTGCTGCCTCCAGAGCTGCTAGCCGCACCGCTGGCACTGCTCGCACCAATGCTGCTGCTATTGCCAGCACTGCCGCCACCGCCTCCTCCACCGCCACCGCCGCCACCACCACTGGGTGCCGAGGAATTGGTTTGTGGCAAGTGTTGCAGTATGTTTTGTACCTCATTCTCGCTAGGCGATTCGGCAAATATAGTTGTGTTGCCGAGCACACAGTTATTCAAAGCCATTTGCGCTTTGCTCGACTCCTCCCTCGTTGCGTATTTACATAAGGCAATTCCTTGGTTTAAATATAGGTGAAAACTGACCAGGGGGCCGTGCTGCATACACAAGGTACGTAGGGTAGGACCATCAATCTGCAAAGCAATCAAAACAAAAACCCAGCGTTAATACAACATCGCAAACCACCCCCCCCCCCCCCAATCCCCACACCCCACAAACTAATTTTGTATCTGAAGTCCTATTCTCAGATTTGTTTTGTGGGTCTGGGTCACACTCTTTTCTTGAATATTTGAAAGGCCTTTTTATCCGGCGGATGTGCCGGAAAACAGGACACAAAACAGTTGTGCAACTTACATCAAGAGAGAAAGTCAAAAATAATTTTTAAAAATAAAATTTAAAAAAAAAAAAAAAAAAAAAAAATAAAATAATTTTTGGTTTTATTAAATAAAAATATATTATTTTTATAAAAATAATTATTTTTTTTAAAGGATATTATTATGTTTTGATTTTTTTGTGTCTTTTTTGCTTTCTGGGATGGTTTCACCACAGTTTTGATCGGACGGAAGCGGACAATTTTCTTTCTTAGCGTGTGTGCGGTTTTTTGAATTTTACAATACCGAGATAACAAGATCCGGCCCACTTGTGACAACATACCTGCGCTGTAAGATTTTTCAGAAGTAACCAACTAGAGCTCCAAGAAGTATTACCTCCGGTCCATGTTGTGTTCGTGGCTGAGACGGCGGAGACGCCACCACCACCTCGGTTCGGTAGCCAGCCGTTGGCATTGCCGCCGGCCACCGTGGATGATGATGTGACGGTGCCAGTGTTGGGGCCAGTAGTGGGGCCCCCGCTAACAGATTTGTTGGTGTTGGTGGTCAAGCCGGGCGGCGGTCCTCTGGATGAGGCTGTCTTGTTTAGAGGACTTGTCCACAGTTCCGAGGTGGCGGCACATTGCTGACTGTTGTCCGACCAACTGCAAAAAGAATTAGTGCTCCGCCTTAGCTGGGGAATGCAAGAAATAAGCGCACCTGGGGAAATTCTGGTTAGGATTGAAACTCCACGTGGACGATGACAGACTCAGAGGCGGCAAATCAGTCGGTGAGTTCTTGTTGCCCGTGTGGGCGAAAATATCAGCATCTTTTGGCGTCGGATTAATGGACAATGGAGATCTGGCAACGCTGCCAGGAGTTATGCTGGGATCGTCCTCGATGCTCTTGATCTGAGAACCCTTAAGAATAATTTTCTGCTTGGATATGTTTCGCAATTGTGCAATATAACAGTGTTACCTTCCACGGCTTACCCGGCTCGAACTCCTGCACGAGATCGGTGTAAGCAGCTGCCGCCGCTGTGGATGAGGCCGATGCTGTCGATGGCTGAGCAACCGACCAGTCTTTGTTCTCGTTATCAGTTGATGGATCCGGCCAACCATCTCCAATGTGGCGCCCAGTTGACCATGTACTGTGAACAGATTGAGAAGTGTAAAAGAGCATTTAACTGGAGGCAGGGATTAATCACGAAACGAATACCGAAATGAGTGTCCACTGGAGCCGGCTAGAGTGAAATTGTGGGAAACCGTATGGAAAGTAGGCTCCACGGTAGGTCATAATTATTAGGTTCACAACTCGAGAGAGGGAAAGAGCAGCCCGCAATATAATGGGTGGGAACAGGCCTAAAATCGCTCTCAATCAAAAACCAAACCATTAAATGGTTTTCGGCCCCTCAAAAATTGTTAATATCGGTTTTGGTTTCAGTATTATTATTCCCCCGAGCCACTGCTCCACTCACCCATCGTTTTGTAGGCCTAGCGGGCCCATATTGTTTGAGTTGCTTGTTAAATTTTGTTTCGTGGCACCCGGAGCTCGCGAAAAGTCTGTACTATCGGCAGCCATGTCTTTTTCTAATACTGGAAGCTTCCACTGATTCAAACGGGATTGCTGATTAGACGCTCCTTGATACCCTTGCTGCACATATTCGGAGAGAGAGAGAGAGAGAGAGATGTTTAGGACACGGAAGCTAGTTAAGCGGGTGGCCTCACACTTACCTTGTTCAGATTGAGCTCGGAGAAGTTGTTGGGCAAGTTGGTAATGGTATCGTGACCCCTCAAATAGTCGTTGCCCGAGCTGTTCAAGTGTGCGGATGGATGTTGCTGCTGCTGCTGTTGCTGCGAATTCGGTTGCAAATTCTGCTGTTGCTTGTTGATATAGACAGCCTGTTGCGTGTTGATTTGGTTTTGCAGAGTTTGAATTTGCTGCTTGTATTTGGAGATGGCCACGTTCACGGCTATCGGATTAGCATTGCCTCCGCGTGATAGGGATTGCTGTGCGGCCTGCAGATGCTGTGAACAAAAATCAAGAAGTATAAAATACAAATTAGTTTGTATCATCTTCTCCTTCAGCAAACCTTTCGATTGCTTTCAGCTAGAAGAGTCTCTCAATTCGCAGCCTTGCTTGGGCCTTACCTTTATATTGCTAAGGAGTTGATTCAGCAGGTTCAAGGTGGTTTGGGTCAGTGGCTGAGTCAGAATCTGACTGGATATGAAGCCACTGTGGATAGCCAATTGGATCTGCTGACCAAGCATACGGATCTGTTGTCCAGAAGGCTGCTGGTTATTCGTATTCGCTGCGGCGATGTTAACAGTTGGCGCCGCATTCGAAGCGCTCTGGCCAAAGCCAACTGACACGGCGGCCGCTGAAGCCGAGGCCACACCGTGGGCAGCCTGCTGACTGGACAAATATTTCTGCACTTGTAGGGCAGTCATATTAGGATTGTTGCCCACACCGCCGCCGGCACCGCCGCCTGCTGCGTTCATTAGGTTATTCTGTGAATATTTAAAAGGATGTAGAAAACATGGAATTTAATGAGGTCAGTGACCACCTACCACCGGAGGGAATGACATTGAAGGTTGTGCCCCGCCACCAACTGGATAGCGTCCAGCGGCAAAGCCGCCAGCTCCACTTGCATTTGAATGGTCGCCATAGGATCCGCCGAGCGACTCTTCGTGACGACGCCATCCCTCCATGGCCAGTGTCGAGTTGGCATTGGCCCTTAGCATTTCGGCCGCTTCCTCGATATTCATATTGGCACTGACCAAGGCACGTTCCACATCCTCCTTTTTGAAGCCGTTCTCCACCAGAATGCGGTACTGTTTGCTCTGTTTGATCATATCCGTGTTCAGTACATTCAAATTCACCATACCACCCACGTTTACGTTCAGGCCTGCGAGCTTCTGCTGCTGCTGCTGCTGCTGGGACTTGTTGACAATTCCGCCATGGGCACTCCAATCAGAGGTCAGATCTGTTCCATCGCCGGGCACACCTGTACTCCAGCCGGATGCGGAGCTGGAGTTTGGCAACTTGTTTTGCTTGGAGCCCCAGCCACCACCACTTACTGAGGCTGCATCGCTCCACGAATTGGTGCCGGGCTTGTCCTCTACCTGCCAATTGCTGCCCGAGACGGTTACGGGGCCACCGACATTATGGCCATCGTCTCCCCAGGCGGGGACGCTAACTGGCTGCCGACCGCCGCCATTGTTGGGATGCACCCACATGGCACCGCCATCCGGTTTGTGCTGCACACCCACGCCCACACCGCCCACCGGGGCCAGACGTGCTTGGGGACCGACTACATTAGTCATGGGATTGTTGGGATTGCCGCCACCCACTGGCACGATACCAACCGATTGATTCTGTCCGCGAATCAAATGGCTGCGGCTCATCGAGTCAGTCATGTCTTTCCAGTGGCCGCCGCCGCCGCCGCCGCCAGGAACGCGAGTTTGCTGTTGTCCCCACAGGGAGGTGCCGTCATCATAGTTGGGCATGTTCCGGCGCTGAGGCGGTGGAGAGGGCTCCTCCCAGCCGCTGCTGATTTGCTTCGAGATATCCTTGGGGCCGACGCCCACAACAGCCGGCGCGGCGCCCCACTGAGTGGCCATGTTAGCGGACACACCACTGCCAGCCACGCCGCCAGGACCAGGCGCAGCTCCAACTCCCAAATTCGAGCCGGCGCCTCCAACCACTTGACCAACCATTTTGTTAATGCTTTGCATTTGATTATGGGAGATTTGCGGATGATGACCCCACATCTCTGACGTCCCATTGAGTCGGCCTGATATGCCGCGTGGATCGCCGCGTATGGGATCCCGCGGATCAATCAGGCGCATATCGCGTATATCGCCGGAGGGAGCACCACCACCGCCAGACCCGCCGCCTCCACGCATGGCATCACGATGATCTACATTTCGAATGTCCATGGGACCACCACCTCCACCCACTCCGCCACCACCAGCCAGTGGGCGTATTTCGCGGGGATCGCCCCAACCATTGCCTGCACTGCCAACTGCATTGTTGCCGGCTCCAGCAACTGCTCCTCCGCTGGCTCCAGCTATGTTACCCGCTCCGCTTCCACCTGCAAGCAAAAACTCGAAATTAAACGAAATCGGCAAAACGGCGGAACAGTGGAAATTGGAACACTGTGCCACATACAGTGCATCAATTAAGTATTGGCGCAGGCAACCTTTTTAAAGAAATGTGAGCTGAAGTCCGAAACCGAACATACAAATTACGAAATTACAGTTATCCTATCCTTTTTAAATAAACAATTAAAATAGTTAAAAAAAAATGTTCAACTTAACATTAAGTTTTCATGCTTTTTAAATAACAATTATTTTTTCAGGTTTTTCAGGGAGAACAAGGCCTGACAAGAATACTTTTTGCCATTTAAAATTATTAAATTTGATTCGTGGAAGGAATTATTTTGAATTGTACTTTTTATAGGATCCATTACTGTTTTTAGATAACAAACAACAACTCAACTATAACTACAGGAAAATGAATGTTGATCAAAGAATGAGGGATATTCTTATAATTTGTAGAAGTCAAATGTTGAAACTTTGAAAGCTGTGCCAATACTTTATTGATTCACTGTATATATTGCACTGCAAATCTCAAGCTGTCTCAAGGAAAGGCTAAGCTCGCAGGCAAACAAATAAATCTCTGAGCCTCATTTGGAGTCCGTACAGTGTTCAAAAAAAGGACTCGTTAGGCAACAGTGGCACTGGGAGAACCGACTTCCCCATGACGAATACATTCTTCGAACACAGTACACTTTTGAGATTTGCCAGAATGCAGGAACATTCAAACTGACATCCAAATTCTGATTCGTTTAAGTCTTGAGACAGACGCGAGCAAATTGCGTTCTGCTGGCACAGTGCAGCAATGCGAGTGGGGTTTTTTGGGCACCGAGTGTCAATTCAGAAAGCTTACATCCCGGTGTTACCATAGGCAAGGCTCCTCCACTCGTGCCAGAACCATTATTACCAGTTGATCCCAATCCAACGCCGACACCCTGGCCGCCCCACTGGGGACCGCCGCCGGCAGCACCGACCGCGCCGCCAACATTAACGCCCGCTGGATTGCCACCGACTGCAGCCCCAGGACCAGATCCACCAGCACTGTTGACTGAGCCGCCTGTCCACACACTGCTACTGTCCGCGCCATCATCGTCCTCGCCCCATGTGCCGCCCAGGTTCGAAGAGGGCGTGTGGCCCCACGACGGCTTCGGCACTTGTTGGGCCGGTGGCTGGCCACCGTTTCTTAGATTGGACTCCCATAGATCTGTGCCATTGTTGATGTTGGGCTTCCACATAGGCGGTCCGCTCGGATCCTTGTTGGCCGGTTCCGGGGAGCTGGGCACCTCCCAATTGGTGTCCTGGTTAACGTGCTGGCAACCCCAGCCATCCTGAGAGAAGAGCGCTTCGCGCATTGTATTCAAATGCTCCAACTGGTGCTTTGCTGTTGCTGCTGCTGCTGCCGCAAATGTTGCATCCCCAACTATTCCAGCATCCACTTGGTGGCCAACGTCATTATCATAGGCAATTATTGCTATCTTTTTGGGCGATTAAGTTTCCAATAGGCCACTGGCTCTGCGCCTCTGTTGTTCAAGTTGTTTATTGCTCTCTGTGTGATTTCTTGTTGTTTTTAGTATTACTGGGTGGTGTTTCGTTGCCTTTCCACACGGTTTCTGTTTACGAAAATAAAAAATAAGATGCACACATGAAACAAAGTGGGAGAACGAAATCACACACACATTTGAAATAATTTTGCCAAGGGTTTGGGTTGCAAATAAAAAATCATTTTTTGACCAGCGTTTTCTTAATTCCAACTAGAGGTGAGCGCGTGAGCGATTGTTCCATCACGTAACGCACAATTCACGCACACAATTTTTACCGCTTCGCGTCACGTACGATTCATTTACGATTTAACGAGACGTCCCGAATGATCACGCACGATAAAAAGGTTTCCCTAAAAAATGTGTTTAACAAAATACAACGCAATTATGTATATCTGTAACACTGCAATAATTGGAGCTGCTTTAAGGCAATATTCTCCTGAACTTTTTTGGCCAACTTTTTTATTGAGTTCTTGTTAAATTGTGCTTGTATAAGTCCGACTAAACTTGCTCCTTGTGTCGCAACAACCCACTTTTGCCACACTGAGAAGAACATGCCAAAACTTATTTTCAACAATCCCATTAATTTCCACGATTGAACATTTTTTCCCAAAAGGTTTATTTTTGTTTCGTTTTTTTTTTTTTTGCCGGACACACATAATTTATATCTCAAGCAGATGTGCTTCAATTGGTAATATCAAACGAAATGCTTGATTCGTGATATTAGACATTTTGCTCGATTTCTTTTAGTTTATCACACAAATGACATATAACTCAATTGAATAAGTTGATTGTGAGGAAATCACGTATTTGCTATCGGTATATTTATCAGTGTGGCCATTAAAGCTGCAGAAATTTGTCCAGTTTTTGTGGCAGTTTTTGCTAAAAGCGCGAAACTGTAAGAGTCGTATTTCGGTTGTATGTATGTGTGTGGATGTGGCTAGATCAGGACCGGCCAAATGGTGAGGACAGAAAACTGTGATTGGATTGGGTTGGCTGCAGTGGACAGCCACCCAGCCATTATTTCAGTTCGCGTCTGTGTGAAAAACACAAATGCGCTCGTCTAATGGTAGTTATGGCTTGGCCGGGACTGGGCCACCACCCTCATTTTTGCATGTCGATCTAGCAAACGAGAGAGACCTTAATTCCATCGTGGGTTTCGTGGCCACACTGCGCCCTCTGTATGGATCAGCGGCGAGCAGCGGATTCAAGAAATCAAAAGCAAATCTGTTTTAGGATACTATTGTTAAACAAATTCGTGAATACTGCATAACTTATATTCACGATGTATAACTTTAACACGCACGAATCGCGGATGCACACGCACGAAAGTCAGTATTTACTCACGATTACGTCGGGACTCGTTTAAATTCACGTCACGCGCACACCTCCAATTTAAACCAAATACACGAAACAGTGTGTGTATACACACATGTGAAACATACTTGACAACCCTGGTCGTCGTCATTGACGCAATCACCCTATTTTAACTCTGTACTTTTTCTTCGCACACACACACACACACACACATACGCTAACAGAGCAATACATACAAAAAAAAAATAACTTGAAAAAATTTACAAAATGGAGAACAACGAGACGAAATGAATATAATGGGCCGTTTGTTGTTAAAAATCTTATTTTCTTCTGCTTTTCACTTGTATTTAGCAGCAATTGCAATATTGTAGATAATTTTCGAGTAAATTTCGCAGCGTATACCGAATGCAAAGTTGCTTTTCTTTGCATATGTACAAATGTATGTATGTATAACAAGCCACTGTGACGATTTCACAAAGTGTAATGTATGTTTGTATCACTTATTAAAATTAGGCGAAAATCTGCCTTTCGACGAACGATCATTCCACAATTTGGCAAATGGTTGCTCGGCACTTGTTGTTAACCATATTAAACCAATTAATAATTACATTTTTCGATGTGAATTTGAATTGAATGCGAATTCGAAGCTCACGCTCAACGGGGGACGGTACGAGTTACTAGCGTATGAAAATGAATCGCGCACACACTCACAGAAGACGGCACACAAGAAAAAAGAGTTACCACCTAGTCGCAAAAAAATCCAAATGTTGGCCAAGCCTACATATATGTATGTAGGTATGTATGTATGATTGAGCATAAACGGGCTGGTTTTGATTTTTTTTTATATTGAACAGCCGATTTTAAATAGTTATCTTAGAGAGTGCAACGTACTGGGGATATGTGGATGAATGTCCATACGTCATTATATAAAATACATAAAACGTGGCAACTCTCACAGATGTATGTATGTAGCTATAGCTATCGCTTTTCAATGGATGGGTACACAGCACAAACACACAAGAGCGACGGAGACAAATATATTCGTTCCATTATGTAAATGCAACGCACATGTATAGGTATATAGATACACACACGCACGCACGCAAATAGATTTGCAAACTGGTTTCCAAATGATTTTGCAAGGCAAAGCGACTTTAGGCTGTATGTACGTACAATGGACATACAACAAGCTGTGCAACTATGTCAAATTGTATTATTGCTGCCACACGCACACTTCAATTACACTGTAGATACGGCCGATGCATGAATTTGCAAAATTTATTGAGGTATTAACATGACACTGTGCGCGCGGCTTGTTTTCGGCTAAATATACACATAACTCTGGTATGTGAGTCAAGTTAGCGTCGGTCTGTTAGCGTCGAATTGGAACGGTGGAAATTAAAACATAAAATAGAATGTTAAGTTTATATTATTAAAAAGGGAATTAATTAAACGAAAATAAATTGGAAATAGTACAGAAAACAAAAAATAGTTTAATTGAGAATTTCAGAAATGTTAGAAAATACAACCGATCTTCCAGATTGGAAAAATTTAAAATCTAATTTTTTTAAATAATGGAATTCGCCCCGACGGAATTTGGTATTTCTCATAAAATACTAAATTACCCAGGGGAACAATGTTTTTGGTGCAGACCCTATCTTAACCCTCATCCTGTATTTTGGGCAAATTTTGCCCAAACGCATGTACAACATTTAATATCTCACGCATTTTTAAAAAAATATTTCTGAAACTTGGTGACTTTATTTTTCTTACCATTCTCTACCCATTTAAAAGAAAGATAACATTGTTAAAGTTTCTGTTTGACCCCAAAAAAAAGTTTATAATCCTGTTTTTTGGGCAAATATTGCCCAATACATTTTTGTGAGCAAGTACGACAATTTTTAGTCGTATAGAGTACAAATCACATTTTAATTGTTCAATACCACTCACAGCACTGCTGTGTTTTAGTCTCAGTGTTTGGTTTGTAAATCGATGGATATGATTTGAAGCCCCATTGACGAACAGTTGTTGCAATATCCATGTTACCATGGTAACAGTTTAATTTATGCTACTTCGATGAAGAGTTTGATTGCTCATCAGAAATCGATCAAACACTTATCAAACATTGACAATGGAGAAGCTTTGATTCAAATTCTGAGAAGCCAGTTTTTTTATTTGAAGGATGGGCAGAAAGAGCTTTGTTTCCAGAAGGATTTTTGATGACGAGTGGAGATATCTCGATACATCTTTAAGTCTGTTGGATAAATCAGGAGGGAGAGACTCTCATTGGAATGTTTATGGATGAATGTGAAGAAGACCCTTTTCTGGCAGCGATGCCATTGCCATTGACTTCAAATTATAATCTCGTTTTACTCTTTATTAAAGATTGTGGGAGAAATTGGCACAATTCAGTAGGTAAATGTACGTTCAAACAGTATTTATTCCAAACTGCAAGGTCACCACGTAATTTGCGATATTTGTTAACGTCCTACGATCTTGCGTTGACTTTTGAAACGAAAACCACATTTTCTAAATATGAAAAAGAACCGATAAAATATCCGAGTAAAATTTAGTTTTATCTGATACATAGCAGCTATTTAGAAGATGAGAAATCATTACAACAAAACAACACATGTGGCTTATGTACCCAAAATGATCGTTGTGTATACACTGCACTACGACAGGAATATAGGAGAGCCAATGATTTTTTCGTCAATATCGCCAAGGTTTTAAAAACACATAATCCTCTATGAACTGAAAAAAACATTTCGACGATATAATTAACCAAAATAAATCAAATACGGGAGCATTTTTTGTTTTTTGATTTTTTTTCTTTATTTAACGAAAAACCTTAGAATCTTTAACTGCAAAATTGATCCGAATCAAATAACAATAAATAAATTGTTTAAGTTGACCCGTGTACTGCAGGAATTGAAAAAAATCTAATTGAAAAATAGATTCTCCACTTTTTGCGTTATATCTCCGTTTCAGGCGATGTGACAAAAGAGGCTTTATACCGTCTCAAAGGTTACATATTGAAGGTTGCTTAGAAAACAAATTCATCCAAATCGTGTGAACAGTTTTTAAGAAAACGCTTATCAGTGGGGGCACCTCGGCTCAAAATTTTTTGATAAGATGGACGCTAGTTCTGCAATCGATCTTATGAACCAGTTATATAACTAGTGTTTGCAAACTTAAAGAAATTGTTTGTATTTTAAGGTAAATAATAGCTTTGTGAACAACAACTAAATACTTTTAATAAAAAATTCATTTGCACGCACAATACATTAGAGCCTGTTTTAGTATGACCCTAAAAATCGTTTTTTCGAGATATTTTTATTGCCTATTAAAAAGAATTGACACAATCGACTGAACGGATTTTAAGAAACTTTAGCTTTTACTTATTTAACACAATTTGTAGCTAATTGTGTTGATAAGTTTACTCAAATGTGTAGATAATTGTTCTGTCCGTTTCTACATAAGAATGTTTTTAAGATTTTGGGGCAAGCCTACTGCCCAGCGTTGCCAGGTCCATTTAAACTCTATTTCATCAAATTAAAGGGAATTGGATTGAATCGGATAGCGCTTTCAAAATAAACTTTACATTGAAAAAAAACAGTGTCAGACCGGGAAGATAATTTGTTTCTTATCAATTTTTTTAACAAAACAGTTCATAAAAGAATTCAATCCATATCAATTTGTTTTACGAGCTGTCCCAGATCCCCTACTATAAAATCCCTATGTAAACTCCCTACTATAAAATAATCGTACCGAAATTAAAGATGTTTCACATCAAAAGTTTTTCTCAGTAGAACGAGTTTTAATTCTAAAAACAAAAATATATATATTCCATAGTCCATTTTCATTATTCATCAACTTAAAACTACAAACTTACTTTCTAAAAAACAAAATAAAACTATATTCATACTTAAAACTACAAACTTACATGCTAAAAAACAAAATAAAATTTTATATTCAAACTTAAAACTACAAAAATACTTAAAACTACAAAATTATGTAGGCTTAGCCTTTGGTTTGCAAATATGCCTATTAAGCGAATCTAAATTTTTGTACTTATGTTCACATATTGTACACGGAACTTGTTCACCACTGTGAAAATCATTAAGGTGAGTTTGCTGGCCCACGCACCTGCTGATGGCACAGCATGCACACCTTAGTTGAGCCAGAATAGGATATCATAATCAACCTCATCGATTTTGCATTTAAAGATGTCAAGATTTTTCGTTAAACAAAGAAAAAATCCAAAAACAAAAAATGCTCCCGTGTTCCACGTTCCATCGTTCCATTTCGACGCTAACTTTCCGACGCTAATTTGATTATATAAATATGAAGTACACTGAACAAAACTGCATCTCTGGTTTTGTTCCATAATTTCATGTTTCCAAAATATGGCGAAAAAACCAATTTGTTGGTTTTTTTTTGGAGGAGGATTCAGAGGCAAATTCGGAAACTATCGCTTGAACGAATATAGCGCGTTCGATTTTGAACAGAAGCATTGATATGTGCTCTGTCGAATAGGACTCAAAAATCCAGAAATTTATGCCTAGTGTGACCACATGAAATTCCTGACGACAAAAAATTCAATATATCCGATTTTCCGCCACATCTTCGTAACAGGAGCTGATGGAGCTAAACGGAAACCAGTTTTGGAATCAGTGCACATAAATGGCTTGGCCAGATATGGGCAGTGGGGAAAGGTCACGTACATATGATATTGCTTTTGAAAATGTCCCAACTGTCCACGACCTTGCCAATAGCACTTTGTTACAACCGAAAAATAAAGCTAATAAAATAAGTTAAAGGTTCACCGACCTTTTGAAGGCGCTCCTTAAACCTGAACCCAAAAAGTTTTGCAGGTTAGAACCCCAGAGTGCAGCCCTAATTATTATTTTTTTTTTCAAGTTTTTTTTTAAATTCAATAAATTTTTAACTATTCCGCACATGGTGGAATTTTACAAGGTGAGGTCAGTAAGGTAGGCTGCCTCTTTTTGGGGTACCAGACAAATGGCGAAAAACAGACAGTAGTAAAGCAAATGTAAATGTGGAAGGTATTTTTTTATACACCTAAGCAGGCGTTTTGTCGTAGTGAAAACAAATCTGACAGCAACTGGTACCACAGACTTCGTTTATGCTGGTACTCCTCTCGCATGGTAAATTTCTGACGACGAAAAAAATAATAGGACCACCCTCACAAGCAAATTTTCCAAAGACGTTATAGCTTCATTTGTAACATTTAGAAACCTTTGAATACGTTTTTAGAATGAGGAGACTCTTAAAAATTATGAAAGGAAAAAAATCCGTGGTTTATTTGCCGTTTTTAACAAATTTAAGGAATTTTATGAAAAAAATAGGGAAATTTGGCGAAAAAAATAATAGGACCACTTATCAAATAAGCACTTAAAATTACAAAAATCACTTAAATGATTACTGAAACATAATTGTATATTAAAGCTAAGATTATTCAATAAATTTCATGTTTATTTGAGATGCCTTTATTGGCTATAAAGGCTGCGCAATGTCCTGGAATCGATTCTATTAAGTCCTGAAACCGTTTAAGAGGAATCTTGTTTCAGGACTCCTGAAAGTCTTCCCATACTGATCCTATGATGGTTGGCTTAACTGTAGTAACTGCCTTTTGATATTAGACCACCGATTTTCAATGGGATTAAGGTCTGATGACTGCTCAGGCCACTCAAAAACTTTCACAAAATGTTTTCTTAACCATTCATTTGGTTTTTCCTGGGGTCATTGTCTTGTTGGAAGACGCAAACTAGCGGCATCTCATATTCTGTGTTAGGAAGCATCAAATATCAAAAATATAACCGTATACATGCTGATCCATTAAGGTTTTCATACAATATAGTCGACCTACTCCATAGTAAGAAAAAGATCCAAATACCATTACACTCGAGCCTTCGTGTTTAATGATTTTTCCAGTGTATTTTGGATTGTTTTCTGAGTTAAGAGGACTCCTGGCGTATAAACGAGAACCTTTTCCACGAAACATAACAACTTAACTGTAATATTTCTATAAAATATTCCCACATTTTGGTGATGTCCAATTAAGATGTTCCTTTGCGAATTCCATGCGCTTACTAATATGTGTGGCTTTTAAAAGAGGGACTGTTCCTGGGCCTCCGGGCTTTTGAGTTTTGTTCTCTGGGTCATGTGTGAACTTTTTGCACTGACGCAGTTATATTGAGGTCCTTTTTGAGCTCAGTTGCAGCCCTAAAATGATCCCTCTTGTCCTCGCGGATCCATCTTTTGACGTGAAACTGGGCCAGGAATCGCTTTTGTGCAATTGTTTCAGTCTTGTCTTTGTAGTTTATTGCGTTCCGTATTATTTTATTTGAATACTCAACCAATCGAACAACTTCTTGAAAGGATTTTCCAATCAAAATCGATTTTTTTGATGATATCACTATTTTCCGAACTCCAGTGTTTTCCACGAGCCTTGGATTTGATTTAGCTTACTCTTGATGATCAAAATAATAAAATCAAAGTCAAATCCCTTAACCACATGCTTTTCGTCAAAGTAATTCTGCGAAATATAGCGGTTTCTATGAAGAATGCAAAAGTGGTCCTATTATTTTTTTCGCATTTTTAAGCTCTTTATCCATAAAAAAATAAAAAACAAAATATTGAGAACCATTTCAAGGGCAGTTCTACTTTTTTCTTATTAGGGGAATACTAAGCAATATTAAAAAAAAACAAGACTTGAAAAAATCGCAACACTAATTGTTTGTTTTTTGATCAATTAGACAAGGTGTCATAGTGGTCCTATTATATTTTTCGCAACTGTATATAATTATAAAATGATTCCGCATACTTATTAAGAATGATGTCAACATAATCCATGGCCACAAAGTCAATACTTACATTTTTGAGAGCTATTGATAGAAATTATTGGCTGTAACTGAAAATCTAAAGCGACCATGTCGTTGCGATATATTGGGAAGCAACTTTGACTCATCCCACCATCCGACTAAGAGCATAAACGAACTAGCATAGACTCCCCGTTTGATCAGGCGCTCTTCTCTGCCAGCAACGGCAGAATTTCTCTCTTTTTGAACGGTACGAGTTCGACATGGACGGTTCGTGTATGATGTGGACTACTAATTTGTACTGAAAATTAAGGCAACAGCTGTTTGCAACCTCAGTTCGACGCAATTTTGTATGTCAAACCATCGAACGTCAGCGTTTTTCTCTCTCAAACCATCGAACGTCAGCGTCGCAACCAAAAAAGCAGCGCAAACGTTCGGTCTAGATATCTCTAGTCTGTGGCAAAGGCAGCGTTTTAAACGGTACGAGTTCGACATGAACGATACGTGTATAATTTTCTAGTTTGTATTGAAAATCTAAGCAACAGCTGTTCGCAACCTCAGTTCGAACGTCAGCGTTATTCTCTCTCAAACCATCGAGCGTCAGCGTCGCAACCAAAAAAGCAGCGCAATCGTTCAGTCTATATTTCCCTAGTCTTTGCTGAGAATTATCATGAGTATTGACTGTGTGCACAGACGAGAAAAATATAGACTTAAGACTTGCTCTGCCGACGCGACGCAGACGTTCGATGGTGCGAAACTCCAAGTTGCTTCGAACTGCGGTTGCGCTCAGCTGTTGTTTACTTTTTCAGTACAAATTAGTATCCAACATCATACATTCTACACGCAATCTCATACAAAACACACTCACAGTCGAACTTGCTGCTGACAGAGAAGAGCAACGCATCAAACCTTAAGTCTAGGTTATCTGGTCTGTGTCTAGGTTATCTGGTCTGTGCTGTGTGTGCCTGAGGTTCGATAATGTATCGTGCATGCGAAAAGGCACTTGTTGGGTCGAAAACATGAATTTGTCTCGAGGGGGAAAGGCATATTTTATCGAAGTTGAGAGAAGAGAAGCTACATATTTCGCACAGATTTAAAAATTATGTGAAACGACTTTCGACCATAATAAAATACCGGTTAATGTACTTTTTACAGATTTTTATTTGTTTTTTGTTTGTTTTGATTTTGTTAACGATATTAAATGAATCGCGGCGCTACAAATGAAATACATGCGATTTTTTGCGTTGTATAAATAATACTTTGCTGAAGTCAAAACTTTAAGACTTTTATAAACCTACAATAATAAGTGTAAGTATGTATGTTTGTTTGTGTGTGTGTGTGTGTGTGTAGATAGAAAGTTGATGTCATTATTATTATCCCGAAATACGTGAGTGCCAGTTTGCACGCTATTTATTTATATATATAGATACTATATAGATTTAAATGAAATTAATCGAATTCAGCCTCATCAATAGTTTAAGAAAGCAAAATATGCATTATGTACATATGTCTAGATGTATGCTTGATCTTTCACAAGTGCAACCTCAGGCCCCTATACCAGGAATATGTGTCCCAAAATAGCATATCATTCTGGCTATAAGTTTTCCAGAAATGATAACACTAGCTTACACATTTTTGTAAAAAAAAAAATGAAAATCAAGCCCAAAAACTTTTTACTGGGTTCGAATTAGATAATCACAAAAAAATGTTTTTTTTTTTACTGGTAAGTTAAGAAAACGTAGAAAACAGTGTATATCTTTAGTTCTGGTTCATGAATTTTAAAAAGAAACAATTTCTTGGAAGGTAACTCTGAATGTGCTATTAATCATTCATTTCCATTCAATTTCCTAATCCGATGGTTGTGTGATAAGAAACCATTTAAATAATCAGTCTGCCCTGTGAGATGTTGACTCTTTCCAAACAGAAACATATGTGGATATAAGATACTATTGGCCTGATCAACCTGATTGACTAAAAAACAGCCAATTTTGTCAAAAATAATTTAAATAAATGCGACGTTTTCTTTTGTTGTATGGGATCCTAATGTATTCCGATTGACTTAAGTGCGTAGCCAGGAATGGGCACATATGATATTGAATTGGAAAATTCACGTTTTTAATATTCTAACATTTACTATATAAAACCTTTCAAGTGAAAACTATTTTTAAATTTAAAGCGGTTTAAAAGTTCCTTAACATGGTACATTTTCACCACATTCAATGAACTTAATAGAAAACGTTCATTTCTAAAATCAACATTAAAAATACACACATTTTTCTTTCCTTTCCTCCCAAACCAAAAAAAAAAAAAAACAACATATTTTTCGAGATTTCTCAAAAAAAAAAGGGACCCAGTTAAAAATTGTTGGACTTGATTTGAGGTCAAGTCTGTCAAATGTTCGGCACCGCAAAATGCTGTAAACAGTTGTAATTCAAAGCTGGGGTGCTCCGAACATGAAGGTGGGATGAAATTCGAGTCAAAGATGGCATAAGGGCTCAAGTATCGTTGACATTGATCAATCGAAGCAGAAATGAAATCAATAATTGGTAACTATGGCAGCCTTACAGATCGGATGGTTTACAACAGACGGACTGAGATAATCTCAAAGTTTAGAGAGAGAGAGAGAACGAGGAAATGATTGTGATTTGAATGTGTGTCCAGAGTCATAGAGACCTAGCTCAAATTGTACACCATTGAACCAGCCTCATCGTGGCAGTTTCGGTGCCATTTTTCCGTTTTTTTTCTCAATCTAAGGCCCTGTCGTTTGTTTAATTGTGTTGTACAGTCACTTGTTTCCTAGAAAAGTTTTGATGCTCTTTGTTTATACATTATATATAGTACATAAGGTAAAAAATTGCTTAAGCTGCTCTCTATGAATATCTCTGCATATATGTATAAACGTATATAATCTCGTTTACAGTCTCTAAACTACAGAATATATATCTTAGCGTATGTACACGTCCTAGATTATTGTGTCCAGTTGACGGGCTTGGTGTAAAATCTTCTTTTGATGACCCACCAATGTGATGCCCATATCCGATAGCTGTTGGGCTGTTAACCTTGAGATCTGTGTGAGATTTGGGAAGATTATAGGTTGGTCCATCATTATGTAACGCTGCATTACCTGCTGGGCATTTATCAAATTAGCCTCTTTGAAGTGCTGGCAGTATCTGGACATTTTGATAGTCTCCAGCCAAAGGTCTGTGGTGATGAAAATGTTCTGGCCACGCTGGGTGTCCAGTATGTGAGAGCCATCGGTTTCCGGCGAGTTGCGTGTGGTGAGTAGCGACTGCGGCTGCCTGGCCAAATTGTCCAAAGTGGAGACAATGCTCGCAAAGGTGGGACGATGCGTTCGCTGTTTCTGCCAACAGTCCAGCATCAGTTGATACAATGCCTCGGGGCAGTCCATGGGCGCCGGTAAGCGATATCCCTTCTCAATGCTCTTGATCACATCCTGCATATTCGGTAAATGGGAGGATTAAGTGCATCAGCCATTACTCTGCTTAAAGGCGATCGCTGCTTACCTGATTGGACCAATTCCAATACGGACGCTCGCCATAGGACATGACTTCCCATAGAACGACGCCGTAGGACCAAACGTCCGATGCGGATGTGAACTTCCTGAAGGCGATCGCCTCCGGCGCTGTCCAGCGTACTGGAATCTTGCCACCCTGAGAAGAACACAGATTCATTAGGACCCGAACAGTCGCTCACTTCTCCCTGAATTGGCATACCCGAGTTGTATAGGCGTCGCTGGCATTCTCAATTTCGCGTGACAGTCCAAAGTCGGCAATCTTGCATATCAACTGTGCATTGACCAGCACATTGCGTGCCGCCAGATCTCGGTGCACATAGTTCATGTCGCTCAGGTAGGACATTCCGCTGGAAATGCCACGCAGCATCACAATAAGCTGCAAAGTTTGAAATTTGCCATCGTTGACGCGCAGGAATGTGTCCAAGCTCCCGTTCTCCATGTACTCGGTGATGATCATGACCGGATTCGATCGCGTGACAACTCCTTGCAAGTATATGACATTCGGATGATCGAACTGACCCATTATAGAGGCTTCGGTTAAAAAGTCACAGCGTGCCTTTTCCGACGAGCCTGTAAAGAGAGTATCTACAAATGAGAAAAGAGAACCGACTTCAATATGCCCGTTACTCTGGGATTTAACACAGTTTTGGATCGATCAGAATCCGCACTTTGAGACTACGTTCCAATATGGCCCTAAATACGGTCGTAAAATACTTTTTTGGGGATCTCAAAGTGGTATAACAGCTCTAAAACATGTCCCTCCAAATCTCAGTATTCGTTTTCTTTGAGGATTCGAAATAGTTCCTCAGCTTATGGTCTTTTGCCTAGAGAGATAAAAAGAACAGTCTCCGAGATCTAGGTGTTCATACAAACAGACGGACAGCCGTCCAGGGCTTGATCGACTCTGCCATAATCGCTGATCAGCAATATTTCTTCGATTTGGCTGTCAGTGCAATCTTTTATCCCATATGAGCAACGGGTACTATAGGATGCTTACCTGGTTTCAGTGTCTTGATGGCCACATCAATGTCCTGCACAAAGTTTGGTGGAATTTTCAAGCGACCGCGACATACATCTCCGAACTCACCACCGCCTACGGGCCAGAGCACAGAAATAATAGAGAAATGCTTCGTATCGTAGTTACAGCATACGTACCAATTATGGCCTCGATCGTTATGTAGTTGGCGTCAATTTCGCGAGCGAATTCCCGAATGGCCTGATTGGGGTCTTCATACGTGTGCGGGTCAACGTAACTGCGACTATTGCCGAATAGTGGCGTGGTCACTGCAAAGCAAAAAGCAAAGGGAATTTGTAAGTAACTCAAAAAAACACCTGGCTGCTGAACTGGCTGGAAACCATGCAAAACAAGTGAAACAGATTTCGAATAGAGCCCACACCATACAAATCATATATATATATATACCATTCGAATGTAGAGTCTTGACAATTGGAGTTGTATCCATGGAATTGACTAAAAATAAAAAAAAACAAAATTAAGAATAATCGTAACTTGGCAAATCAATTTAAAATAAAAATAGGCAATGAATACGTTGAGAATCCTCGCTGATAATAATAACTCTTGAAACAATAGTAAAATCTACGCAATTCAGAGCTTATTTAATGCAAGGCTGCAAACCCCTGAATACCTGACGAAGGTTGGAGCCCGTGGTAATGCTTAAGGTTCTAAGCAAGTCGCAAGGTCGCTGTTTTGGTCTCTGTTGCATCAGCGTGTACGAATTCATTGTGATCCTTCCGACTCTCTACCAAATGGTCCACTAGGTAAGCTATTGAATCTTCTCCTCTCAGTCATCAATACTGCAAAAAACTCGATCGCTTACTGCCACAAGTTTATCCGCGAGAAGGCGAAGCCAACTTCGTCGGTGCCGAAGCTTTAATACCCCTTGACAAAAAGCTCGCTCCAACAAATCTTACGTATTGAATATATCGGGTATAGATGTCCGAAAAAACTGATTGATTGCTTTTTAATCTTTAACAGTTTTTAACAAAAATGCATTTTCCAACCGATCGATCCCACGACAGCTACATCTGAATATCGTTACAACTGATGAGACTAGTTTGTGTAGAAACGGACAGTCGTGCGCTGATCAAGAAAATATATATATTGGGTTGTCGACAAATACATGCCGATTTTTTTTTATAAAATTCCACGACGATTTTATTTGATAAAAAATTAACATTAACCAATAATGCATTGGCCATTTTTGGTGCAGCTGCAGAATTCCACACTCCTAGAACATTTTATCCTTATCGTCACACTGGCCAAGTTCCTCATCAGCAACTAATAAAACCATTTAAACAACTTTGACGATATCGAAACAAATATTAATGTAAAGGTGCATGGTCGGGGATATATGATGGATGTGCCATCCCAATTCAGATACGATCATTTTTGACCAGTGACCAAAGAAGTATGCGGTCAAGCGTTGTAATGATAGAACAAACTTGCGATTGGCTAATCTGACGACAGCACACATCCAAATAAATGGTTTCATTCCGAGACAGCAGCTCATATGAAAGTTGTGACGTTAATTTGTTTACATAAAAGAAGAAGAACAAAAAAAAGGCGACATAAACAGAGAAGCATTTTATAAATGCCGTCCTATCCAGTGAAATACAGGAAACCATAGGATCTTCTTGTTCCATTGTACAAAAGACCAAAAGGAGGTATAAAAAGCGAACAGTGTGGAGCCGTGACTGGTTTGGACGTCGACACAAACCACAAACGAACTAACCTAGACTGCTCGTTTGCTCAGTCCCTCTTCTCTGCCAGCACAGGCAGAATTTCTCTCTCTTTGAACGGTATGAGTTCGACTTGAACGGTACGTGTATGATGTGGGCCTACTAATTTGTACTGAAAATTAAGGCAACAGCTGTTCGCAACCTCAGTTCGACGCAGTTTTTTATGTCAAACCATCGAACCTCAGCGTTTTTCTCTCTCAAACCATCGAACGACAGCGTTTTTCTCTCTCAAACAATCGAACGTCAGCGTCGCAACCAAAAAAGCAGCGCAAACGTTCAGTCTAGATATCTCTAGTCTGTGCTTAAGGTTTGATGCGTTGCTCTTCTCTGCCAGCAGCGAGTTCGACTGTGAGTGTGTTTTGTATGAGACTGCGTGTAGAATGTATGATGTTGGATACTAATTTGTACTGAAAAAGTAAACAACAGCTGAGCGCAACCGCAGTTCGAAGCAACTTGGAGTTTCGAACTATCGAACGTCAGCGTCGCGTCGGCAGAGCAAGTCTTAAGTCTATATTTCTCTCGTCTGTGATATTTCTCTCGTCTGTGTCTGTGGATAGATGCCATGTGTCAGAAAAACATACATTTATTCTGTTGTCTATAACTTTATGCGTCAGATATTGCTTAATAGGAGATGGGAAATCGGCCCCAAAGAGAACGAGAGCTTAAGTTAAAGTCGGCCCTGCTCGACTTCGATATACCCGTTACTCAGGATATAAACATGTCCAAATTGTGGGAGATATGAGTTTCTTTCCAATTTGCGGGGGAGGCAACTGTACTATAGCTCATCTGATCAGGAAATGACGTATGGCTGATCGATAGGTAATAATTATTAAAATATATGTCTAGAGGGTTCAAACAATCTATTTTCAAAATTGTGGGTGATATGAGGGTATTTTTTTAAATTGCGGGGGGCGTGAACTTTTCTATCGTTCATCTGATCAGGAAACGATACATGGCGGATCGATAGGTAGTGATGATTAAAATATATGTCTATAGGGTTCGAATAATCTATTTTCAAAATTGTGGGAGATATGAGGTATTTTTCAATTTGCGGGGGCGGCAACTCATATATAGTTCATCTGATTGAAAAAAATGATGTATGGCGGATCGATAGGTAATGAGGATTAAGATATATGTCTAGAAGGTTTGAACAGTCTATTTTCAAAATTGTGGGATATTTAAGGTGTTTTTCAAATTGCGGGGGTGGCAACTCTACTATCGTTCATCTGATCGGAAAACGATGTATGGGGGCTCGATAAGTAATGATGAGTAGAATATATGTCTAGAAGGTTCGATCAACCTAACTCCAAAATTGCGGGATATTTGAGGTGTTTTTCAAATTGCGGGGGTGGCAACTCTACTATCGTTCGTCTGATCGGAAAACGATGTATTGCGGGGGGAGGGGGGGGCGTGGCAAAAAAAAAAACTAAACTTGATCTGCCTGCAAGAATAAGAAATATATGTTCCATACACCTCAAATCTCTATCTCTGACCATCTCTGAGATCTAGATAATATTTCCCATATATAAAGGGTTGGTACTGGTACGAATTACTGAAATCATTCTCGGAGCGAGAATAGTTTCATAATTCTCAGATCGGCCTTTGACAACGTAGGGCGACCAGACAACAGCTCTGTTTGGTCAGCTTTTATGGTTTGAAAATAAAAGGAATGGAGGGCACTATGTAGAATGCAAAGGTCATGGTTAATGCCATGGTTGTATATTGTATGCAACGCTGGAGGAGAACAAAGCAATGTATTTTATTTAGGGCCGCTGCAACTCAACTTTACAATCACTGCCACGCTGCAGGTATATAATTTCCATTGCCTAAAATACCAATATTGTTCTACTACTCAAGATCGTTGTTTAGTTGGACAGCTATAAAATCTTCGATTACAAATTGCATTAAAATGCTTTTTGTTGGTCAAATCCCATAAAGTGAGTTGCGCCTTTTTCGTCGTCCCTGAAGTTATTCATTTTTAAAAATTAAAAGCTCGATTCTCGTAGAAAAAAGTTTCCTAATTCTCCGACTCCTTTTTAAAAATTTATCAGCGAGTTGGCAGGGCCATGTCCTGACTTACTTTTAGGGATATCGGATATTTGAAAAGATCTATATCGATATTTTTTCGATATTGAAAACGTATCAATTCGATATTTTGTTGACAAAAAATCGATTTTATCGATGTTTTCGTTATTTTTAACAAAAACACCTTTTCCTTAAGAATAATCCGTTTTTTTTTTGGGGAAATTAAGCTGTTATTGGAAGCGTATTAAAAACTTAATTCTGCCTGCACTCAAAATCTAGAAGTTTGACAATGATATGTATTTTATTTTATTTTTAAAATAAGAAGATGTGGAAACTTATTCAAGAATTCATAGTGCACGAAGACGCTGAAGTTGAAAAGTCAACATATCAACAACAAACAAACAACAATAATCGTTAGACAGAGATTTTTGGATGACGCGTTGAGTTATGTGCTAATTGGTTATTCGGATTCCTTTGTCGGAAACCACACTTTTATAGTCGATGACAAACTTTTTATGGTCGAAGCCAAGAGCTCCGATGGCACCGAGCTTCCTGGTGAAATAGCGCTGGCAATTTCTCTTTCTCTTCCATCCAGAACTTAATAATATCGCCGAAAATATCTCACGAAAATATTCGATATACGCTAAATCGCATGTGTAAAATATCCGATATTAACATATCGTTTTTTCGACAAAAATATTGATATTCGATATATCGATACTATTTCCGGCAGCCCTACTTACTTTGC
Organism: Lordiphosa mommai; assembly: GCA_018904225.1. Classification (NCBI taxonomy): domain Eukaryota; kingdom Metazoa; phylum Arthropoda; class Insecta; order Diptera; family Drosophilidae; genus Lordiphosa; species Lordiphosa mommai. Next base: position 357,994 of record JAEIFT010000200.1, on the reverse strand, counting down.
AACTTTACTTTGGCTCTTCTTGAAGTGTGAAAAAAAAACAAAATATGACATATTCTAATAATGATTCACCGATCTAATTCTATGCAATTATTTCGACGGCGAAGTTTTGAGGTAAGGTAATTTTTTGAATCAAACCTGGTTCAGTTCGAGAGACCCAGAAATCCTGAACCGAACCTGAACCGGTTCTAAGAGGTTTGCAGCCCTGAAATAAATGCACGACCACGAGGCATTCGCTTCGGATCCAAAACAGGCATAACATTGAGGATCAAGCTTGGACTTTTTATACCCTATACAAACGAACTATGTATGTATAACTGAATATATGTGTGAGGATGTGTGTAGTAGTATGATGTATTCTTATGACTATTTAGCTAATAAATAATGGTTTACGTTGCAATTCAAACTTAATTCACTTACTATATGTCACAACGAGTCCTTAAAGGAGATGTCAGTTTGTTGGGGGGGTTAGAGGAGGGGGATATAGATTATGTTTAATGAGCAATGGTATTTTCAAATGAAAGTTCTTATTAACTCTCGAACTAAAACTACAAAAATGTGGAGTACATCTAGCGCAATCAAAACACACTTCGGACGACTTCAGCTTGGCTTGGCTCTAAGCAGACAGACGGACGAAGTGCCTCCCCAAAACTTACCTTCATTGCTGGCATAGTCCATCGGCAGAGGCAAATGATTGGTGGACTTCTTATCCAGCTCGTCCTGTTGCTTTGAGCGCATAAAGTAAACAGTGCCCACAATGAATATGACCAGGAATAGCACTCCCGTCACTATGGCCCCGGCTATGAACCGTATTTGGACCGAATCATCGTATACTGTAAGGACGAAGAGTTAGGGGCCAAGTAGTGAGCATTTTGAATCGAGCCTACCTGAGCCCACCGATTGATGCGTTTGCCCGTAGACCATATTGCTGTAGGAGCCGAAACCCTGATGGGTTTTGCAACGCACCTGGAATCCATACTCAGTGTTCTCATTGAGCCCATCGATATGCGCCTTCGTTTCTTTGGTATTCAATGCGCTCTTGTTGAGAGCCTCCAGCTCCAGCTTGGGGAACCAACGCACCTCATAGAACTCTAGCGGCGCATCGCTTTGCACCGGCTTGTCCCAGACAAGATCCGCCTCCTTGCTGGTTATGGACACAATGCGCAAATTGAATACCGTGGATAACATAGCCGATTCGGTGGTAAATATAATTTCGGCATGCTCCGTCTTAATCTCGCTTAGATCCAATTGAATGTGGGTTGTGGTCGAGGTGTTGCTGATTTGAATGGAGTCGCTGAAAGCCGTCTCGTTAGCCGGATCCACCAAATACGAGATGCCGTTGGTGGCATGTATCTGAATGGTGTATGTGGTCACCGGATCCAGATTGGTGAGCGTGATTTTGGTCTCGTTGAACGTGTCCGTCGAGGGATTGAACATGACATTCTGGCTGCACATGCTGCAGCGAATCTTGTACACCACGTCGCTGCGATACTTCTCCACCGTTCCCGGCTCATGCTCCTTGACCGGAGCACTCCAGGATATAATGGCACTGGTCTGATCCACAAACAGCAAAGTAAGATTGGTGGGCGCTGCTGGAGGTTTGTAGCAGGGCATGTGGCGACCATCGCGCGGATGTCTATAGAATCCAGGCAAGCATTTGCACATTGGCGATCCCGTCTTCACAGCATTCGAGTTTGGCGGACAGAGTACGCATTTGTGTACCTCCGCTGAGCGGAAAGTGCCCACGGGACACTCGGTGCAGGTCTTGTTCACATCATTTGGCTCGTAGCCGATGCGACAGCGACAGCCGCCCGTGAGTATGGTCCATTTGCCATCGCCCTTGCACAGATAGGTGGGTGGTTCATAGGGCTCGGCATTCTCCACACAGGTGCCGTTCTGTTTCTCAATTATGGTGATCTCCCGGCCTGTGGGCGTCTCATTAAAGTGCGCGAAATTCTCGGTAACCGCCGGACATGTAATGTAGTACACCTTCACAGCCAGGACACTAATGCAGGCACCCTGATCGCGAAAGGCAAAATACACTCCCTTCTTGTTCACGGCTATGCTCTTCACCTCGGTGTTAATGTCCACATCCGAGTTCTGGTTGAAGCGACCCTCGCCGGCCGCAATGCGTGCTATCAGCTTGTAACTGTCCGTTTGCCATGGAGGCGGCTCCCGTGTGGCTGCATCGAACTCGTAGAACAACAGACTGAACGTTTCCTTGCAGGATAAGGCATTGCCTACGGTTGGAGGAGGTGAGGTTATTATGGAAAACTATACAAAAGAAATCAGTTTACCTGGAAACAACGAGCAGTCCCTTATGGTGAATTGTATCTCAATGTAGAGGCGATTGGCGGGTCCACGATCAATGAAGGGCGACCACAGCCAGTTGTTTACATTGTGATACGCCACATCGCAGACCACATAGCTGCGCCAGTTAATGCCCTTGACGAAATCTGTGAATGACTCCTCGACCCACTTGAGAAACCGAAGAAGTGGACGGGAAAATAATATTCAATATTTGGCCACAAAAAAAAAACATTATAAAGTAAAACAAAGAGTTTTTTCCTAAAATTTTGAAATTTTAATATCGGTTCCGATAAACCGATAAACCGATTATGATAAATAAACAGTACGTACGCCAGGTGTTTGAGCCTGCGGACCATATGGATATCGCGTCCATTCCAGAGTTGCTTCTCGTGTTGTATCCAACAAAACAACTGAAATTAAATGGGACACATTTGGATTTGGGTATAGCAACGTATTGGACTTCCCTTTACCTTGATCGCCGCACGCTAGTCTAAGCTGGCCCAAAGCCCAGACAATAATCCAAATCAGGTGCAGCCGCAGAGGCATTCGGTGATGACCAGCACTTTGCTTTGGCACCGGCTGCGGCATCGCCGATTGAAGTCTCTTGATTGTCTGCCTTTGTATGGAAGCTTTGGGACTTGGGGAAGAATTGGTTGCGGTCTGCTGGTTCCTACATCCTTGTCCTTGAAAACGATAGCGGATTGATTGCATTTCGTTCTGGTTGCACATTGGTTGTTGATTCCACATTATTCGATGTACTACAGTACTATTATTGTTTGGATCTTCACCTCTCCGACTGGCTGAGCGCCGAATAACTGTGAATCGTTGACATTCAGGTGTGAAGGGGGAGCGTAGGGCTGTGGAGCAAACGTTGTTGTAAGAGTATTTATTTATTTGATTTATTTTTAAGCAATCTGAAAAAAAGCGTGCAGAAGATACAAGTGTACACTGAAAAAATAGAAGACTAGAAGACTACGCCGATGTTTTAAATACCCTTGCAGTTTATTTAAGACGCTACGATTGATAACAATAATGTTTTTCTTCTAGAACTATTTTTTTGCAGCCTACATGTATTTAAAGACTTTTTGCAAAGTTTGATAAAGATAGCTTTAAAACTAAGGGAGGAGAATGGAGCATGGAAACAGACGGACAGACGGACAAACGGAAATGAACTCAGCTCGTCATGCTGATCAATTATATACAGTTGCGAAAAATATAATAGGACCACTATGACACCTTGTCGAATTGATCAAAAAACAAACAATTAGTGTTGCGATTTTTTCAAGTCTTGTTTTTTTTAATATTGCTTAGTATTCCCCTAATAAGAAAAAAGTAGAACTGCCCTTGAAATAGTTCTCAATATTTTGTTTTTTATTTTTTTATGGATAAAGAGCTTAAAAATGCGAAAAAAATAATAGGACCACTTTTGCATTCTTCATAGAAACCGCTATATTTCGCAGAATTACTTTGACGAAAAGCATGTGGTTAAGGGATTTGACTTTGATTTTATTATTTTGATCATCAAGAGTAAGCTAAATCAAATCCAAGGCTCGTGGAAAACACTGGAGTTCGGAAAATAGTGATATCATCAAAAAAATCGATTTTGATTGGAAAATCCTTTCAAGAAGTTGTTCGATTGGTTGGGTATTCAAATAAAATAATACGGAACGCAATAAACTACAAAGACAAGACTGAAACAATTGCAAAAAAGCGATTCCTGGCCCAGTTTCACGTCAAAAGATGGATCCGCGAGGACATGAGGGATCATTTTAGGGCTGCAACTGAGCTCAAAAAGGACCTCAATATAACTGCGTCAGTGCAAAAAGTTCACACATGACCCAGAGAACAAAACTCAAAAGCCCGGAGGCCCAGGAACAGTCCCTCTTTTAAAAGCCACACATATTAGTAGCGCATGGAATTCGCAAAGGAACATCTTAATTGGACATCCCCAAAATGTGGGAATATTTTATAGAAATATTACAGTTAAGTTGTTATGTTTCGTGGAAAAGGTTCTCGTTTATACGCCAGGAGTCCTCTTAACTCAGAAAACAATCCAAAATACACTGGAAAAATCATTAAACACGAAGGCTCAAGTGTAATGGTATTTCGATCTTTTTCTTACTATGGAGTAGGTCGACTATATTGTATGAAAACCTTAATGGATCAGCATGTATACGGTTATATTTTTTATATTTGATGCTTCCTAACACAGAATATGAGATGCCGCTAGTTTGCGTCTTCCAACAAGACAATGACCCCAGGAAAAACCAATGGAATGGTTAAGAAAACATTTTGTGAAAGTTTTTGAGTGGCCTGCGCAGTCATCAGACCTTAATCCCATTGAAAATCGGTGGTCTAATATCAAAAGGCAGTTACTACAGTTAACCCAACCATCATCTGATCAGTATGGGAAGACTTTCAGGAGTCCTGAAACAAGATTCCTCTTAAACGGTTTCAGGACTTAATAGAATCGATTCCAGGACATTGCGCAGCCTTTATAGCCAATAAAGTCATTCCAAATAAACATGAAATTTATTGAATAATCTAAGCTTTAATATACAATTATGTTTCAGTAATCATTTAAGTGATTTTTGCAATTTTAAGTGCATATTTGATAAGTGGTCCTATTATTTTTTTCGCCTAATTTCCCTATTTTTTTCATAAAATTCCTTAAATTTGTTAAAAACGGTAAATAAACCACGGATTTTTTTCCTTTCATAATTTTAAGAGTCTTCTCATTCTAAAAACGTATTCAAAGGTTTCTAAATGAAGCTATAACGTCTTTGGAAAATTTGCTTGTGAGGGTGGTCCTATTATTTTTTTCGGCAAATTTGTTCGGCGTGTGGTATACACCCGCTTACATTCCAAGGCACATAGCTCCATCTCTTATAGTTTCTAGACATGGCTAAATCGACTCGGCTATTGATGCTGATTGAGAATATACATATATACTGTATAGGGTCGCAAATGTTTTCTTCTCACTGTTACATACTTTTACACAACTTCATCATACCCTTTTTACCCATTTTTATGGGTACAGGGTATAATAATGTCGTAGAAGTGGGTGTTGTCTCGGATTTAAAATTGCAAAGCTCTGTGAAGCGGTCAACTATTTTGTATGAACATTTTTTCAGTTGTTTTTGAAAAAATATAAGTTTATTTTCGAATTTTTACAATGTTCGACGCATGAGACATGGTAATCTAGTAGACCTCCATGTTGAAATGACAAGCTATTCAGAATGAAAACAAGACAACACAAGGGCCTACTAGATTATCATGTCTCATGCGTCGAACAATGTGAACCCAGCCTTAAGATTTCATTTACTTTCATTTAAAATTTTTAAGTAGTATTTCTTTGAGCAATAATTTTATTTTAGGCCCGTCTAACTATAATTTGATGTTTTTGTTGGACCGAACCGAAAACGTTGCTCCGGAACAGGTTTAGGTTCAACAATTTTTCCAAAAGACGTTCGAATCACAGTAAAAGAAAAGCCGTAATTCCGGGTTAGAAACGGTTCTGTTCAAAACCGGTTAGTAAAGTTTTGCGAAACGAGTGGAATTACTCAATGACTCTTTGAGCCGTAAATCGAAAAGAGAAAATGCTCTCAAAATCTGGCAAATGCGTGAATTTGCACCTTCTAGCCCGCTATAACGCCATCGCTACTAACGAAAGCTGTAAACTCTTGAATTAAAGTATATTTAAATATTTGACTTCACCAAATCAAGTAAGTATCAACTGTTAATGATCTTTACATTTTTCTGTCACGGTGAAATTATCTGTGGAAATGGCCATTTTACCAAATATATCACCTGAAGCTGCCAATAACTCCTACTAATTTGGACCTCGGTTAATGCAAATAGGCGTTATAATTGTTTTCGAAAATCGATTCGCAAAGAACCTTTTCTGCACCTTAAGATGATGTGTGAAACCCAAAAAACGAGTCTAAGACCAATATACCAATTATATGACCTGAATCCTAGTATAACTCCAAAAAATTTGGCCCTGATTTGTGAAAATGAGCGCTATGTTTGCTTGGAGGGCTTGGAACCCAAAACGAGAGCGTAAGTCGGCCCGGCTAAACTTCGACATAACCCGTTACTCAGGAACAGGATAAATTAATAATCTTTTATTAAATCACAAAATTTTAATATGTATTAACATCAAATGTTAGTGCTAATATATCGCATTATCGTTGTATGTTAACATAATCATTTTATGTTAGTGCTGAAATCAAATGTAAAGATTAACATTAGGTTGGCTACGCTTAGACAGCACAGTGGCACAAAATATATGAAAAAGTTGATATTTCAATATATCTCCGCTATTAATTGCCCGATCTTTCAGAGAATTTTACAGATTTTAGATATTATGCGTTTACCTGTAAATGCAAAAGAAGAGCTTGATATCTGTAAGAGTTATTCAACCTTTTCTATTGCGGGGCGGGTGGGGGCGTGGAAAAAATTGGAACCAAACTTGATCTGCGTGCAGGCAACGCACATACATGCATGCATTGTATTTCGAGACTTTACAACACTTTTAAATGGTTCTTAACAAACACAAATATAATAATATTACCAAATGCCAAGTTGGAACGTCCATCGACTCACCGTTGATGCAATTTCAAGAATCAGTTGCCGTTTTTAATATCGAAATTAGTTATATTGTGTTGTTGTCCCGTGAATTCAGAGTCCGCTTAACGCACACACACACACACATTTTTCAATACCATTGCACACATGCACACGTTCGTTTACATATACACACACATTTCGGGCGTCCGCTTCGTCAAAATTACCATCGAAATAATCAATCATTGACTCGACCACTCATTCTGCACAAGAAGTGTGTTCTCAGCATAATTATACTACACGTGCCGATCAAGTTTTCGCAGGCGATTCCATTTAAAATTTAAAAAATGTATCTCTTGTAAAAATGTATCCCTTGTAAAAATGTATCTTGTATCTAAAATGGATTGGAATAAACTAGGGATGACAGAGATGGTAGGGATGACAGTTAGTCACGAGTATTTGTCATGTAACGAGTCTCAGTTTTAGCGAGTAACGGCTTGCCAACTAGTGTTGGGTTGTGCAAGAGTGAACAAACATTGTGATTGTTAATGTTCTTCTTGAAATTAACCCTGTGTGCTGTTATCAGTTGTTCAGTTGCTTACGAAATAAATTGTTCAGCTTTTAAAATTTTAGTTCTTTTTATGCTTACAAACTTACAAACCGAAATATACCGTTTGACCTTAAGCCCACCCGCCCTCATTTTCCGACCTTGGAGGTGAATTTTCTGAAATTAATTAATAATAGTCTCTTCTTTTTTAGGTTAGACAATTTTCTTCAATTATATCATAATCATAGCGGCCCCCTTGCGCGATATTATCGTGTGTTACATTTTTTATACGATAATTTCCCACAACAGTGTCGATATTTCTATATATAAATGGATGATTCCATGAAAAGCCTAACAGTCGGATTTGGTTTAGGTTAAAATATTTTGTTTTTGTTATTTTTGTTGAAAAATAGTATGAACGTATTTTTGGCGTTTACCCGAAATATATCTAAAATGCGAAGTGAACGGTACAGTTATATTGGTTTTTGGCTCTGGATTTCTATCGCAAGTACGAACGGTAACACTTATCACATTTGTCGGCTTTTCAAAAAATTTAAGTGTATAATTAGCATCAGCAATAGGCATGCAAATAAAAGAGTTGTCATCATTGAAATTGAAATAGTTAGAACCGATTTTCGGCATCGCTCGTATCTTGCAATGCTTTCCTGTAGAAATTTTCAATATATTTGAATTTTTTTTAACAAAATATTTATTTAAATTCAAAGAACAAAAAATATATTGTACAATAAAGTTTGAAAATCGGCATAATTTATAAGAAATGTTGGCATTCTTTTCGAGTACCATGCTCGTAGATTGAAATGCCAGATAATTCTTGTTCAACAACAGGGATTGTTTCCGTTACAGTTTTGGAAATGGTTAACTGGTGAATTCGAAAAATCGATTGCAACGAGATCCAACTTTCCATTCAATAATGATTTTAAATTATGACAATATCTGTAAAAAAGAATTTTGTCAACACAGTAACGCGTCACTGTGTTCTGCATCTAAATAAACGGCTTTATCATAATTAAAACCAATCCAAATTAAGGCAGAAATTTATGAGTGAAACCTGCAGGCAGTTTTTATACACTTGCAAAGTGTATATTCATTTTGCCCAGAAGTTAGTAACGCATTGAAATATTCATTTCCGACCCCATAAACTGCATACATTCTTGATCAGGATGACTAGCTGAGTTAGTTTTCATTTGTCCGTCTGTCTATCCGTTTGTCTGTTTCTACGCGAACTAGTCCCTCAGTATTAAAGCTGTCGAATTGAAATTTTGCACAATATCTTCTTTCTGTCATGGAAACGATCGGTCGGAAAATAAGTGAGAACAACTTTTTTGATTTCCATCGAGGCGTCACCAATCTTGGTACATATCAGTTTTATATACTTCCACACAATTTTGGAAGGATTTGATCAAAATCGGATGGCTATAGATTATAGCTGCCATGGGACCGATCGGTCGGAAAATGTCTTTTACTAAGAAAAGTTTTTTTTTTAAGTAGCATGATCAAATTTTGATTCTCAATGACTTTGAATTTACAAATATGTGATATCTATATACTATATATATTACTGGTTTAATTAGTTGGAGTAAACTTTTGCAAGTGTATTAAGACTTCGGCACAGTCGAAGTTAGCTTTGCCTTCTCGACTTTTTTGCAGGGGTATATTAATATTGTCACGATGTTTGTAATGTGCGTGTCCATGTCCGTCGGTCCGTCTGTTTCTATGCTATCTTCTCCCTTAGTTTTAAAGCTATCTTGACCAAACTTTGCAAAAAGTCTTTAAATACATATAGGCTGCAAATTTGTCGGAATCGGACGGATTGGATGACTATATCATATAGTTGCCATATAAACGGTCGGTCAAAAAACTAGTTTCAGTGAGAAAAACTTTTTTGTTTTCCATCGTAGCGTCACCAATAGTGGTGTATATTAGTTTTATATGCTTCTTCACAATTCTGGAAAAATTTATCGAAATCGGATGACTATAGCATATAGCTACCTTAAGAACGATCGGTCTAAAAACTGGTTCTAGTGAGAAAAACTTTGTTCTTATCAATGGTAGCGTCTTTCAAAAACAGCAAGGTTATTTAAAACACCGGCGTAGCCGATTTTAACCATCTATTTTTTTTCTTAATTTTTTTCGATGGATCTTTTTAAAAACTCGAAAAGTGTATATTAATTTTGCCCAGAAGTTTGTAACGAATAGAAATATTCATTTCCGACCCCATAAACTATATATATTCTGGATCAGGACGAAAAATTATATATATCTCCCACAATTTTGAAGATAGATTATTTGAACTTTCTGTACACATATAATAATCATCATTTCTTATCGATACACTATACACCGTTTCACGGTCAGATAAACTATAGTCGAGTTTTAAGCAAATCAAATCGGTCTGTATTTTGTGATTTAATAATATTTAATAATAATTTATAATATTTCCTGAGTAACGGGTATATCTAAGTCGAGCAGGGCCGACTTCAACTTATGCTCTCGTTAGAAGTGCAAAAAGCGGTAGTCAAAGTCGATGTCGATTTCGGATTAAATTTTGCGATTTTTAGGCATTTTTCACAGTCGATTTAGCGATTTTCCGACATCAATAGTGGGCAACACTGGCCCACTGTGCACTCTCTCGCGTCCACATTCAAAATTATGCGCTGTTCCAGTTCACCGTTTTAAAAAGCGTTTGCCTATTTGGCGCTGCTGTCTTGACGTACGTTTGCAGCACGGGAGTGAACTAGCCACTAGTAACTGCGCCAGCGCCAGCGCCAGAATTCAATCGATGAATATAAAATCAATAGTTGTAAAAAAATAAATATATGTTCGCATCTGTCAGCTTGTGCACATTTTCAACGAAAAATTGACGAGTAGTGAAGCTGCATTTGGAATTGGGATTGAGCTTTGGCCAGCAAGTTTAAGTCGTGATTTCATCTCATACATGTGTGCTGTGTGCGTGTGTGTGTGCGTAAGTAAGAAAAAAATGAGTATGTAAATCACATCTGAAAATTCCACTGCGGTAATTTGTTTACGTTTTGCCAAATATTTAAATATTTACATATGTGCATATGTTTATATCAATACCGCTCGCCTTTCGATGCCCAGACGGCCCAGTGGGTCCGCCGCCTCCACTTTTTAATGGGATCCGCAACCGCAATCTGTTTAGTTTTAAATCGATCGACTTTATGTGTGTATTATACATGCATACATTTACAGCATGTGTGATGTGTGTGTGTGTTTATATTGCAAGCATCAGCTTTTTTATGGGGCGACTTTTTACTCGATTTCTGGCCCACATACTACTGCTATATCTTCTAATTCTAAACAAACCGAATGGCCTTTACTTTTTGCTGCTCCACAACCCATTCAACGATCTGAACTCTTCGGTGTTTGTGGTCAGTGGACGTTTGCTCTGCTGGCACTTAATATTTATTGTCTTGCAAATACCACATAGGGTAGCAATTTAGCTATCAGCACAGCAGTTCAAAAATATATATATTTAAATCGTAATCAGTGGATGTGGCATAACCTTTTGGCCCCCCACCAAGGCGTCAACAATATTTTGACGAATTCGCTTTAAGAACTTTGCTGATAAGATGTTTTTCTCGTTGGAAATGTTATTATTTATTTTTTAGTAGAGAATTGAGCTCAAACTATGCGAAATCTTCGCCAACATTGACAGCTGCTAACGCCATTCCAGAGGTTTAAGCACAACTCCAGCAGTGATGCCACTGTTTGGCAAGAAGGATTCTGGCAAAAAGGCCAAGTCGAAGGACATGAAGGAGCTGAACAAACAAGTGTCAATTGAGGAGAAGTACAACCTGCATGGCCTGCTCGGAACGTGAGTACCCGCCCCTGCTCTTAAGTGCTTAATTTCGTTTGCTCACTCCATTGGCTTACACGCGAAATAGGGGTGCCTTCTCGGAGGTGCGTTTGGCGGAAAGCAAAGAAGCGCCCGGCGATCACTTTGCGGTGAAAATCATCGACAAAAAAGCCCTCAAAGGAAAGGAGGAGTCGTTGGAGAATGAAATCCGTGTGCTGCGCAGGTAAGCCAAAGTGTGTGTAGCGTATCGAGTAGCGTATACAAAATAACACAAGGCAACAATTTTTGAGGTCTTTTGAATGGCTTACGAACGAACCCAAAACTTATTTGGAATTTTTAAAAATATTTCGATATATCTGAAAAAATATTACAATAAAAAATTTGCTCCTATAAATAATATAAACTTTTTTTTTCAATTTTGAAATATTTTTCTAATAGTTTTCAATTTTTCACCATAAATTTCAATTTGAAAAAGTTATATAAGAATCCACAGGTACTAAATAGGCCAACAAATAAGTCATAAAACACTTTATACTTCAAGTTTATCGAAAGTTAATTGAAACTTTGAAAAAGTGCAAATGTGTTCGAATAAATTTGGTTAATTTCTCCATAACCTCGGTACTCCTAAACCAATTTTAGAGCCAAAATGTATTTTATGGACGTTGTTACGACCATATTGGAATTTAGTCATAAAGTTCTGTTGGTTCCAATCTATCCGAAACGCAAAAGTTTTATTTTTGTCGAAACTACTGCCAATTTTAAGTTGGTAATTGCTTGGGGCCCTTTGATTCCCTTAATTTTCCATAAATTTCAAGTTGAAAACAATTAACTTTCAATATTAAGTGTTTAGAAATTAATTATAGTCCCATTTATTAGCTGTGATTTCGCGTATAACTTGTTAAAATCGATTGTGCTGTACGGCTTAAGGCAAAAAGCCCCAAAAAAGACTAAATTTTTGTATTAAAATTTTGAAAACAAAAATTTCACTTATGGAGAAAGAAAAACCTATTAAATAATTGGCTTCGTCATTACCTTGTTACTTGTTGCCTAGTGTAAACGAAAATCAAAATGTGTAACGAATAATTGACCACATTGTAGTAGCGCTGACACCTGCCACCACCACCACCCCCTCCTGTCCCAAACTATGAAGGGTTGGTAGAATTGAATGTGCTGTCCAAGTAGCAAGGCGACGCAGTCATTTGTTTGATCTTCGATCCTTCGAAATCGAATATCAACAATTTTGTCACCTTATTCTAGTTTTTGTGGTTTAAATCTGCCCTAGAATATGTCCAATGACTTGGACCTCTTTTTATTTAATTTTTAGACTGAGTGTATGTCCATGTTGACTGCTGTCTCCACCTTTGGTTTGGTCGAAATCTCGAATAACTTACCTTATCAATGACATTTGACTTTAAAACGATACAAAATGATTTATTTCTTGCATTTATTCTATATAGAAATACATGGGGAAACATACCCTTAAAGTATGCAAACTTTATTACCGTAATACACAATGTCACAATATTCTAGACAGGCTAGCTCTGAAGTCTATAAGCTCAATGGTCCTAAAGTCGATACAGAAATGTTTTTCACAATTTGAGGAAAAAACTGTTTTTTTTTTTTGTAAAAGAGTATTCTCCAACGCGTGCATAGAAACGAACATTTTAATTATATGCTGCAGTTGCGAAAGTTTTGCCAAGCCCTGAAAATTGGCTGTTGTTTTACTGAACACTTGGTTTTGGCTGTGGCAACAAATTTGTCTTACTTTATTGGCTTGGAATTACACGAAATATTCAATTTTTAAATTTTTACTAAAACACGGAGCATTATAACCAAGGGGTTTTTATTTCCAGTTAAATAAAGAAGTGTACAACTTGAAATAGAACCGAGCTATATTTATTTGAGATTTTGTTGTGAGCTGTTTAGACGGGCTTAACCTTAAAGTAATTCCGTTTCGTGGAGTAACCAAATGGCCGTAAAATATGAGCTTTAAGATATCCAACACATTGAAAGAAGTAATGTAACTAAAAATCGTATTCTTCTGATTTGATTGCAGTATCAGAATCCCATGTGTTCTACAAATCACTTCCGACTTCAAAAACGACCGAAATCTTATGGAAATTGGTTCGGAAGCGATTTGTAGAACACATGGGAATAGCATTTAGTGTATTTTTAATCAATACTGCACGTTACGTTATAATTGGGTTCTAGATAAGTATGCCGAATAAAAAACATGATCCCTAGATTTGTATACCCTTTACTCGTGGAGTAGGCAGAAGAAAGCATCTCTGACCCCATAAGTTATATATATTCTTGATCAGCATTAATAGCCAAGTCGATATAGACATGTTCGTCCGTCCGTCTGTATGAAGACCTAGATCTCAGAGATTTTTTTTCTGAAGTATAGTTCATTTTTTGAACTATAGTTAATTTTTGTAAACTTTAGTTCATTTTTGTCAACTATTCACTTTTGAACTATAGTTCGTTCTTTAATTTATAGTTATAATTATAGTTGTTCATTTTAATCAGCAATCTTACCTTTTCATTTGATTTTTGAACGTTCTAAAACGAATGGATTTGCATGAAAAAGTGAACTATAGTTAAAAAAATGAACTATAGTTCATAAAAATGAACTATAGTTCAAAAAATGTATAGTTCAAAAAATGAACTATAGTTCATAAAACGAACTATAGTTCAAACACTGAGACATAGTTCATTAGTTCATTTAAATGAATAGTTCATTCGAACTAGTTCATGAAAATCGGCACAACTCTACTTCTCAGCAGCATATTGGCAAAACGTATAAGCCCTATACGGACCTGCGAAGTAACGCGAAGTTTCATACAAAATTTGTGGGAAGAAGAAGCAGAAGTAATGATTCCTTCACCCTTTACTTTGGCTCATACGGAGCTATGAAGTACTGTTGCGCTTAACAGCACACGAATGGAACCTATGTTAAGCCTGTGGATTTGATTTTACTTCGAACAGCTGAATAAACATTGTTGGAAACAATGTTACTTTACCCTACTTCTGCCTTGACGCCAACAGCAAACCGCTAAAATTAAATTTCATACGAGAAGTCAGTCGTAAATGCTCGTTTCAACAAGGGTTTGAATAACTTACTAACTAAAAATTGCAAAATCCAAAAAGTTGACTAATCATACACTTATTTTAATGCGCTAAAGAATTTTGATTGGTTGATTATGCAAACTATATAGTCGACATTGCATTTGCTCGGTATGCACTACATCGATGTAGCATTTTAAAACAGTTTTCATAGCAACTTTTTCAAAGTTGTTGTTAGTCAGCAAGGCTGGTCGAGAAGTTGCTTATCTTTATAAAAAAGCAACAACATTTCTAGTCAATTAGTGTGACCATCGCTATGGCAATTGAATAATACCAATAAACTCAAGATTTGGTGTAATTTCTTAATAAATCTGGGCATTCTAGACTTACGTTCCACCTTGACGTAATATATGGTAAGCTAAATTACTTACTTCGCAAGTCCGTATGGCAAAGCTCCATATTACAAAAAATATTATCTGCGCGATTTTCACAGTGTGGAAAATCCGGAAAAACTATTTTTCCAATGACCAATGACAATGGTTATTTGTATTTGTGAGCCGATCCGAATGATTTTCGTTTTGCTAGCTTTACGGACCGAATAAATGGAATCATTTTTTTTTATTTCGGGAAAATTTATGCAAAGATCGGAGTGAGTGCGGGTTAATGGTAAACCGTTATATTTGAGCTGTTCTGAATTAAATTTGGGTTGAAAGCTCTATGGGTCAATTAAATAGGAAAATAGTTTTAAGCTTTGCGCAAATGCACCGTCAAAGTCGGGTAATGGGTGTCGGGGTGGCCACGGGCCAAATGAAAACATTTTTTAATATCGTAAAATCCAGCCAAGTTCAAGTCAAAGCTGATTTTTTCCACCGCGAAGAGGGATTTTGGAGTAAACCGTTCTATTTGAGCCGAATATTGATATAATCGCTACAATAGTGGCTTTTGCGTGAGGAGCGCGCGGTAGTATATATATATATTAGATCTTTTACGTGAAATACATATAATACACATATAGTATGAAAAAAAAAAATATAAGATAAAATAAAAACGAAAAGTGATATTATGTTTCGGTATGGATCGGTTTATTCGGTTCTATTATCTTGCTTGAAACGGTTTATTTTGGTTAACAGTTCGTTTGGTTTATTCTCTGTTGTTTGACGATTGCTACTGTTGTTTTGTTTGCACACTTTTGCACGCTTCGGCCAGATCGGTTTCATATGGTGAAATAGTGCCGCAAATCGCACCAGATTCGGTAGGACATCCCGGTTATATGGTAGCTATATAAAATAATGGCCTAAATTGAACGAATCTTGGTAAGACGTCTTGTGGGCCCAAAATATTTGGATTACCCAAATTGTACGCTTACAACAAAAATCGACTTTGGGTCCCTTGGGCACAGATTTAAATTGAGTTTTGTCTTAATTTCGACGGCTAATTAATGATACAATTGGGGAAAAATACTTTTCATTTACTTTGACACTGAATATTTCGCAAACAATTGTTCATAATTGCAGAGTGTATAGTTTATTTATAATTTTAAAGGAATTTGAGTTAGCATTCATCGATTGACTGTTATTTATTTACACAAATTCACCGAGGCAACGAAAAAAGACGTCCACTAGGTACTTTGGGCGACTTTCACTTACAATATCTTCATCTTTCGATATATACTTGGATCCAATCGAGTTTTCCCCTTTTTTACTGGCCCTTTTTAATTTTTACAACTGAAGGCAGATCCGCTGATGTAGCGATGATGACTAGCTGGACGATGCCATCTTGACAGGTTCTGTGGTAGTACAATGCAATATAATATAGTATACGAAGTGCCCTCAGTTTCATACCCTAAAGATTTCCATCTATCCCTCACGGAACTTTGCTTCTGCTTCTGAATTCTTATTTATTCTATTCTTAAACATTTTCGGTTTATGGGTTCGATTTTCGTTTGTTTTTCTGGATTTTCGGTTCTTAAGCATGCTCGGAATGTTCGCCAAGTCCCCGAATCCCGCTGTGGCCACGAATATTTATGATTCACTTACTTACTCTTCTGTTGTTCGTTTTGCCTCATTTGTCTTGATTTCGTTACCAGAAAAAAAAAGAAAACTTTCTTGTTATTTGCTTAATTTGCTTTCTTTCTATGTAGGTTCAGTGCAAATCATTTCGACGCCAACTGTCCGAATGGAACGCGGTGAGTTATGACCTCGACCCCCCCCGATCCGGTCCAAGTCGGGTCTTAGAGTTTGCATAGATTGAAATTGATTAATGCCGTGCAAGAGAATAGACAGTCTAACCATCTCGAATACTCGAAAGCACACCCGCTCGCATACCACCCAGAGACGAGTATATATAGAGTTGTTCCACCCTTCCTATTTGCAGGCTCACTCATCCCAATATTGTGCAGCTGCTGGAGACGTATGAGGACAAGTCGAAGGTGTATCTGGTTATGGAGCTGTATGTATGAGACACTGTCATCACTCGATAAGTGCTACATTTCGTTTTGCCTTTCAGCGTTACGGGCGGAGAACTGTTTGATCGCATTGTGGAAAAGGGCTCGTATACCGAGAAGGATGCCTCCCACTTGATACGGCAAATTCTGGAGGCTGTGGACTACATGCACGAGCAGGGCGTTGTGCACAGGGATCTGAAGGTGCGTGGGCCAAACACAGCAGAGCTGAATGATTCCTCTTTATGTTGAACTTATTGCAGCCCGAGAATTTGCTGTACTACAGTCCCGACGATGACAGCAAAATAATGATTAGCGATTTTGGTCTCTCCAAAATGGAGGACTCGGGCATTATGGCCACTGCCTGCGGAACGCCGGGCTATGTGGCCCCCGAGGTGCTGGCCCAGAAGCCATATGGCAAGGCGGTTGATGTTTGGAGCATAGGCGTTATATCGTACATACTACTCTGTGGCTATCCACCGTTCTATGATGAGAACGATGCCAATCTGTTTGCCCAAATACTCAAAGGTTTGTGCTCATTCCACTCCACATTCCTTTCCTGCTTTCAATTCCCTAACCTGCTCGTGCTTTTGTTTTTTTACTCTCCGACAGGCGAATTTGAATTCGACTCGCCCTACTGGGACGAGATAAGCGAGTCGGCCAAGCATTTTATTAAGAATCTAATGTGCGTGACCGTGGAGAAGCGATTCACCTGCAAGCAAGCTTTGGCGCATCCCTGGTAAGTGAACGCTGTCCCCAGTTGGACTCGCACTTACTCACTCTCTCCGTGCGGCGTTGCAGGATTTCTGGAAACGAAGCGAGCAGCAAGAATATACACGGCACTGTTTCCGAGCAGCTAAAGAAGAACTTTGCCAAGTCGCGCTGGAAGGTGGGTCCAAATGCCGTGTGCACAATACCATAGCATGGAACTCACTCTCCCGTTCTTTCAGCAAGCGTACTACGCGGCCACAGTAATCCGTCAAATGCAGCGCATGGCGCTCAGCAGCAACAGCGCCGCCGCCACAACGGAAGCCGCTGCTGGCAATGGCAGCGCACGGAAAGATGCCGCCGCAGCCGCTCCTGGCATCTCTGAGCCCCTTAGCCCGCAAGCTTTGAGCGATCCGACGACGACAGCGCCGATGGAGCAGCAGCAGCAGCAGCAGCCGGATGTCAACAATCACCAAAGAATCTCGCCAAATTGTAGTGGCAGTGGCCAAACGAACTAAATTTATTTATGCAAAACTCTGCACTAAATTTAGTTAAGTATAAAATACTGTTCGCAAAGGCTTTGTTACGCACGTCCATGATAGCCAGATTAGAGCCCAATTAAGCTCTGCACAACTGCTCTTAACTTAATAACGGGGATGCTGTGAATATCCATTTAAATACATTTGCGGCGTTTGTGCTGGGCCCATTATGCTGCAAACAGTTCAATTTTAAGCCTTTTCTTGGACTCCTCGCAGGCATGTTCTGAATTCCACTATTCGGTTTCAATTTTCCCCTATCAATTCCGAGTGATCATCAATTCGCAGTGCAAAAAGCGAAACGAATGGAAATGGAACAGTCCGCCTTAAGCGAAACTTACTTTGGCTGGCACAGCCAAATTCGCAATGTAGTTTTAATTATATTTTGTTGTAATTCAACCAAAAGCCAGAACGGAAATCTAAATTCACAAAACTGTTATCAATTGAACAAAGAATTGGGGAAATTTTACTTTATGTACATTTGATAACTGTACGAGTGCGCCACTTGACAATTACTTGTCATTCCACTGACCAGCAAACAAAACTGGAATCGATTCCAATTCCACTTTCGGCAAAACACGCCTGTTAAGTTCCCAAGTCTTTCTCTCACTATAACACCGGCATCAATGCAAAGCTACACATTCTCTGTGCGCTCTCGCGCAGCAGCTGGAAAAGCTTTGCTTGCTCAAATCCAATAAGAATTGTTTGCTTCGTCCGTTAGCTTTATTGGCTGTTGGCCAGTGGAATCGGTGCAGTGCAGTCGGTCTCATCATACTTCGAGCATTGTTGTTTGCCTTTCTTCATATTTCATTCTGATTCTCTTTGGCTCCTAGAGCTGGCATACTAAAGAAAGTAACTAAATTCCCATAAAAATTCTTACATAGTGACACTTTCTTGACTTACTTTACACATTAGAGGCTCAAAATTTGATAGCCAGAGATTTGCAGACAAACCGCTTAGCTAGCTTGAGTCGAAGCGGATAATGCGATTGTTTTAATTTGTATGTTTTTTTTGCAAATGGACGCACAAACGCAGCAATGGTAGCGTAGATCGCCAAGTCAATGTACTTATCTGGTCGAATCACGATTGATATTGGTACAGTTGTGCGTGTACGGCTGTGTCCCTTCCATATCTCTCTCTCTCTCTCTCTATTTCGATATCTATTCTCTCTATATCTATACCCCTACCTACCCCTCGAGATTAACACGAACAAATAATTGTATTGATATCAAACACTTTCGAATACTATTTACTTACTAAGAAAAAGCTTTAACACACAAATATATAGAAATACTGGGCTACTACTTAATTTTTCACTTATACGAACCCGTAATCCACTTGTAGCACCAATTTCGATTGGCATAACCGAAATATACCCAACCAAAACATAACGAATATTTATAACACTTATGCAATTTGAACAAACAACTAGCACTCGGATAGTTGGACCCGGCGAAATTCAACTAAGGCCACCAGCCGCATATTTATACAACTTTTTCACTAAAACTTAAATACCCAATCAATTAGCCATCAGTTTCTGTTTCGTTTCATCTGCTGAATCTATTCGCGATTCGGATCCTTAGTGTTAGACGGGATTTACATGATAAAGCAAACTTCATGATTTAAATGTATTTTTTACTATTTGTTAAAAAGGTCTGAAAGATTTCCTCTAAATTCCACGCCTACTAAGAAAACTTCATGAAGTTTACTTTAAGGGTGTAAGTCCCGACTTAGTGGGATTAGCTTACAGCCACAGTTAATGAAGTAACAGAACTCTGTAATATTCACTGTTGCATTTCAGATTATTAGCGACGTTTTGTTCCGTTTCCTCCAATGAAGTGGCTTTAGTTTAATTTCGCGGAAACTGGATCCCTCTTTACTATAAGCGTAACCTTCCCATGTACTTGGTCTTACATATTGTCGTTGTCCTTACTTGTACTTACATCCGCTAGGTTATCTCTCGAACGTGATGTGGCCAAAGTCTGCAGAACGCTTTCTACACATATGCTTAGGGTTAAGTTTGTTGGTATTTGTAGGATTCGTAAGAAGCGCACAATATCAGTGCGTCTCACACGCACATTTTGGGCTTTTGCCGCAGCAGTTTTTCAGTCGGTCCCCCCCCCCCTATGATTTGTACACAAGATTGTTGTCTCTGTGTGTGTTTAGATGTATTCTCCGGAATCGGTAGCAGAAGTGTCGACTTTGTATATAATGAAATAATGTGTAACAATTGCTTAATTTTCCATACTAAACACTTTATGATACATACTTGAATATATTATAATGCAATAAAAGAAGAGAAAAAAAACACAGAGTTTGTCGGACTTATTTCTTCTTGTTGCGCTTCTTCTTCTTTTCCGAGCCGTGAACTTTCTTTTTCGTAATGCACACACGGCAGAACCAGTCGTCGTTGTCCTTGGGCGCCACCTGGATGCCGACACAGATCCTGGAAACGAATTCAAGTTAGGCAAATTCAGCACTAAGCGATCGCACTCACCAATGATACCAGGCGTCGCAGCCGTCGCATCCAATCATGGCGGAGCCGTCGTCCACTTTGCCGCAGGCCGGGCAAATCCAAATGCGATTGCCCTCGGCATCCACATACGACGATGGGCGATTCGACTCGACAATTTGGGGGGCAGAAGCACAGTCCGTCGATGCAAGGGCAGGCGACGACCCGGTTGCCACAGCAGCGGCACTTGCACTGGCCGCTTGCTGCGGCGGCGGCGGCGGTGGTGCTGTCGGCTTTGACGACGCCAGCATCAACTGTTGGGGCAGTAGAACAGAGCTAGCTGATATTGTGGCTGAGGCGGGGCCAGAATTGCCACCACTTGACAACCAGCCGCTGGAAATGGGAACTGGGGGAATGATGTGGCTCTGTGAACTGGGCATTGTCAGCGGCATGGTAGAGATTGCGGCCAGTGGCAGCGGCTGCGACAAAGGTGCTCCACTGCCCGAAGACGAGGCGGCAGCGGACGAGGCTAAAGATATTTGTGTTTCGGCTGAAAGTGGATGTGTCAAATGTTAGCGAGATTTTAGATCGGACTGGAGCGAAACTAATGATGAGGTCAGCAATTCAAACCGGATCAAGCTAATAGATACCATCTATAACGGAGTAGATGTTTAAAAAACTCGAAACAACGTCGGAATCAAGATGTATCTATTATGAGGTGAGGCACTTAGCAAAATATGTAAACTCAAAAGCTTTAGGTAACTGCACAAGAGTGAGACAGACAACGTTTGCATGAAAGTGTGTGTGTGTGTGGCTGTGTGTGCGCAACACGAACCCACCCACTCGCTCAAGCGCGGAGTGACCGTACGCGTCGAGTGTCATAGGCACACTACAAAATTGCAGGGGTTTTTTTGAGATGCACGCACATATTTTTGTATGTATGTGTGTGTAAGTCGTACGCGCATACATGTGCGCATGGAGAACAGCCGTGCGTGGACCAACCGTTCACGTCAAGTGTTAGCTGCACACTGACAATATGTAAGCTGTGAAACTTGAGCTTTTGTCTAAGTGCCTCACCTCCATTGATACATCTTGGTCGGAATTATCCGAAATTAGAAATTTCTAGTCGATAAAAGTTTAGTGTGAAAGTAAAATGTTGTTTAAACATATTAACCTCCTAATTTTGTCCTAATCATATGAAGCCAATGCTCAGCCGTCTTTAAAAACTTGGCTCATTAACATCCGAGCTCCTTTTAAAAAAAGACCCTGCATAAGTCTTACAGGGGGGAAATTTCAGAAATGTTCTTTCGTGTTATTCGCTAGATGAAATGTGTGGATCCTACGGTAATAGAAGGGGACCAAATGTCAAAAGTTTAATTTACAAAAATAGAAAGCAAACAAATTTTATGGTCAATCTATAAAGGAAATCTGATTCGGCTTGCTTTAGAGTGGCAAACAAATACTTCGTATTAATAGAACACTATAAATAAACAGCTTTGAAAACTGAATGTTTTTTAACTGTTGTGCGTTATTATTAACTTCTGTCTGTTACATAAAGTTCGAAAGGATCTTAGGCCCTAAACAGAACCCTCTTGTTAACGAAACATCAGTTTCGGTACGTGCCAGAACCGAAATTCGATTCGGTTTGATTCCCTGATCTTATGAAGAGAAACTTACTGCCGCTGTACGGACGCATCTAGTTGGGGGAACTTCGATGGTTCAGTTGACATGTGTTTTCCAGATGATTCGCAGGTCCATGGTTCGAATTTCCTCAGAAGTTTCGTTAATATTTCTCGGGGAGGAGGGGTATGTAAAATGTCAATCAAAGAAAAACAAATGTTAAAGACAACAAAATACAAGTTTAACTACGTGGAACGAGGAAAACAAAAACAAATTGAGGTTTTATGGATTCGAACTCGGTACCCACAAGTCATGTGTGGGAACACCTATCACCTGAGCCAACGAACCATTTAATCAAACTTTCATTCAAAAGACAATAAAATCGTATTAATATCTTTGTGGCCCACGAATTGGTGGCTATTTAGCTGAACTAATCTGACCTTCATAGGAAATCTTAAATGTTGCACATCAAATCAGCAGAAAACGGGGCGAAATGAGTTTTGTACATTGTCCCGATCAATGTTAAGCGGACAATGTTAAGAAAACATTTCGAACCATTCGCAAACCAGGTGAGTGTGAGTTGTAAACATTTTGGTAGAGCTTAGTTTCTAGTATTAAATAATTCTAGTCGTACATGGCTTGGGCTTGGGTGGTCCGGTGACCAGTGGTGAAAATCGAGCCAGTTCTGGTGAATGCTCTCTCTCACGTTCCCTTTTGCTTGGCTGCTGGTTGATTTGGACGGCATCTGTTTCCTGCTCCCGGTCTCTGATGCCGTCTGGGAGGGGAAGCGGCGTTGATTTGCCGCCACCAAGCTTTAGCGTCAATTTTGGAACCTGATTGGGCGACAGTTCCAGCCGAGGCGACGGCAAAGGCAGAGGCAGAGGCGAGGGCATTGCCAAGGTTGGCAATGTGTCCAGTGCCGGAGCTGCCGGAATTATATCAGGGCCAGTGACATCGCTGGTCATGTTCGGCGGTGGCCCGGGGGGCATTGCCAACTGAAATGACCAGAAATGAGCGAGTGGTTCACGCAATTACAGAGGAATGACTCACCTGCTGCTGCTGGAGCATTAGTTGATGCTGCTTATCCTTCTTTTTGTCCTTCTTCTGTTTCTTTTCGAGTCCCTTGGTTGGCTTCTCGCGGCTCTTCGATTTGTCCTTTTTGTCCTTCTTTTTCCTGATCTTTCCCTCCTTGGGCTTCTTGAGCTTCTTGTGCAGCTTGCGAATCTTCAGTTCGCCCGCTGATCCCAGCAAGTTTAAGCCAGCAGCCGGTGTAATCGTAATGTCCTCGTAGCTGGCAAAGCTGGACAAGAACTGCTGGGGCGATGGCTGCTGCTGTTGCTCCTCGCCGACATTAAGATTCAGCTGGGCGGGCGTCAGACCGGATGTGGCACCTGCCGTCAGGCTGCTGGAAGGCACCGTCTGCAAGGAGTAGGCTAGGCCGCTCTCCACTCGCGACAATGGTATGAGATCAGCGCCACCAGCCAGGCTGAACTTATCGTTGCCCATGAAATTGTGCAGGTCAAAGGGCGTGGGATTTGAGGGCGGTTCTAGGGGCTTCGCTGGTTTTTTCAGTTTCTTCATAGAGGAAGGCGCCGGTTCGCAGGACATGGGCGAGGCCAACGAGTGATTGGGTTCGATAATGGTTGGTGTTACCGCAGTTAAATGCAGAGGTGGTGGCGCTCCATACGGTAGTTGTGGTGGCTGAATGATATTTGTTCTGCTCAGGCTATCGAAAGTCACTGCCGGGGGTAACAAAGAATTTCTGGCAGGTACTGTTGATTCGTCAGAGTCATCGGACACCTCAATGGGATCGCCGAGGTTACCAGTAGCCGACTTGGATGAGGGCTTGGCCATAGCAGGCGGTACGGGCATGAATTGGCCTCCAGTTGTAGTTAGTTTCATTGAATCGGGCACCAATGGAGCCACATTGCAATAGCCCAACGGTTTGTTCTCCACTGCAAGAGTTGAAGATTGCCAGAGATTGGGATGTATTGGGTTAACTTAAGTAAAGACTTACCTGCCGTGTCTATGATTAAAGGCCGATTGATAATGGGATCGCTGCTGACACCGCCTGGAAAAGGTATGAACGGCGGCATGGCGACGCCGCTTTGACCAAAACTGTTTACTGTGAAAACAAAGAATAATTGGAGTCTGGTTAAACTGGCCTTGACGGGAAACTGTTGTTGTTAATTATGTCATTGGAAAAAGGAAGAATGATTTGCATTCAAAACGAATATTCCTAGAGGCACACATTGAAATAAAGAACTCCAACTTTTAACTGCTTATCGTCCCAGTCCTGCAATACGGCGCAGGGCGTTTTCGAGAGAAAATCTCTTCGGAGAATTTGTGCCCCTTTAAAAGTTGGCGAGGAATTTCGCTCCCCAATGAATCCCGAACTGTATGAGCTCTAACCTGCCCATACGAAAACAAGTAAGAAAGGCGTCAGCCCGATTATATCGCTACCCCTATGTAATCACGAAACTGTCTTGAGGTCAAATGAACTGCGCAAGTGCTGCCCAGCGCACTTATTTGATTTGCTTATAACTCGAATATCGTTCATCTGATCTGGAAACGGTGTATGGTGGATCGATAAGTAATGACGATTAAAATATATGCCTAAAGGGTTCAAACAATCTGTCTTTAAGATTGTGGAAGATATTCGATTTTTTTCAAATTGTGGGGGTGGCAACTCTACCATCGTTCATCTGATCGGAAAATAATGTATTGCGGTTCGATAAGTAATGATGAGTAGAATATATGTCTAAAAGGTTCGAAACACCTAACTCTAAAATTGCGGGATATTTGAGGTGTTTTTCAAATTGCGGGGGTGGCAACTCTACTATCGTTCATCTGATCGGAAAACGATGTATGAGAGCTCGATAAGAGTGTATGAGTAGAATAAATGCCTAAAAGGTTCGAACAACCTTACTCCAAAATTGTAGAAGATATACGGTTTTTTTTCGATTTGCGGGGGAGGCAGGGGGCGTGGCAAAAAAAAAAACTAAACTTGATCTGCCTGCAAGTAAAAGAATATATGTTCCATACACCTCAAACACTCTATCTCTTACCATCTCTGAGATCTCAGCGTTCATACGGACAGACGGACATGTCTATATCGACTCGGCTGTTGATGCTGATCAAGAATATATATACTTTATAGGGTCGGAGATGCTTCCTTCTGGCTGTTACATACATTTGCCGCCCAACAATACTCTTTGTACCTTCGGTACAGAGTATAAAAATTGCAGGTGTACAACCGGAACGTGATTGAGAGCCCAGGGAGAGACTGAGATGGGATGACGAAATGCGGCAAGACCCCGCAGATAGCATTCGTTTCCTATGTATTTTCAAGCGCTGAATTCAAATCAATTATCCGTTTTCCCCTGGTACCTCTTGTTCAGAAGATATTTAAATAAACGTGTATTATACGAGGTATGCTTACATTTTTTAATTCCTGTGGCCACATTAATTAACCTATTCCAACCATATTTTTTTTATGTGAACTAAGATGAATAACGATACAGAAAAAAAACATGACGTTTTTATTTTGTTCTTAAGATACCGATCTATTGATTTTAAAATGAAAAAATACCTTTTTTTTAGTGAGACTCCCTTTTTTCCCAAGTTCAAATAATTCTTACAAATGTTCTACAAATCCAAAAAAATCTAGTTTTAAATTTTCAATAGACCTTTGTGTCCTCTTATTGACTACGTTCACAGTTTTTCGATATCATCGCGCTTTTGAAAGTTATGTCCCAAAAACTATGAAAAGCTGTACTACATTTTTGATTCAAAGTACTTACTACCAAAATTACTTTCAATTAGAAAAACAAAGTTGGCGTTTTAAAACAAAAAGTTTGACATTAGAAAAATTATGGCAAAACAAAATGAATCGGAATACGTGCAAGGTTGGCACTCAACACTTTTGCTATGTTTGTGGCCGGTACATCCTTGAAAGAGTGGCGGAACATAACGCAATCGTTAAGAGATGCGTATTATCAATATTTTGGATTGCATGTTCGGAATACCGAAAAGCCATGGACGCCAGACAAAAAAAGGGAGTTTCAAAAAACATGATAAAATCGTATAAGGTCGTGTTGTTTTCACCTGTGGCCAACTCAGGAGATGAAAATTGCCCGGCGGTATTTCTTAAAAGGTCTTAAAATGATTTGGTTAAATGCCGCTGTATACGTCTACATTTTCGGCAACATAAAAGCAAAATGGTTGCCTACAAGTAAATTCCTATTAATTACCATAAAGTGTCCCACTTTGATGGATGCCCATAAGTCCAGACAGTTTGCAATGTAGAGTGTGGCTTAAATCCCAGCTTTAATTCATAGAGCCCTACAGACACTTGCGATATCGTTTCCGTTCAAAGAATACAGCCTAACGATTCGCATAGCTCCGAATTTGTTTCGGTTATTCAGCATTGATTATTGAGGTAATAAAAATCCAAATGAAATTGCTTCTATCCAACAGCTCACACAATCACAATTATTGATCGTTCAACGACCCTGGAACCACTGGTTCATAAAAGTAATTTCGAAGCAATTTCACGTGGCATTCGGAACTGCTCTCAACTGCAATCTATGACAAAACTATTTACTGGTCAACTTGTTGGCTGCTGCCTAGTGTAATGTCGGGCGATTCAGTAAGTCTAGATCTCATACCTGAAAATAGTCCTGGGCCAGGTATTAGGCCCGGCCTGGGCGGAAAGGACAGCAGCGGAAGCAGGGGCATTAAACCGGGTCCTGGTGGTTGATGATTTGCATATAAACTTGTATTTGCCGTATTCGATGGCATGCCCAATCCCACATAGGCTCCAGTATCCGCCTGCACTCGTTTCGTTGGTGAGATCTGCATTGGCATGCCATCTACAAAATTGTCGCTGCATTGCAATGGGAACGGTTCATATTTGGATTTGTATTTCTTGCGATCTTTCTTCTCCTTGATCTTTTGTTGCTTCGGACTGTCAAACTGTTGCACATTGCTCAAGTTCAGTGGCTCCATGGGATGGGGCAGTTGCAGAGGAGCTACAGGGGTTGGTTGCATTAGCTGGATGACAGGCGCGGTGGCCCCCATCTTACTGGTTTTAGGTTTCTTGGGCGAATGCTGCATCAGCAGAGTGGGAGGTGGAGGCGTTGCTGCCATCGGCTTAGATTGATTCTTGCCGCCTGGCTTTCGGCCACGTTTCTTGGGCTTAGCGGCCTCCATTGCCAGTAGGTCATGAAAAGGAGCTGGCGCGAGTGTCAGGGATGGGAAAGGAGAATGAGAGACAGCTGCTTGCATTATAGGATCCACATTGACATTTAAGGCTGGTGCGGGCGGTGCTGGCGTGATTGTTGTTCCAGACGGTAGACTTATCAAGGGCGAGCCGCCGGTTGAGCTGCCAAAAAGACTCAGACCCGGTGCAGGAGAAAGCGGCATTTTTTGTTTTGATAATTTCTTGAAAATATTCAACTTATTGCGATCCGGTTCACTCTCTAGCTTAATGCTGTCCACTAATTGGGACTGATTTCCCTGTGATCCAATCTCTGCGTTGGGCTGAGAGTAGATATCCGTCATTTTAGATGAGGCGGCATCTGGCTCTAGCCCAGTCGCACTGGGAATCGCTGCCGGCGATGGGTCAATCAAGCCAAATGGCTTCACATCCAGCGGCTGCTGCTGCTTCTGCCGCTGTTTAGCCTGCTTTTTGAGCAGCTTATCCATTTGCATGCCACCGGCTGGTCCATCGGTCGTTAGATGTTTCTTGGACTTTTTTAGCAGCATAGCTGCGTTGCTATCGTGGTGATTTTTTGACAGCTTTTGATACATCTTAAGAGCTTTTCGTTGCGCCTTCTCCTGTGCCTTGGCACTACTAAGACGCGTCACATCTGGTTGACCCGCAGCTACAAAAGCATTGGTCATCGATTGCTTTGGTTTCTTACTTTTTTT
This sequence comes from Lordiphosa mommai, assembly GCA_018904225.1. Classification (NCBI taxonomy): domain Eukaryota; kingdom Metazoa; phylum Arthropoda; class Insecta; order Diptera; family Drosophilidae; genus Lordiphosa; species Lordiphosa mommai. Next base: position 329,977 of record JAEIFT010000200.1, on the reverse strand, counting down.
TTGTGCCTTGGAATTGCCAGCAACTGCATCGGCAGCAGGCGAAATACAGCCAGAGCCTGGAGTAAATGGTAGGCCAATCTCCTTCCGTTCGACTTTAAGGGCATTCTGTGGCTGATCACGTTCGCGTGGAAGGGCAAGCACTTCTTTTGCCTCCGTCTTCGGTTCGATGGCGGGCATTGGGGATGCAGCGGCCGGCGGTGGAGCTGGTGGTGGCGGTGGTGCATCAAGGCCTTTGAATCTCTCTACAAAAAAAAAAACCGTTATTGTTAGTTTCTTTCAGTTTACATCCCTGATCTTAAGTGCTGTTGCATATCTCACCAATAATATCGGGCACGTAAGGCTCTGGCAGCTTCCCCTCTATGGCTGGCGAAATGTATCCGCCGGTTGTCATGACCACGCTACTTATTTCCCTTATGGTGCGACCCTCAATGTCTGCCGCATCCTTTGTTGGAAAATTCATTAGCGCTGCTGGCGTCATGTTGTTTAATGACTCGAAATCAAACTTGGGCTTCACTTCCTGATCATGCTCCTCCACTGCCGAGGGTCCTTGTTGGGTGCTGCAGTTAGTAGAAGCTCCTGTGGTGCCCTGCAGCTCTGCGTTCGGCTGCATCGGTGGCAAGTACTCGTATATGTGGATGGGGCGGGTTAGGGTCTCGGCGCTGCCAGGTTTCAGGAAATTCATATGCGACACTCTTTCGACGGGAAACGCTGGAACATCACGCACAAAGGCCACCGGCTCAACATTACCAATATAGTCTAACAGCTCATGGACATTAATGCGTAGACTTTTGAGGCTCAGTCGAGCGTCTTTTAGATTGGGTTCCAGACGATTTGCTAAGCAGAGGAGATGACTCGTTGGTATGCGAATTGCACTCAATGTGTATGTATGTATGTGTCCACTTACCATGCTCCATCTGGCCATGTAGATCGCGAGCAAACTCCTGCATAAATTTTTGGAAAACATCCTGCAGCAGTTCGAGTGGTGCATTTTGGGTGCTGCTGTAGCCAATTGTCTGCGTGATCTGGGCAATTACCACGCGCAGCAAATCCGCAGAGTATTTCTCTGCCATTGTGGTTGTGTGATTGCACTTATTATTTACAGTCTTTTTGCCGTTTTCCGGCTTCAATTGTTGACAAAACTAATAACTTTCTCATTTGAGTCCTCGACCTGACAACGCTAATAGCACTTCATATGTTACACAAAACTAATTATCAGCAAAAACAAATCAAGAATTATGACAACCCTGCCAGTCATCTATCGATTACTTTTCTCTCGATTACTTTGCGTAAGTTTGGTCCATCGCTAGGGCAAAACAACTGGTTCCATTCACTGTGCTGGTTCAATCCAACTAGTTCAATCCATTGTGCTAGTTCAATCCAACTGGTTCAATCCATTGTGCTAGTTCAATCCAACTGGTTCAATCCATTGTGCTAGTTCAATCCAACTAGTTCAATCCAGTGGTTCAATCCAACTGGTTCATGTAGATGGTAAAGATGTGCTCGTGACTAGTGATGGTCATAATTAATCACGGCGCATTCCATGATATCGATAGGAAAATTTCAAATAGTGTGAGGACTGAGAAAGTGTTTGAATGGCTACCGTCCTGGGCGAATATTGGCCCAGCAGAAAGAAAAATGTATTATCTAAATTTAGAAAGCAAATCAATTGTAGTGCTTGAATTATATATATGTGTGGGTGTGTGTAGTTGGACGTTGGAAAACAAGGGTATACAAATAAATCTCTCTGAATAATTTTTATTTATTGAAGTCATCAATAACTGTTATCATGCTAAAAATTTATATAAATCAAAAATAACTGTTCTTAGCAGAGTAACAAAATAAATATCCTAAAATAAATGGTATTTCCGGAGGTTAAAAATAAAAATCAAAGAATAATTGGTATTTCATGTGTTTTTTTAGAAAACGAAACTGGTAAATAATGACGTTTTTTAATACAAATTATAACTGTTTCGGTCCCAGGTTTATCTATATTTTAGATCGAGACAAAAAATTGATTCGCCCTAACGAAGAGGCAACTTTAAGTTGCCGCCTTAATAAAGCGATAATGTGTCAACATACACGGTGACAGCATTGCTGACTGACTCACCGATACTATTGCATTCTACTTATGTACATCTCGGCTCACATTGCCGAACTCTGCTTTAAAGCAGCTTTAGTCACAAAGAGCAAGGCGAAAATATGAGAGTGTATTGGTGTTCGAATATAGTGCGACGCAAAGCGGCTCGAACTTACCTTGTTGAAGGCTAGGCGAGCACTGATTGGCTTTGCATGTATTTTACTCTCTTTGCGAAGGGCTCGGCATGTGTTCGGCTCGTGTCTGTGTGAATTTGCCGAATGTGTTCGGACGCGTGTGTCTTAAGCGACGACGTCTGCTTTAAAGTCATTAACATGGCCGTTTTACGACAGATTTGAATAAGTTATGTCCTTAACGACTCCTTTGCGCGGAATTATCCTATGTTACAAAACCAAAATATTACAGCAGTCGAATTTCTTGTATAATTATCTATGGTTTGGGTGTTAATGGTGCTACCAAATGTGAACTGGTTATCTTTATTAAGATACTTCAATTAAATTGAATTACTTTTTGGCAAAAAAAAAAAAAGAATATTTTTGTAATAATATTTTTGCTGGCTTAGCGTAGTCAGCATGTGTATTGTATGATGTGTGAAAACACAAAACATCAAGTGTGCAGGGTATTTCGCAGTCGGGGCACTGGACTCCTGTGCCATTAGCCCCAAATCTATCTGAAAAAAAAAACACATTTAGCTTTGTTTTTCTGTTCTATGCGGGGAAAACATAACTTTTAGACCGCATTTACACGATGATGCAAACTTCATGAAGTTTCTCACTTTACACACTTTACGCCACTTTCCTACAAGCAAGAGCGTTTTCAAAAACATCATGAAGTTTGCTTCATCGTGTAAATCCCGACTTAGTAGGTGCTTAGCGCTACGTGCTTGGTTTTATTCGATTATTGTTGTTAATATCGGAAACAGTGGGCCACCCATCTTACCAAAACGATGCAAATACATCAGCAGATCAGACCACTGGGTCGCCTTACTCTCTGTTATCTGTTATCAATTATCCGATTGCCCTTTATTCGTAATTGCATTTACTTTATTTATACATACATACATACATATTTATGTTATGAATGGTTCTATATAATATCTGCGCATAATAATAAGTTTCACGCTTGCATTAATTTGATTTAAACTAAATTGACTAGCCACGCGTTTCTGCGTTTCTTCGATTGCGATTGCCCTCCTGCCTGCTGCTTGCTGAGTATTTCAGAGTATAATCATATGCAATATTCCACAACTGTTAAAAGTACGTAAATAAATATATATATTTATATATATATATATGTAACTAATATATTGATTTCATAATCTATTGCTGCTGGCTGCATGCGCTCCCCCAGAGTGAGCCACAGTGGATCTCTCTTTTATCATTAACATTTATACACTACCTAAACGAGGCAGCAGCAGCTCAGCAGCACATTTAAGTACATACCGATGCCCAAAGTTATGTTGAAGACAGCTTATTGATGTTTGCCAGCAGTATATATAGAATGCTGCTGTGCTGCTGCAGCCTCGCTTAGTTACTGCAGTAGGCAAGCGTTGGACATTTTGTTTGGGGCATTTAAGTGTTTTATTTACATTTACCGTTAATTTGAAGTGACTCAAGTTATTGATTATTAATTTGTATGCATGTAAGTACGGGTACGTGTACGGGCACGGTAGTTTAAGTTGCTTTAGCTTATAAATTTGACTAGATTTAGTTACATGCTCGACAAAGTACATATTATTATTATTGTGTTTCAATTTGCATCACTCGGCTCTGAATCGGACTCCAATTGAATGTTTGAGTATGTACATAAGTATATAAGCACTTGCACTCCTATAAGCCTAAGGCCGTCTAGATCCAGATTCAGTGGACCTTTGTACATACTCGTTAAGGTGTGGGGGTAGTTTAAGGAGAATTAAGTACAGTTGTGCCACAGTCCCCTTCATTTTAGCACACTATCATGACCTTTAGGTCATCTAAGTAATCGGCATCTAAGTAATCGATACATATGTTTGTCTGCTGTGCAGCATAGCTCGGCGACCATTCGGAGCGTGAGTCAGAGCCTGGCTCCATTCCAATCAAATGTTCCTCCTCCCCATCGACTCCTTCATCGTTCCCATTGTCGCAGGCACTTTCGCGCTTCAAGCTGTGACTCTTGTGATTTGTCACCCGCTGTTGCCGTTGTCGGGTAGTAAAGCCCTCTGGAATTTGGCTCGTGTGCGTGTGCGTTGGCTTATCCATCTGATCCGTGCGATTGGTGAGGGTGCGAGAGCGTGTGCGAGAGCGAGTGTAAGTGCGGATCTGCCCTTGCGGATTCGGGTATGGGTTGTGTGTTCGTCGTCTGCCCTGGCTATGCTGTCACAACATGTCATCGTGCCCAACTCCGTCGTCGTCGCCGTGATCGTCCACTAGGTCGAAGTCATGATTATCCAGCTCCAAGTCCATATCGGCCTCGTCATCGAAAGTGCCTAGCGGCGACATGGCCGTCGTATGGAGATTGCTGTAGTGTCCGTGCGACATATTATTGCTCTGATCCTGGTCCTGTTCCTGCTGATGCTGTTGCTGCTGTCGATTGTTCTTCGTGTCGTCGTCACGCCACTTGTCCATGGAACGGCGACGAGCGTTCATAAAGAAATTACCCACAGTGGTTGGCTCTAGTCCCAGCTGTCTCGCAATTGTCACTTGCATCTCCTTCGAAGGCCTCTTTGTTTCCTGAAACGAGAAAAGCGTCACAATTTTTGAGTGGATCAGAGAATAATACCGGAACCGCTAACCAAAAAGGGAACGTTTCATAGCGGGAACCGAAAACAAACAGTAAGCATACCGAAACGGTAATATACCGCTACTATTGCGGCTATTATTATTTATCTAAAATGTTTAGAAAATTTGTTTCTCAAAATACCCTTTTTAACAAAAAAATATTCTTAAAAGATGAAACGGATTTCTAAGTCTTAGAAGAAGTTGTCTTTTCAGTTCTGAGATGGTAAACGGTTGAGAAGTTTCAGTTTCCAAAGTCTGCATGCGCTTTTCGCTGCTGCGTACTTCAGATAATTGCGATTAGATTATACCTAGGATTATACCCCCTCCATATAATCGGTTAGGTTGTAGACACAATGTTTATATACCCGTTACTCGATACCCGCATTATGAAGAAACCTCGTATCTTCCACAATTTTGGCGATAGCTTATTTGGACCCTCTAGACATTGAATTTAATCATCATTACTTATTGAATTGCCGGTCAGATGAACTATATTAGAGTTGCCACCCCCGCAATTTGGAAAAAACTCATCTATCCCACAATTTTAAAAATAGATTGTTTGAACAGTTAAAACAAATATTGAAATCATCATTAATTATCGATTCATCATACACCGTTTCACGATCAGATGAACTATCGTCTAGTTCTAATCAAATAATTACGATGGGCATTTTGTGATTTAATAATATATTTTAAATAAACCCTTCCTTGAGTAACGGGTATATCAAAGTCGCTCTCGTTTGTACTTAAATAAGTATTTTTTCTCTAGTCGACTTATATGTGATGTGGTATAGCTTTTAGTTGTTTGATTACCGATCTAAGGGTCGCAGGTTCGATTCCTAAAACATACAGATTTCTTTTTTTTTGTTTTACCAAAACGTTTTTGTCTCTATTTTAACACTAAGGTGGCTAGGAATTACCAGGAGGTCTTCTTGAATTTATTGTTCATTGTTCTTTTTGTTGCTCGAGGCGCAAGGGCAGCGCAGTTCAATTAATTTTAAGTCTTCAGGAATCTCTTAAACATGCACCTAGAGAAGTTGGGAATATTGTTTATAAAAAACTGCAAAACGTTATAGCTAAGAATAGATTCTTCTTGGAATTGGTCAGCTTATCAAAATTTTTATCAAATTCATTGGCCGAAACAACTATCCAAAAAGAATTTTGAAACAACCTTTTTTTGCGATTAAACGTTTGTTTTAAATTTATATAATCATTTTATCGGACAGAAGAAAATATGGAGAAAATTATTATAGTTCATTACAGCACTTTTTATTTTGTACAATTTAAATTAAATAATATATTTCCGAATAATAATATCATTAATTATCGAATTTTTAAGTCTCGCTAATTTTTGTCCTCATATTTTCATGTTGGAAATCTAGTTTGCTTAAATATCTTTTGTTACGTAAATCTTCATAGTTTTGAGTGGCTCAAATAAGAAGTTTTTTTTGATTCACCCAAATATGTAGGGTAATAAAATAAAATGTATTAAGAAAAAAATAGAAGGCTAACATCGGCTACGCCGATGTTTTATATACCCTTGCAGTTTTTCAAAGGCGCTACCACTGATCACAAAAAAGTTTTTCTCAATAGAATTAGTTTTTAGACCGATCGTTTCTATGGCAGCTATATGCTAAAGTCAACCGATTTGATAATTTTTCAAGAATTATGTGGAAGCATATAAAACTAATATATACTAAGTTTGATAACGATACGATAGAAAATACTAATGTTTTTTTTTCACTAGAACTAGTTTTTTGACCCACCGTTTCTATGGCAGCTATATGATATAGTCATCCGATTTTGATAAATTTTTCCAAAATTATGTGGAAGCACATAAAACTAAAATATACCACGATTGGTGACGCTACGATGGAAAACAAAAAAGTTTTTGAACCGATCGATCCTATGGCTGTTGTATGATATAGATCCAGCCGGTTCCGACATATTAGTTGCGTGCAGTAAAAAGAAGACTCTGTGCAAAATTTCAGCTCGATAGCTTTAAAACTGAGGGACTAGTTCGCGTAGAAACATACAGACGGACAGACGGAATTGAACTCAGCTCATCGTCCTGATCAAGAATATATATAGTTTATGGGGTCGGAAATAAATATTTCTATGCGTTACAAACTTCTGGAAAAAATTTAAATACCCTTTGCAAGTGTATAAAAATGGATATGGACATATCCAGTCCATGGATTAGAAAAATATCCAATGGATCATCAAAAAGTATCTTCTTTTTCTGAGTACATAGGAGGGACTTGGATGAATTCTGCAGCCTGCAGACATACGTAACATTTTATTTTTGTAGTTTTTACTAAAATAGTCTGTAGAGCCGCCCTCTTTGACGGAAGATCCACTATCTCTTGACGAACAGGGAAGGTGGGTGGAGTAGTCAAATGAAAGGCTTCTCGAAGGCAATCCCATATCTATCATTGTATCTTACATATGCCAGTTTCAACCGACGGTTTTTAATTAAACCATTGTTGAGTAACTCAGAGGCCAAAATCGTACCCATTTTAAAGGCAAACAGTGCCTATAGGCCGATATCCCTACTACCAGGGAGAGGTGACGTTTTGACCTTGCTGGATTATAGCAAGGCATTTGATACGGTCAATCATAATTTGCTCTTCTCCAAGCTTAGCAAGCTGTATAATTTTACCGACAGAGCAAACAAGCTGCTTCACTCTTACTTGACCGAAATATGTGAATCTAAAGATATCTCGTCCAGTGCTTCGTCCTTTTTGTCACGTAATGATTTACCATCTTTAATGTCAAACTGTAAAGTACATATTTATGCAGATGAAGTGCAATTATATGTCAGGAATGGGCTGGGACTCAAACCATCTAAATCGAAGTGCCTGGGCATTTATAAAAAGTTTATAAACTCGAATGAGTTTGAGAAATTACAAATTGAGATCAGAACAATTGATTATGTTGAACAAGCGAGTAATTTACGGTTTACTTTTAATAAAACAAAGACTTGGAATGATCATATAAGAAAGGCAGTGGGAAAAACGCATGGACTTCTTAGAGTTCTTATACGACCCATAATTGTTAAAACATATTTGACTTCTGGGCTCCTCTATGGTGTCGAAGTATTTGGAAATAGCGATGCTAGTTCTAGACATAAGCTTAACGTTGTATTTAATAACATTGCGATGTATGTCTACAACATCACACCAAGGGACCACATATCAATCCCCTTGAATGGATGGATGAACCTGAGAGCCCTAGTCTAATTACACAAAATTACGAATACGAAAACACAGAACTACCTGATCGAACAACTTTTGGTTACCTCCTAAAGAAGGACCAAAACATTGTTTGCCAAAGACACACATTAGCTAGTTCAACAAAACACTTCTTTTTATACGCTGTTCGCGTCTGGAACCAATTACCACATCAAATAAATAATATTAGTAGCGCACACTTTCTTAGAAATAAAGTGCATTAATACCTAATAGATTTTGAAAATTAATCATAATTGCGGCTGTCCCACGACCTTTAATGTTCAAACTTGCGAGTTTTTAGCAGACTCCACAAAGGGAACTGCTGGTCAACCGCTTGCTTTATGACGGTTTTGCACGTCGCTGGTGTTGGGCTCCCCAACCAGTTATGGCGATTCTGTCATGAGAAGGCAGTTGCTTGTCAGTAGTTCGACAGGCAGATAACCACTGATGAGGAAGAGCGGAATCTTCCGAAACAGCTGTTTCTATAGTTATGCATTAGCATAACTTTAAATGACCTCGAGCGTGCTAGAAACTCGCAACATTAATATTAACATAAAATTTCGATGTTAATTTTCCATATATGCATGACTATAGAGTATATGGGGCATTCTTTCTCAAACGTCCCAGTCAAAAAATTAAAATTTTTGGATTGACTTCATACTTTGGTGAATTGTTATCCTATATAAAAGTAATAAATTCACAAAATTTAACCATTAAAAAAAATGTAGGAAATTAGGGGGGTGGAAGTTTTGACATTTTAAGTGACATTGGTATTTTTAAAATCGTATAACTATGACAAAACTTTATAGATTTGAAATTGTGAATATGTCATTTTAAAGCATTTTTCATGTACTTTTTGAAAAAAATAACAAAAATAAAAAAAAATTAAAAGTTACCCCCCTATTTTCCAAAATTAACCGTTTTTTTTCAATTTTGTCCCAAATGGGTATTTAAAAAAAAAAAATTTAATTTTTTTTTGAAAAGCAGAAAGCTAAAGTAATTTGGCTATTAAATATGAATAATATATGAAAATAACGTTAGATTGAAAGAGAACAATTAAGTTTAGGAAATAAAACCCTGCTTAGTTTTTGGATATTATTAAAAATATAAAGGCAAGTTACTATACGCTATACGTAGTCATCCGATTTTGATAAATTTGATCATGATTGTGTGAAATCATATAAAACTTTTAAATACCAAGTTTGGTAACGCTACGATGAAAGACCAAAAAGTTTTTCTTAGTAGAACTAGTTTTTTGACCGAACGTTCCTATGGCAGCTATATGCTATAGTCATCCGATCCGGCCGGTTCCGACAAATGTGCAGCGTACTTGCATTTAAAGACATTTTGGAAAGATTGGTCAAGATAGCTTTAAAACTGAGGGAAAAGATAGCATAGAAATAGACGGACATAAGGACATTATTAATTTTGTAATTACATTTCTCCTAAAGTAATTGTTGTCCCACTATCATATTCACACATTTTATAGGAAATGACCTAAGCTTTTCAAAAAAAATTAAAAATTTTTTTTTAAATACCCATTTGGGACAAAATTGAAAAATAACGGTTAATTTTGGAAAATAGGGGGTGAATTTTAATTTTTTTTATTTTTTGTTGTTTTTGTTTTTTTAAATACCCAAACAAAATTGAAAAAAAAAACGGTTAATTTTTGGAAAATAGGGGGTGAATTTTAATTTTTTTATTTTTGTTATTTTTTTTTCAAAAAGTTTTTTAATGAGTTAATATTTTGTGAATTTATTACTTTTATATAGGATAACAATCCACCAAAGTATGAAGGCAATCCAAAAATTTTCATTTTTTGACTGGGACGTTTGAGAAAGAACGCCCCATATACATATATTAATCAGATTGAATCAACATTTTGTGACTAGTGTGCTAAAATATGCTGAGCATGTAGCACTAGGAATAAAGCAATAAACAAATACAAAAATACTACGAAATTTCTCTTATCGGCAAGTTCAAGGAATCTGTAATGTTAGCAGCAGGATATGAAAACGGTAATTAGACTTAACTGTTAAAAATTAATTTCAGCACTCCTCGAAATAAAAAAGCTAGTTACGGGCCCGCTTTAGCCCCAATTACTCATTTCGGAACGTACCGGAACCGTTACGTTTTCGTTACGGAATGCATCCCTGGTTTGGACACATCCTATGGCGTTTAAACTTACTTTGAAAATAGCTTGTAGCGTCCGTCGCTGCAGATCGGTGAAGACCAAGCGTGGCTTCTTCGGCTGCGGCATTTGCTCTATGTGAGGTTCTTCCTTGCGTCGACAATTGGCAACGCTGGCGACAGGCGCAGATCCACTGAGCAGCGCTATTAAATGAAATATATTGTGTGTAAAAATGGATGGGAAATGAGTGCCCATCAAAAGTGCTCCTCCGTACTCACCGTTTGCAGCCACTGACGCCCCATTCCCGCTGCCGACAACTTGCGACACTTCTGCGACCGCACTGGCCACCGTTATGGCCGTTGACAATGACGTGGATGATGCCGGGACACTGCCCATGCCACCGTTGGCCGAAGTAACTGGCGCGCGTTGGGGTATCTGAGCGGCGGCCATTCGCAAAGCGGACATGCGCTGGAATTCGGGCTCCTGCAGCCATTTGAACATTCGCCGGAAAGTCTCACGGCCCGACTTGAGCTTTGACCAGGGTTTGGGATTGCGCAATAGGTCCGAGAGCGTTCCCTGCGACCGGCAGAGCACACGCTGAGCGAAAATCGCCTGCGGTATACTGTAACGCTTCAGTTCGGCAGAAATGCGTTGCGCCAGTTCCTTGGTGTTGATCTCTTCCATGTCACTGGAACGGCTGCCACTCGCACCCGTCGCCGTGGACTTGGGTGAGGTTAGCTTGGCCTGCTGCTCGCTGGAATAACCATTCTGGTTCTGCTGCTGCAGCGGTTGCTGCTGTTGGCTAATATTGCACACATTGGAACTACTTGTATTGTTGGTTGGATGAAGGCCGTTTGTGGGATTGCATTCACTTCTCTGTCTCTGGACCATATCGACTATGCCCGACCCCGGCGGTGGCGTGGGTGTCATTGAAACGTTAACGGGCAGATCGGTCACCGAACCGGATCCGTTCATGTGGGGCAGAGTGACAACCGATGCGGGGGAATGTAGCGACATGGATACCACGGAGCCGGCGGATACTGAGTGGGGACTGAGCGTTGGGCTGTGCCGCCCGCCTGTCGAGCTGGTGGCCGAAGAAGATGTGGCCATAATGAGCTCGTGGTCGTGATGGTGGCCGCTATACGATGACTCATAGTCGCTGACCACAACGCCCGTCGGTGAAAGGCAAATCACTTGCTTCTGCAGCGTCACCGGCACCAGTTGTAGGGTATGCCCGTGTCCGTGACCCTGAGCTAGCGCCGTCTCTCTCTTGTGATGATCATTGAGCTGCAATTGCGGTGAGTCGGAGTGCGGGTGCGAGTGTGGTGAAAGGGAAAGCGGCACACAACCACCCGGGACTGGTGAAGGTGCCGCAGAGCTGTGGCCATGTAGGTCACATGAGACCACCATGCCGGACAGTCCGTGCGAGGGTGAGCCGGCATAGTTGTGGGGTGGTGGAGAAATCATGGAGGGCAACTTGTCGTAGGATGAGTACGGTGACTGTACCCCGCTCAAGCCGCTCAGTCCGAGGCTGCTTAAGGAGTTCTGGTGTGCAAAGGAGGTGCAATCGTTGCTGCCACCAGTGGCAAGGCTGACGGAGGAGTTAGCGCTACCAGTGCTGCCCGTCACTGCTCCACCCGCGCCGCCAGATGAGTTTGCAGTGCCGCCCCCACCACCTCCGGAAATGTGCCCCGTATACGCAAACTTATCGGACATGGTCGATATGGGCGGCAGCGGTTGAATGGGCGTGAGCGTGGCATATGATGTAGGACTGAAGCCGTGCGGTGATATGCGATCCTGATCGTTGACCGAAGTCAATGTCTGATAAGTGCTGTGCTCAAGTGGATTATCGACGCCCAAAGTAGGACTGAGCAGGTGGCCACGCTCCCTGGAGTCCTCTCCATCGTCCTCCTCCTCCTCATCCTGCGACTGCACAATCACCGATAGCGCCTCATGGTTATGGTGGCCAAGAACGGGTCTTTGTTGCAGACCCTGGTGCGAGTGCGAGTGCGGGTGGTGGTGTTGGTGATGGTGATGTTGTAGCATTTCCGTTCTGCCGTATTGCTGCTGCTGTTCCAGTATCTGCTGGTGATGTTGGTTAAGCGTCACCTCCTCCACGCAGCCACCGCCATCCGAAGATAGTTCATCCATCACACTGACACTGACATTCGACATGTCCATGGCGAGTCGCTGCCTCTGATGGCGCTCCTGCTCCGGATCGTGATCGTGATGATCGTGATGATCGCGCTGAACAATTAGAAGCTTGTGCTCCTGTTTTACAGCGACCACTTGCGGAACGTTGAGATGACCGTGAGTTTGTGCTGTGCTCACGGTGAGTCCATCTAAACTAATATCGGATCCTACGAAATCCACCGGACTGCTTCGCTGTTGATGCTGGTGGTGCAAGGGAAGTAGCAGAGGCATCGTTCTGCCCTGCAGGTGCTGCTGCAGCTGTTGAGGCACAATTTGATATGTGGTCTGCACCGCATGACTGTGTCTCAGTTCGTCAATTACCATAACGACAGAGGAGCCGGGCTCCTCATCGCCCTCAATGAGCGTCTGCATGTCGGACTCCGAGTCGCCTTCCTGCTGGTGCTGGTGTCCGACGGCAATAAACTCGCTGGTCTCGTCCACCAGTTGCTGGCTGAATGTTTGAGGATCGATTATCTCGTTAATCGATTCCATTCCTCTGGTATGGAGCTGGATGCCAATATCAGGTGCCGGTGCCACAGGTGGCTCCAGTTACCATCCAAGTGGTCAACTGCAAAGACACATCGTAATCTTTAAGTAAGCGGGAAATGATTAACATAGCTCTATAGCGCGAGGTCCCAGAGCAAGGTATTTTTAGGTCATATTGGGGGCAATATTGGAATAATGTCTGACAGTAAGGGTTCGAAGCTCATTTTCGATTGAAAGTTTTAGAACTTTTAAGGTCCCCAAAAAGAATCTGACCTTCAAATACGTTTTCCAATTTATATAAAATGCAAGTGATCATTAACGTAGCTTTACTTTTTGCAAAGCTATAGCAGACTTTGGGCTAGTTTAGTTTCACCTGTTGTTCCCCCTTAAGGGCCTTAAAAAGTATTTTACGACCGTAATTAGAGACATGTTGGAATGTAGTCTTAAAGTACGGTCTCATCAAAAGTAGATCAATTTATATCCGTTACTCGTAGAGTGAAAAGGGTGTACTAAGTTCGAGCAAATGCATGTAAAAGGCAGAAGAAAGCATATCCGACCCCATAAAGTATATATATTCTTAATTAGCTCTGTCCGTCTGTCCTGACGGTCCTTGCGTCCGTCTGTATGAACACCTAGATCTCCGAAACTATACGAGTTGGAGTTTTTTTTAGTGTAGACTCGTATTGACTGCACGCAGATCAAGTTTGTTTCACCCTCCCAATGGGATATGTGGAATAACTCCTACAGTTTTATCTAAAATCGGTGAAATTTTCGGATTCATCGGATAAATAAAGCGGAGATATAAAATTTAAAATTTTTCCCACGTATTTGGGGTCACTGTGCGCTCAGTCAGAATAATGTTAATGTTATCATTAACATTCAATGTAAATATTTTTATTTTACGTTAATACTAACATTTTAAAAGATTTTTAAGCTATTCATTCGCTGAGTATTCGGGCCGACTTTAACTTACGCTCTCGGGCTGTTATTAAGGATCACCATAATGAATATGGACCATCGATAATAAATAGCTTATTAACGCCTCCTCAGAGGTGCAGAGGTTTCTCTAGTACTTTGAATTGAAAAATATTTAAGATTTTTCCCTCAAACCGATGAGTGAGAAAGAAGAACTGCAGCTCTGTTTTACCATTTAACCATTAGTAAGACTCTCAATTTTGGGTGGGAATCTTTCGGGCCTGTTGGCAGCCTTGATCTTGATCCTCTAAATAACATCGAATAGAACGTGCGGTACGGTTAGTTATCTAATGGTATTTAAGGAGAAAGCGGTGGTCAGGTGCTCCCTTAAGGCAGGTGTTGGTCTTCAACCTCAGCCCGTGCCATTTGCTGAGGGGATTTCCTTATACAGTTTGTTTTTCGAAGTCGAATTTAATTTGCATTTATTGTTGCATATTTTTTTGTTACGCTAACGCCGAGCTTTTACCATTAGCTGTGTGAGTGTGAGTGTGTGTGCGTGTGTGTGTGTGTGTGTATGTGCATTTGAGTGCGTGTGTCTGTATTTATTTCTTATTTGTTGTCAGCCGCATGAGTTCGTTGTTGTTTTTGTCGCCTTTGACGTTACCAACGTAGCCGAGCCAAACCAACCCTTAAGGGTTGATTCCAACTAAACGTACATACACACACACACACACACACACACGTCCGCATACATATGAACACGTATATACATATTTAGGGGAGTGGGTTGGGGTGATTGCTTGCACTTTAGTTAAATTTTTCACTTTGTTTGTCCTTTCAAATTGGCTGAGATTATACCTTAAGTCTGTCCCAGACTCCAAGCTACATCCTGACTAGGGCCAGCGATTCAATGGCACGATTAGAGTATCCATATCCGCACATAGAAGGATATAGTAGGGTTTTCCGTTCGCTTAAAAAAATATTGTGGCACTACCGATTTGCCTTTCGCATCCGCATGAGATGTGGGCAATGGGGACTAAGTATCCACTGGCACACTGCTTCCTAATTTATTTCCAGAAACGAAACCTTCGGTTGGGAAAATTCTCTATATATATACACACACACACACACACACAGACACAAACATGCATATGTAGGTGTGCTTTATGAAACTGAAACTTTGTTATGTGATGTGACGACCGCCCGCGTTCCATGAAGTTTCGGCCTCACGCGCAATAAAACCCAATTCGAACTGAACTGAAATGAACAGCCACATATACACACGGGCCCGAGAACCAGCTAGCGCCAGCCAGTGTGGCAGTCAGTGGCAACAATATAAATTCGTAACCCCCAAGCCCAACCACCACCCCTTGTGCTCGTGCTCGTGCTCTTGCAGGGTTGTGTCAGTGGCCAAGTCGGGCCGAAGACGCACGGTGCATGCGCAGTTGCGTTAACCGTTACGTTCGCTCGTCTCCTGTTCTGAAACGACACACACACACATAGGCGCTCACCCACCCATCAGCTGGGCATAGCATGCTTTTAGGAGAGAAGCAGATGCTTGGTATCGCTCAAAAGCTAACTGCTCTACCACTTCGCACAGTGGTAAATTAGTGTTATAGAATTGGTTTGAATTGAGTAACGCACAGAAAAAACGTATTTTTTCCTACTATATTGGGCATTTAGCGATAAACTGAGGCGTGCAATTTCCATCTGTGATCAGTAGAGCGTACCTGCCTTGTATGAAAAATTTTGTTGGAGAAATTCTTTGCAGCTCGGTCCCAATGCAAGCATACATTTTGTGGAACCTCAAATTGAAAACGATTTTTTATAAGTATGGCACGTTGCTCCCGCACAAGCCCCACAAGATAAACAGCGTCAGTTGTACGTTCTTCTTCCATATTGCTTATAAAGATTATAAAATGTACCAACAGCTCGGCATCCGATAAGGTTGCTTGTTTCCCAATTTGTGAAATTCTCAAATTATTTTTTTGACACTTTTAGAAAAGGGTTTTTTTTCATTGATTGAGTTAAAAGTTAAATTAAGGGGAAATTGGAAACTTTAAAGCCACAGAGCTTCGCAAAAACTTAAAATATCCAATTTTGGTTTTCTATGAAATTCTTTATAAAATATACTGAATTTTTTGAGCCAAGAGCTGCAAAGAATTTCAAATGTCAAAAATTGTATGGAAAAAAGTACGCCCTAGTGATCAGGGATGCAAAACTCTTTGAAATCAGAAGTGGTTCACTGCATGGTACGAACCTTCGAAAATTTGTGCGTTCAGGTTCTAGGAGCGGGTTCATCAGGTTCTTTCATGTTTCGTTTG
Source organism: Lordiphosa mommai (assembly GCA_018904225.1). Taxonomy (NCBI): domain Eukaryota; kingdom Metazoa; phylum Arthropoda; class Insecta; order Diptera; family Drosophilidae; genus Lordiphosa; species Lordiphosa mommai. The sequence continues at coordinate 313,844 of JAEIFT010000200.1, read as the reverse complement.
TAAAGCTCTGCGAGCGGAGAAACGTCTTGTTATTATTATTATTATTATTATTGTAGTAGAAGAAAAAGACAAAATCTTAATTCTAAAAGTACAATATTTCTTACGCTGGAACAACTATGGCCTTCAAGCTGGATGGATTAGATTATGGAATTTCAATATGTGTATGGTAGAGCATACGTTTATTTTTATACACTTGAAAAGTGTATATTAATTTTGCCCAGAAGTTTGTAACGCATAGAAATATTCATTTCCGACCCCATAAACTATATATATTCTTGATCAGGACGACGAGCCGAGTTCATTTCCGCTTGTCCGTCCGTCCGTCTGTCTGTCCGTCTGTCTGTCTGTCTGCTGTCTGTCTGTTTCTACGCGAACTAGTCTCTCAGTTTTAAAGCTATCGAGCTGAAATTTTGCACAGAGTCTTCTTTTTTACTGCACGCAACTAATATGTCGGAACCGGCCGGATCGGATGACTATATCTTATAGCTGCCATATAAACGGTCGTAAACGTCAAAAAAAAAGTTCTAGTGAGAAAAACTTTTTTGTTTTCTATTTTAGCGTCTCCAATCTGGGCATATAATAGTTTCATATGCTTTCACATAATTTGGGAAAAATTTATCAAAATCGGATGACTATAGCATATAGCTGCCATAGAAACGGTCGGTCAAAAAACTAGTTCTAGTGGGAAAAACTTTTTTATTTTCCATCGTAGCGTCACCAATCTTGGTATATATTAGTTTTATATGCGTCAACACAATTCTGGAAGATTTTATCAAAATCGGATGACTATAGCATATAGCTGCCATAGGACCGATCGGTCGAAAAATGTGTTTTACTGAGAAAAGTTTTTGGTTCATTATTTCTGATATTTTATTATCTATTCTAAATTTTTCAGGTTAAAGTGGTAGTTCTTTAAAACTTCGGCAAACGAGTTAGTGTTTTTTTTTTCATGTGTATTTGTTTTTTTTATTTTCGTGGTTTGGTTTTTTTGGTATGTTTTGGCAAATGTTGGAGAGGGGTGTTGGTTTTTTCTGATTTAAAAATTTTAAATATCTGATATCTATATCCTATATATATTTTACCGGTTAAATCAGTTGGAGTAACGTTTTTCAAGTGTATTAAAACTTCGGCACAGTCGAAGTTAGCTTTGCCTTCTCGTTTACATAAGCATCAATATGTACTCTGACGAATAGGCCAGATAAATTTACAAATTCATGCCTATTGTGACCACAAGAAATTCGTGAGGGCCAAATGTACTAGAAATCCGTTTTTCCGTCATATCGTGGAAACAAGAGCTGATGGAACAAAACCGAGGATGCAGGTTTGTTCATTGTACCCCATATTTATATGATCTGTTAAAGATAAGGCTGCACCAAAAACACTGTCCTGAGGTCATGACGTTGCTTTTACACCGAGAAAAAATCCGTTCTACAAAATCAGAACTTACGAAAGTCTAAGTTGTTCTCAAATCATGAACTGGGTACGATTTTTCATGAACACTTCGTTCTCAATTTGGATTTTTTGGGCTTGTTTCGTGAACATTTTGTGATTGTTTTATGAACTGTTTGGGCATGTTTCATGAACATTTTGTTCTTATTTTTAAAAAAAAATTTCCTTAATTTAGAAACACAGCCAATCATCGGGAAAGGGGTGTTTTTGTGATGGTTAATATTAAGCAGTTACCAAACCCCATCCCCACTAGTCTTACAACGGTTTTTGGGTTCCCTCCTCCTCTGTCCCTCTAATAATAGGGCGGGGCGGGGGCAGAAAGCGCGGCTGCTTCTCCCTCCCTTCCTCTCTCCTCTGCTGTTCACGCACCCCAAAAACCTTACCAGAAAAGCTTATCCCTCTCTTTGATTTATTTATTTCTTTTTGAAGAACAAAGAAAAAACGATGAGTATTAGTTAGCTATATGCTCCGTCTGGGATTCGAACTCGGGACCATTACCTTTCACTCAAACGCACAAACGGATCTGCATCTTAGCGCCCTGTACCATCGCACACTTTCGTTGCTACATGTCTAAGATGCTACTTATATTTGTTGTACGATGGTTGAGTTGAGTTGATTCATGAACGGAAAATGAACGAAATCAGAACATTGGATTTTTAGAACGTCATATTTTCTCTGTGTATATGTAGTCTAGTCTATAGCGGGTGTCAACGAACCAGAACCGAACCGTTCCGAAAAGAACGATTAAAACTCGAACGAGTAGAACGTATTTTTATTTTTGAGTACCGGTATTTCGGAAACTTTATTTTAGGAACCGAAATGACCGAAAAGAACCGAAAAAGTTTCCTTTCCTTTTTAAGAAGTGCAAATCACTCCAATATAATCTCAAATTGTGGCCTCGCTCTTGTTGACAAACACTGAAGTAGTATCTGCGAACAAATGAAAAATTCAAAAAAGTAACCTTATTATTGAAATAGTATTTAATTTAGTTTCACCAGGTTCATCAGGCTGAAGAAACGATTAACGCTTTCATTGGACCAAGGCAGTCGCACCCTTCATCTATGGTCAGTATTGAACCATTAATTAAATCAATGCGAAGACCGGGCGTTCTTTAATATTTAATTTATGGTTTAATTTCATGGGTAGTACTGAAGCATAACTGAAATCACTGATGAACTGGTGCTAATTCTTAGCCTCATGCCTGAATTTATAATGGCTAAACTCACTTCTGAAGCTTTGTACTAATGGGAAATTCTACTGCAAAAAATTATTAAATTTGAAACGGAATTATTTCGCGCAACGTAGTAAAAATACCAAAATAGCTTAACATTACTTAATATATATAGCTAATAGAATTTTCAAAAATTTAATATCATTTGCACTTTCAAAATTGCTAAATCTAGCAACTAAATCGCTAAAATGGCAGCACTGTGCTTTACACAGGCAGTCTAACTTGAGTGGCTGAACCGAGCGGATCTAAATAGTATTATTCCAAATTTATACAATTAAACTCGTAATAAATATAATTGTAGAAAACCCTACATATATATAATATATCTATAGAATGTTCGAACAATCTATCTACAAATTGCGGGAGATATGAAGTTTTTTTTTCCAAAATCTGCCTACAAGTAAGGAGTTTACGTTCCATACGCTTTAAACCTCTATCTCTAACCATCTCTGAGATCTCTTGGTTCATACAGACAAACGAACATGACTAAGAATATATTCGGGCCCCAGGGATGACTGGTGAACAAGAGATTTTTACCAGGAACAATACACGCCAGCGCTGAAAATAGTAAGGTAATTCATTTCCGACCCCATAAACTAAAGATATTCAAAAGGACGTCAGCTGAGTCATTTGCATGTCGACGTTGTCGTACCGTCTGCCGTTTCTACGCAAACTAGTCTCTCAGTTTTAAAGCTATCGGCTGAAATTTTGCAAAAAGTTTTTTTCTGCAAATATTTGTCGAACGGCATCGGATGACTATATCATATAGCTGCCATAGAACGATCGGTTTAAGAATAGTTTAGTTGATAAAACTTTTTGTTTTCGATCGTAGCCTGATAATCTTGGGATATTTGAAGTAAAGGTTTATAGGGAGCGTATTCGCGAATGTTGGCGAAAACGATGGAAATGCTGCAAAATCGGGGACTATACGGCATAACGAGAGGCTGCCATAAGAACGATCGGATTCAAAAATAAGTCTAGTGAGAAAAACTTTTGATTCCATCAAAAGGGTCTAAATCGCAATTTATATTTTTTTCTATGTTTTTACACAATTCGTGTTATTATCAAAATCGGTTGACTATAGCGACTATAGCTGCCATATAATAACGGTCGTGTAAAAACCTACTTCTAGTGAGAAAAACTTTGACTGTTTTTACACCTCTTTGTGTCCTGTCTGGCCAATTTGTCTGCTCATTAGCTTTCCTCAGTGTTGCTGCGTCCAGGCACCTAGACAAGGTGGATACGGAGATACCGAATGATCTCATCTAAGAATCTACGGGATTCTGTGGGCGGCGTTCTTTGTGTCAGTGTCAAGAGTCCTTAGAGCTGTTTGACTATTTGGGAAAATATACATGTTTCCTTATTAAATCACGAGTGTGCTAAAATTTCAGCTTGGAACACACCGCAGTGACCAGGTTGTCGGAATAAGAATCGTGAACCTCCTTGGAAATCCTATTTTGTCATCGGTCTTAGATCAATTCGTGTGGATGTTGACGGCCTTGGCTATATGCTACAGTTAAATTAAGTTATGGGGTTTTGTTCGATTTGGTTGTGCATTAATCCCGCCCATCGCAAACATTTCCAAAAGGTGTTCCCCGGAAAATCATTAAGCCGAAACACTCGTTAGTCTTGATTGTGACATTGATTTCTGATTAAATTTATTAACAACAAATTGTTAGTTAGTTTTTGCTTTATCAAGAGAAGTCGTTGTTGCATTTTTACTGCTCATTGCTGATCCATTTCAAACTGCGGGGCAACTCCTTGTCGTCGGCCATTTATTGGTAATGAGTATCTAGTATTGAAGCATTTTGTCATATATACATATATGCATGTGTATATATAGATTGGGCATATTGGTGTACTTAATTAACCTTTGAACAGTGATTACAGATTTGGTGTGCTACATCGGAGTAAAATTGAAATCATGCCTTGCTCTATTTATATGTATAATCTATGCGAATGAATTAATTGTTAAAATTTGATAACGGCATAGAGATTGAATCTTAGACATATCAACACACTACAGCGAGGCTCCTTTTTGTAAATATCGTTTTTTTTTAGAAGTAAATATATGTGTTTGGTGTATATATATTTGCGTCTTTGAACATTGGGGGACTTAAAACATTAACAATGCACCCTCTACTTTGGCTAAGGTACTTTAGTCATGGAATTACTCGTATTTCGGATTTAAGTTCAAGCCGTAGGTTTAAAAATATTTTCTATGCACTACCAAAACGAGGCAGCAGCAGCAAACCGTTGATTCAATATAAAGAGTTTTAGAACGATCGGGATGGAATTTATACTGAGGCCTGATCGATCGGAATTATACAGAGTTGTCATTTCCAAGAATCGGTTTTATAATTAGGATAAAACTGTTTGGCATCAAATGACTCAAATGCATATAACTGGAAATTTTGAAGGTCAAAGCTGAATAACACAACTGGTTTTCAGAAGCGAGAATATTAAACAATTTTAATTCCGCATGATTTGATCGAATTCGGAAACGGAAACAGGCCTGACTGCTTTGTACTTAAAATCTTAAAGTATGTTTTGTTCTTAGATGTATTTAAAATACGTACGAATCGTTCTTAAGACCAAAATTGATCTTTTATATTGCTGACAAAGGAGCAAACAATCTTAAATCAAGAATTCTTCGTCAGCCGAAATATTCTAATTCAAGTGAAAAGTTTCTTGGATTGAGTGCGAACTTACGGACTTTTAATGACAAGCCAAAAAGTATGCAACGAAAAATGTGAATTAGTTTAATAAATAAGTGACCTTAAAGTTCTCAACTGCTACTATCACAAGGCTTATCGATATCCGGTTACAGACTCAAAGGCCCAATTCGAAATTCTCTTAGCTCGTCTGTCCTTAAACATCGCCAATAGCTGGCGAAGCTGGTAATTAGATGTTCCAGTAGGAACACACGCTACGCTCTAAACCACACAAGGCCACAGAATATTATTATTACGATCGAATTCATGAGACTTAAGCGAATTCTTGTTTTAAGGGTAAATCGGGATTGACTTTAGACTTTTACGACTAATTAGTATAATCAGAAAGATTTTGGAATAGTTCGAAGTGTATTAAATATCTGGAAACGGTGTAAGGTATTTCAGAATTGGTAAAAAAAATTGCACCTGATATAAGTATTTTGTACTTGTATCAAGTGACACCGTTTGTACCTGTTTCAAGTACGAAATTCGTTCGCACACGAACTCGTCATGCTGCTGAGTTACTGCTGCCGCATCGCTTGGTTAGTGGGAAGAAGCTGCTTCCCTTAACTGTTAACTTTATGTTTGATACGAACCCTGCACAGTCCGAGTTTACCTCTCGCATTTGCTATGCTGCCTAACTACGTCTTCAGATCCAAAATAAAAAAGAAGAAGAACATCACAATTACAATATAACCTTCTACTCGTAACCGATGAGTCCCCCCGCTCAAACGGAAGATGTGGCATTCCGGCCGCTGCTGCTGTCAATGGTGAGACTGGAGGCGCGCATGCTCAGCGAGGCCAGTGATAAATTGCTGCGATACACTGCCTTGGGAGACGGCGGAGCAGTGGCTGTGAGCAGCAGAGCCGTACTCTCGATACTGGGCATGGATTTGTGGCAGAAAACATTGGCTGCATCGTGTCCAGCACGCGCCTGCACTGGTAGCGGCAACAGGGTGTCCGCGTTAAGGGCCAGTAGTCCATCCACAGACAGGCCATTGGCATTGATAGTGACTGTGGTGGCGCTTCCTCCATCGGTGCTCTCGTTATCGCACAGATGCAGGCGAGAGCTGAGCAGTTTGTTGCAGGCCGGGCATGAACGCGCCGGTGTATTCTTGTCGCGGCGTCGCAATATTTCGTGGGCGCATCTTGAATGAATAACGGGAATATAGTGTGGGCACCACATATTTATGGTTGGTGGTGCTTTACCTGGCGTGCAGTATGTGGGCACAGGGTAGGGCTTCCAGGCTGGCAGGCTGCAGGCCAAATAATTCACCACAGCCTCCGCAGTTCAGGCCCAGTGCTGCATCGGTCTGATTGGCCAGGCGAAAGTGAGTGTTGTACTGATCCTCGTCGCCCAGGGCACGGTAGATGAGTGCCAGGCGACATCGTATTTTCCGTACCAGAAGCTGAAAATGAACTTGATCATTCGATAATTCGATTCGACCGAGGTAGGGAAATGGGTACGACCTTGGCGCCAATTGAGCTGGCCACCTCCAGGAGGCGAGTATTGAACTCCAAGGGTCGGCAGTTGCAAATCTTATTCTGCAGACGCAACGTTTCCAGACAACGTGCCGCCCCGTCCATAGCTTCCATTTGAGCCATTCGATCGCCGAGGCTCGCTGAGGTGCCCATGGCCTGCTCATACTGCCGAAATGCTCGCTGGTTCAACATTCAGCAAGTTGCCATGAAATATAAGGGAGAGAATTACCAGTTAAACAAAGGTAAAGATAACTTCTAAGCCAGGCCCGGCGGCTCACAGTACAGGCCGTGGGTCGAATTGGGGGCGATCTTAAAACACAAATGAGTTTTCTCATTAGCACATCGTTAAAAGTCCGGAAAAAGTTCTTTCCGTACAAAGGGTTAAGACGTATAAGGGAAAAGGTTGTTGAAAAAAAAGTTTTTGGGCCTCAGTTTGGGTTACTTTTATGCAATGTCCAAGAAATATCGCTAAAAATACGTTTTTGATAAGCATTTTTAAAGTGCTATGCTCGGGCAAGAGCACTAGAGACGTTAAAAAAAGCCATTACAGATAATTAATCAACGTTTTTGAAAATGGAAAAAAGAAACCAATTTTTTGGGATCAACAAAAGAAAAAGAAAATTGGTCGGTTTTGGTAGTTGCGTTATAGCGCCACCTTAAAACTTTTACACCAAACAAACAAACCGAGAAAAAACGAGATAGCTTTTAAGAAAAATTAAACGAGAAGGCAAAGCACGACTGTGCCTTAATACAGAAAAATAAGTTACCGTAAAATATATAGGAATAGATATCAGACAATAAAAATTTGATACCAATAAAAAAAACTTCAGAATTACCGATCGGTCCAGCGAAACAGTTTACAGGCGAAAAAAGTCAAGAACTTTCCGACCGTTATTTACTCTGTACCAGTCAAATAGTGTATGTAACTCATAACATTCAAATGTGGGGGTCACTGTGAAAGTGCTGCCCATCACGATTGCGGCCAGTACTGCTCAGCGTAATTATATGATTTGCTTATAACTCGAATATCGTTCATCTAATCGGGAAATGGTGTATAGTAGATCGATAAGTTATTATGATTAAAATATTTGTCTAGAAGGCTCGATCAGTCTATCTTCAAATTTGTTAGATATGAGGATTATTTTTTCGAATTGCGGGGGCGGGGACTCGAACATCGTTCATCTGATCGGAAAACGGTGAAATTATTATTTAAATTTGAAACTAACTTGAGCTGCGTAAGTACGTGGCTCTATCTCTTAAAGTCTATGAGATCGACGCGTTCATACGGACAGACAGACGGACAGCCTCGGCAGTTGACGCTGATAAGGAATACATATACTTGATAGGGCCAGAAATGTTTCCTTTTGTCTGTTACATAAATTCAGGATACCCTTTGAACAGGGTGTATAAATTGAAATTTCATTAAGTAGGACTACCCGGATTATCTTCATCTTCTCTATATTCCGCGATATAGACATTTGTCAAATGTTTCCCTTCAATTGGATATCTAGGCTCCTTACGCTCCTGGACTGAAAACAATCCGACGGGACTGCTCTGAGCCATAGATATTTATAATTCAGCGCACTTTACACAAGCAGTTCTCCTGCGTAAAGTGTGCAAACATTGAACCTCGTAAAGTTCGAAAAAATAAGAAGAAAATAATAAAGCCAGCAATACTACAATACTTTCCGATATGCACATACATCAATGTCCATCTTTTTGCGATATATGTCGCCCATGACTCGTATGCTCCGCGTGTACGTGGCCTGATCTCCGGATATCAGCGAGAGCCTGGTCGCCTCCTTTTGGATTGAAGGAATGGTAAGGGTGTACAAAAAAATCTGTTATATTCGATCTTTGGAAGCACTCACCTTACAATAGTCGTGGGCATCGCCCAGTTCTCCTTGCTTGCGTAGGGATGCCGCCATGCGGAGCAAGGCGGCGCGATGATGGCACGAGTTGAGATCACCCAGCTGCAGGGATCGGGACAAATCGTATGCCTTGGATGCATACGTGGCACTTTTGTCGTTATCCTGAAGCCGTCCAAAGAGCTCAGAGAGGGCCACATAAACCTGCAGCTCCAGCGACGGGTCACCGATGGCCGTCGCTATCTTATGGGCTCCCTGGAGTCCCTCCAAGGCCCGAGAGAAACCGCCCATTTCGAGGTAAACGCGGGCCACCGTCAAGTGAACGAGTCCACTGCGGCATTTGGTGCCGCACTCATTGTACAGCGAGTGTCGGGCATAGCTGAGTGCACGCTCCAGTCCTCCCAAGCTAGCGTGGGCCCTGCTCAGATTCAGGTACGTCTCCGCCCGCATATTTGGCGAGTCCAACTCCTCAGATATGCTGCCGGGAAGAGTTGGAGAATAGAATTATAATGTGGTAAGTAACTACTCGCCGTCGCGACCCACCCTAGCTGCTGATGACCAAACTCAATCGCCTCGCGAAATTTCCCCCAGTCCATATGGGCCTGGTACAAATATCCCAGCAGCTGGAAGCAGTCCTCGCGGCGACAGGTGCCCTTCAGCGCACTTCGCCAAGTTCGCACGGCCGCAGTTTGATTATGTTGCTCGTACAGACGTAGTCCGCGCTCGATCTGCCGCAAAATAGTCAAAGATGTGATTCGAATTTCCGAGCATCTCAGTAAATAAAAACAATTAACCTTTCGCTTTGCTATATACTGGCGCAGGCTGCGTTGGCAGGCCAAAAAGCAGCTGATCACTGTGTTGCCCTGGCTGGGACGTAAGAGGCCCTGCCGCGCCCAAAGCGAACGGGATCCGGCATCTGGGCTCGAGCCATACCCAGCTATCCTTGAATAGCTTTCATCTAATTGACATAAATCTGCACGCAAATAGTTGTATGTATGTTTAAATGGTCATGGGCAACACACAGATCAGATGCACAGTGGTGGCCCCAAAACTCCATTATCGTTAATCTCAAATAAATTATAAGAAGTATCTGGCCTTACAGTCCCAAAGGGGCCAGGCCGAGCAGGAGGATTTGCTGGTGGTTTTATATGACGTGCTTTTCACGAATTGGAGTCCAAACTTGGTAAAAGTGCTTGTTTTGTGGGCAACCTATACGTTTGTTTGGACCACCCTCGATTTTATCGAGAAGTTATATTCCTTGGCTTTAAAATAAATTATACCAAACAATTCTGCGATATTTTTCAACGAAGATAAACCATTTTGAATACATGTGCTGTAATTTACCAGGGCTGAAACCAGAATTCCGACTTTTCTTTTACTTGATCATTTTAGTTAATTATTTTGTCTGATCTTAGCAGATCTATAGACCAACAATTATCTGGATTTTGTAAATTCTAGCACATGCTTTTATGGTTTGGTATATATTAAAGTCGTTTAAAAAGTATTATAATAAGAATTAAAACAGACGTATTGGTTGCCCACAATATATGCCTTAAAATGGTCAAAATAGGCACTTTTACCAACTGTAGGCTCAATTTACCAAATATTCAGAAACAGATTCGTGTTAAGCACTCCAAAGTCTTTTCTGAATAACCACCAACCATTCAATAAACTAAAAAAAGTTTGTTTTTGTTGCATTGTGTTATTAATGTCTAGGAAAAGTAGGTCATATAAATTGGCCCCAAACAATTGATGCATCCAGTCATAATCTAATATTAGTTTTAAAGTGGAATCCTTTCTTTGAATTTGAATCATGAAAGGATGCTGGGAGTCCTAAGTATAAGGGCCACCTCTGTGTGATTGTGTGTACATTACAGACCATTCGAGTTCTCCAGCTGGTAACGCGATCCATCGGGCGAGGCCAGTAAATGAGTGGCTGACAGATTGTGGCTGGGCGGGATGCTGCATAACGAATATCGAATAGCGACGGAGAAATACGGTTGAAAGGGAATGTAATGCCATACCTAAGCAGATCCTTGGAAGCGATGCTCTCCCATGACATGGCTGTACCGCAATTCTGCTCACTGCACTGAAAAGATACCGGAGGTGCTGGTAAGTCTGTTTCAGGAACCAGAAGTGCAATTCCTGCTCATTGAAACAGAGGGAACCTTCAAAGTCGCTTCATTATTTGGGCGGTATCGTTAGTGCATGCACGTCACACACCACTGGACCTTGAGCTACTCCGGGACCCTGATTGAGTGTTGCACAAAGTTTGCTTAAATGCGCGTGACCTTGCACGGCTCGTGCACCCGTATCCTTCGTCCGAGCGGATGCTTTGGCCTTTTGAAATTCAATATTTCAGCCAATTCACTTAACCAGTTTATAACATTTGACGGACACAAAATACTCACTGCCCAAAACTTCTTTCGATGCGATACCGAGAAGCCACTTGGGTAAACTAATCGAAGCAGTTGTCAGTGGCAGATTAAGCTTGGGGTGGATTTTTCTCTCAGTCTCGGTGTGAGGCTGGGCGGTTCACGAGAGCATGTGCGTAGGGGTGGAACCAGAACTGGTTCAGAGACAGGAGCAGGAATGACGGGTGCGATTTCGATAAAAAAAAATATATTTTTCAACTTTACGCAACGGATTTGCCTTGTGGATGTTTAAAATACACATCAAAAGGTGAATTAATTTTATATTTTTTGTTTTAGTTGTTGTTGTAAATTTATTAGTAATTTAGCCCAGCACTACAAGTACAGAGTTTGCTTATGTTGCCCATATTCGACGGACCCATCTGGCAACGCCATAACTTTTGACAGAGATGTCAGATCGCTTAATGACATACCGCGTTTGAAGCGTCAGTCCAAGCAGATTTTTACCATGGAACAATACACGCCACGCGAGCGCTCTGAAATAGTTGAAATTTACATTCAACAAAACAAGTCAATTGTGAAAACTCAACGTGCTTTTAAAAAATGTCCGAAAGCATTTCACATTGAATGGGACCGTAAATAAGCAAAATTGCCGTATTTACGCCACTGAAAATCCTCAGGAGATTCAAGAAGTGCCTCTTCATGACGAAAAAGTCACAGTTTGGTGCGGCGTTAGTGCGAAAACGGTCATTGGGCCGTTTTTCTTCCAAAATGAAAATGGCCATGCTGTTACCATCAACCAGGAGCGTTATCGCGACATGATGACCAATTTTGTGATGCCAATTATTCGTCGAAAGCGTATGAGGCAGTTCTGGTTTCAACAAGACGGCGCTCCACCGCACACAAGTCGCATAACAATCGATTTTCTGAAGGAATTGTTTCCGGCCGTTTGTGTCGAAAAGTGGTGATTTGGACTGGCCACCGCGTTCGCCCGATTTGACGCCGCCTGACTTCTTCTTGTGGGGATATTTGAAGTCAAAGGTTTACGTTAACAAGCCAAGGACCGTAGAAGAGCTCAAGGACAACATTCGTGAAGAAATAGCCGCTATTCCGGCCGAAATGTTGGCGAAAACGATGGAAAATGCTGCAAAAAGGGCACAATACGCCATCAACGCCAGAGGCGGCCATTTGAGAGATATCATATTCAAAAATTGATGTAAACAAATCTACTTGGAACAAATTAAATGATTAAGATTGCCAACCGCCAAATTTTTATTTTTTTCTTTGATTTTTTTAAAAAAAACATGGGTCCGTCGAATATGGGCAACCCTGTATAGCTGCCATAGAACGGATCGGTCGGTAAATGTGTTTTACTAAGAAAAGTTTTTTTCATGGTATCAAATTTATATTATCAATGATTTAAAAATTTTATATATCTCATATCTATATCCTTTATATATTCTACCGGTTAAATCAGTTGAAGTGAACTTTTGCAAGTGTATTAAAACTTCGGAGTATTAAGTGTATTAAACTTCTCGTTTTGCATTATTATTGCTTGGGTCATCAAATGACAAATGACAAAATGAGGCAATGTAAACCCAGCCTAACTCAAAAATCGTGTTTTTGAGTTATGCCGTTGTAGAATTAAGTGAGCGATTTGTCCAGAAGGTTCGAACAATTTATCTTCAAAATTGTGGGATATATGAGGTTTTTTTCCAAATTGCGGGGGCAGCAACTCTACTATCGTTCATCTGATCGGGAAATGATGTACAGTGGATCGATAAAAAATGATAAGTGGAATAATTCTCTAGAAGGTTCGAATAAGCTTACACCAAAAATTTTGGGAGATATGAGGTTTTCTCACATTGCGGGTGCGGTAGGGGGCGTGGCAAAAATTAAACTTGATCTGCCTGCATAGATATGAGCATAAAAATAAAATTCCTTAATAGCTTCTATTTTAAGCGTAATAAAAAAAAAACTCTGAAAATAACTGTTAAATGTGGAGTTTTATTATATAAGTCTGAGCTCTCAAATGAGTTTCTTATATGACAACCAACTCGCAACTACCTAAGGTATTTTATAGCTATCTCATATGAGATCTCCGACAATTGAAATACCAGCTTAAGCAAATCAAATAATTACGCTGCGGAGCACCAACACAAATAAATACGAAACCAGTCGGCCAGATGAGCATCAGACTGACTCTCTTTTGCATATATCATATAGTCAATGGAGCGTGGCGTTGCCAGCTAGTTATGTCAGCATATTGCACAGAAACCACTAGGTATTAACTTGCAAAGTAATTGTTTATTGAGTGCATATTTGAATTACAAATTAAGCTGATTTATCTCTGAGAAACAAGCCACAAAAAATATAAGACAGAGCGATTATTCCACCCATTTCCTTTTTTAATATTCCCAATCTTGGATGCTGGACCACAGAACCTGGAATTAAAGCATAAAAATCTTTACTATAAACATATAAATTTCAATGGTTCGGCTAACATTTTGTCCAGTCCAATTAACTTGCCTGCGAATTAATGGCGGAATGTTGGCCACCAACACCATTTTTCGTATAAGGATTACTTCCCGATCCCCACATTAAAAATGCCTTGGGTGTGCAAGATGTAAATTCAAATTTGTTTTTTTTTTTTATTTGCATTGATACATTTCATTTCTGCTTTCTGCACTGTTTCGCTGGCTTTGATTCCCCCTCTGCTTGTCATACATAGTTTTTCTTTCTTTCATGTGGTTTCTTTCTTCTTATGTTACCCCTTAAGTGGTATAAGTAGTTATAAATAATGCTGTGCTACTGTTACACGCTACTCGATGCTCCACTCCTTGTTCTGACCAACCTACCTACAAAATTGTATACGTAAATGCGCCCTCCACTCTCCACTTATCGAATCCATTGATCCGAACTCGTGGATCGGGCTGCGTTGTGTGTCTGAGGTTTGTATTTTGGTACGGTACGCCGGTTCGGTTCGGTATGGTTAAGATGTGTGTGTGTGTAAGGGTGTATGGGTGTGTGACGATTTGTGCATACATACAATATTCTATAACAAATGGAGAGGCAGGTATGGGTAAGCGTTCTGAACAGGATTTTGGAGCGTAAGCGAGTGATTGGGGTGGGGACAGTTGTGGCGAGTTGGTAAATAATTGAAACCTGGGTGAAGGGCAGAGGCGCACGATTCGCCCACTTTAGAACCTTTATCGGGGATTAATACAGAAACGAATTTCGTTTAAAGGTGAAGGATGCGGAACCTGGAATCGAAACAGTCTCGGTATTACCATTGATTTGGTTCCAAAACCTAATATCGGTTTCCTTTAATCGAATTTCGAATTTGTAGTTAAAATACCGATCGTTTTAGGAAGTAGCTAAATCTCACAGATTGTGTTTGCTCAATGCTATCGCCTGCCCCTTGCGCCTTGCACCTTGCTAGCAAGGCTGCATCTTCGTGTATGGGTGTATGGGTGTATTATTGTATGAGTATGAGTTAACCTAATGTTGGTTATTATGCATCCTATTGTATCTATTTGTATGTATGTATGAATGTATGTATGGTATGTATGATTGCCTATGTGAGAGAAAGCGGTGGATGCAAGCTGGGGGCGAGTTGTGTGGGTTTACTGCCGTTGGATGATATAAATTCGGTTTAGTTGTCAGAGATTCGCCATGTGGGGTTCGGTGTGCACGGATTGTGGGTGTATGTGTGTGTTGATGTGGAGTACAATGCAGAAATTAGAAATCAAAACTACTCAGTTTATACAATGATGCACATATTAAAAGCCCGTCTCGCTCAATCCACTCGCGCAGACATGCGGGAATCTGATGGGGCTCCAGTGTCTAAACGTGCATGTGAGTGTGTGTGTGTGTGTGTGTGTGTGTTGTTGTGTACCTATTGTATTATATAAATAAATAATCCATGCCGGCAGTTATGCTCTGCCATCGCGCATGTGCTATATATTATGTTAATGTAAATATAAATTTCCATTCAATTTCATGTCAATGCATAATTGTTTTACGGATGCGATGTCGCACAGTGTAAGTGTTGCCAATCTAGGGAAGGACTTGATTTCAGAGATTCCGACATTAAATTTGATATGCAAATAGTTATTTTCCATTTTGTTTGAAATCAACCAATAAACCAATCGGTCCGAAATTTTGTTTTCATTTAAAAGTTGTTATTTATCTTTACCATTTTCCTCTTAATATTTTTGCCGATTTGGTTCAACATCGAATAAATATATTACACGAATCTTATCTTTTAGGACGTCAATTAAAAATGATTCAAACGTTACCGGTTGGAAATGTCCTTAGGAAACTATAAAATATGTTTATCTGCTTATCTTCCATGTACTGTCATCATGTAATCTAATTTTACAAGATAGAGTCAATTACTTATAAAACAACGAACTGCGGTGGATCGATTTAAATTAGCGACGCATTTTGTTGTTGCTGCGCCCTTCAGTTATAACCAACGACTCATTCTTGTTGGATGCCCTAGCATAGGAGTCTGAAGTCGGCATTCGATACAAAGGTAACAAAAGTGTGTAAAACATAGGGGATAAATACAGGAGTGCAAGCCGCTCGAAATTCAGGACTGGTTTGGTTTAAGGGTTCACAGTGGATTTAAACTACCGGTTCGGTTGGAGCTAACAGAACCACGGGTTCGATTATGCTCAATGGTTCACACTTAATATAATAACATGCCGAATTTCCCAACTTGGTAATAAAAAAATGTTGGTTTTTCGCATTTAAATATGTTTAAAATATTCATAAAAATGTACTTATTCTGAAAAGCCGAGTGCGCAAGCGAAGCATACCTAAGCACCTCGAAAACGTGCCCCGTGTCAATCAGCCACCAGGGCATCTACGGCAAAAAGTGTTGGATAGCTTAGCAAAAAAAAAAAGGTGTATCCTCGGAACGAGAAGAGTCCGTACCAGACTCTCTACAAACTCTTAATATCAAACCAGAAACCGATATCGAATAAAAATTATTTAAAAAAAAACGTCTAAAACGATGCGAGGCTAAGTCTCTGAGTTTTATTTGTATACCCTTGCAGGGGGTATATTAAAATTGTGCAAATGTTTGTAACGCATAAAAGGAAGCATCTCCGACCCCAGTAACTATATATATTCTTGTTCAGCATCAATAGCCGAGTCGATCTAGCCCTGTGCTATCTCCTCCCTCAGTTTTAAAGCTGTCTTGACCAAACTTTGCAAAAAGTCTACTTTAAATACCTATAGGCTGCACATTTGTGGGAAACGGTCGGATCGTATGACTATATCATATAGCTGAACAAGGAAAGATTTGTTAAAAAACTAGTTCTAGCGTCACCAAACTTGGTATTTGTTGCTTTTATATGCTTCCACACAATTCTGGAAAGTTTTCTTAGAATCGGATGACTATAGCTTATAGCTGCCATATGAACGATCGGATCGGATGAAAAACGAGTTTTAGTAAGAAAAACTTGTTTGTTATCAAAGGTAGCGTGTTTATACTTGTTAACTGTGAATATTATTAGCTTCAACACAATTTTGCCTGGTTTGATCAAAATCTAATAACTATATCGTATAGCTCCAATACCACAATCGTTACGGAAAGTGGCGCCATCAAAGCGAAAATTAAATTTTTGTAAGAAAAAAAAAATGCAAGGGTATTTGAACATTGTCAAAAACTTCGATCAAGTGAACTGAACCGTTTTTATTTGCTGTTTTCGGATCGGCATTTTCAATTTCACTCCGTTTCGCGGATCGGTTTGTATCCCAGATTAAATATATGAATGCACTTGTAAACAAACACGTGCCTGCGAACGTTAACGAGTGCAAATATGTACATTAGGGTGATCATTCATCGTATGGTCAATTTAAGGTCATACGACCGCTTCTTTATTCGTAAGTTTTACCGTTTATGAAGCGCGACTAGGTTACAAAATTTAAAAATTGACGACCCCAAAAATGTATAAATTATTTCATTTTTAAATTTTTAATATAAATTAAAAAAATTATTTGTTTGAAATTATAAGTTAAAGTCGGAGTGCCCGACTTGGATATATTCGTTGTTCGGGGAGAGGAAAAACCCTTTATTAAATCTCCAAATTTCAATATTAACAGAAACGTTAACATCAATGGAAAAATGGAAGCTCTAACTCTTATAGTCTCTGAGATCTACGTGTTCATACCGACGGACAGGGCTAAATCAACTTGGTTGTTGATATTGATCAAGATACTTAATGGGGACGGTGATGCTTCATTCTGCCTGTTACATACATTTGAACTTAGTATAACGTGGTAACTCTACGATTAACGGCTATTTCCATTAAAACTTTCACCCTAATGTATGGTGAAGGCTGTGTAAATCGATATTCAGGAGGAAAAATTAACTCGGCGTTTAAACGCAATAATTTGACATTTGCAAATAAGACGTGCGCGTGAAAACTTCAGAATTTTACATATACAAAATACAAAAAAGGTGTTGACGAAAAAAAAAAATGAAATAGTAGTGTGACCGTATCTGTTAACATGTTGAACATAAAAATGGAAAATTTTAAATGATAGTTAAATGTTAATTCTTATTTACAAGTTGTTGAAGAACAATTAACTATAATTTGTATAAATGAATATACGAATTATACATAATTGTTATTTTTAAATTTACATTGTTATATTTAACAATTCCTGCTTACAATCCAAAATTTGGGGGGTATAAATGTATCACTTTTCGGGACTCGCCATTCGGGGAGACCATTTATATGAGTGGTGTAACTATTTTGCTCCGGTCCCCGGTTAAAACACTATATTGGAAATTTTACAATTGAACTATTTGAGGTTGGGAAGAAAACAAACAACATTTTTTTGAACACGAAGCCGAAACGATTTAATTTTAATCACTTCAATTTCATGACTAACGTATTTTGCGTGCATTGCAATTAGACCTGTTTGATAATTGTTCAAATGCTGTTAATGGTATATTTTGCTAGCATATACAATTATTGCTTTGAATCACTTTTATTGTTTTGAATCGAGTCCCCCTAAATTGGCAAATCTTACACTGCTTGACGTATCCTTCTTCGTCCTTCTACTTTTGTTTTATTAAATATACAATCGTTATAACGTTTCACCTAAACATTGTTGTAAAATGCACTACGCGGCGGAGCTTCACTCCAATACTACGTTCCGTCCTTGGTTTACATTTACACCAACAATTTCCGAAAATAAAAAACTAAACATAAAAACGACAACGAAATAGAACACAAAAACTTACAGTTACGTTCTTTGAATTTCTTTCACCTTTCCCCATATTCGAAATAGAAATACTTAATGCAAATGTAAATATACATACCTAAATGCATACGAAACGTACATATAAATACATGGGTTTGATTTATCATACATGGGTTGCCACTTGTAGTTTGAGCATTGGCTACTGTAAGTGTGACCAGGTCCGATTGGCCACAATTGAAAAAAAGTTTGACTATTTTGGTCACAACTCAATGTTGTCATTCTGTCGATGGTTTTGATGGCTTCCCGAGCCTCTTCTGGCGTCGAAAAACGACGGCATCGCAAATGAAAAAAGTCATTGGGTTCCAAGTGTGGATGGATCATCAATTTGATATAGTCAATCCTTAAAAGTCACTCGAGTGAAAACCAATTGGCTTTCCAGAATTCTTCTAAAACGTTTGGTTAAAAAAAATAGTTGTATTGTCCTGCGTTTTCCCAATGGTATGGTGGCTACATGGTCGGGTTGTGCTTCGTACAAAGAAACATTTTGGCACACCCATACTGTCAATTGCCGTTTTGTTACGAGCTGCTATACCCAGGTCCATGATTCGTCACCTGTAACGATCTTATATCGTCTTTTTTGAAGATTCGTTCTGGAACGAGGGACGTTTACGATTGAATTCGTTGTGCCAGTTTTTCAAATTGATTCCATTTTTCTGTCCTAACAATAGAGTGACCTTACAATAACAAAAAGTTCCCGATGGTCCGACCTGGTCACACTTATGGTAGCTCGGACCAAACGTACAAGTGGCGGACCATGTTTTTTGCTTGCTGGCTTTGGATCACTTACTGTCTAATTGCCTACGCGTGTTCCGTGTTCCGATATAAACGTACGCTAATACATATATTCTTAAATTCAGTCAAAGATGTCATCGTACAAGGCAGCTGTACGTGAAGTATGTGGGTGGATGTGATGCAATTACCACAGTCAGCCAGCCTGCAGTATGAAAATACGCTTCTATAGAGCCAAAAGGACACAGGATTAAGGAGGCCTCGGGATCATGTCGATCGCTACGCCCGCTGCCTGTCCTCCCTATATGCTTAGATCACTAGCTTATGAGTTATCTAGATCGCTACAAACTATGTTTTAATGCGCTTGAAAAATGTTCATTTGTTTACTTATCAATTCTATTTCACCTTTCTCCTTCTTTTCTACTATCGTTTAGATTCGGATCGCGAGTCTCGACTCTCGTATCGAATGCATGTTCATGGGAAATTTAATAAATACGCCTGTCCTCCTCTCTCTCCACTCGGACTCCAACTGGAGTGCTGTTGTTGGTGTTGTTGTTGGAGTATTCTCAAATTCACCGACCACTGAGCCGGTGCACGGCCATCAATGCCAAGATGCCGAAAGTTGTCGCCGTTGCCGCTGACCAGTTGCTGCTGCGGCCTGCCGCTATCCTTGATCCACCATTGTAAGTGAGCTCCTCGTTCTTCACAACCTCGTTGGGATGTTTATCGTAGTGATGGTGGTCATCTGGAAAGGTACAATTAACACAAAAACGCAGTCAATCAGTGGCTCAAGTGGCGGAGAATATTTGGGTAGTTAGCGTGGGCAGGCAGTCCTGGGGTGGTGGGAGGGGGTGGCACGAACAGAATTAGGCGGGCGGCCCATCAAACATTTCTATTTGTGTGTGTGTGTGTGTGTGTGTGTGTTTTGGCAATGTGGTGAGGGGGACGGTGTGGGGATGGTGGGCGAAATAAGTATAAGCGAATTAGAGATGGCAGGAAATAGGAACTTGCGTATTTCCCAATGAATCAAGGTCAAGTTTTTGTAAGATCTATCATTTAGACATGGGCGCATTTTTAGAAACTCCAGGAGAAGCACTCCACTGTACACTTGTATGCACTTAAATAGGTACTAGGGCACCATTTGGAAATAAAAGCTAAAGCTTCAATAATTAACCATTGTGATCAACTTTCACTTGTGTAGGCAAAGAGGTTATTTCATTTCAAACCGGAGCAAGTCAAACGATATTAAAATTGTCTCCGCTTGGTTTATCCTTAACAAATGAACCTTTAAGCCTATTCAAGTGCATTCTAGCATTTCCATATACAATCGTTGGCAGTTAATGCATTTGGAGTAGCCCCCACTCAACAGCTGCTTCGTCCATCCCCAATTCGCATTGGTTGTCTTCTTGGGAGTTCTTACTTACTTTTCGTCGTATTCGCATTACCCAGTGCTGGAGTGTGATTGCTAACAGTATTACGAGTGGTGTCTGAGGTAGTGTTAATTTTGAGTATGGTGTGTTTAGGCTTGAGCGCCGGATCTGCCGTCTCTGTCGCGCCCGCACCCGCGCCTTGCCATTTCGACAAATTAATGGTGCTCTGCACAATATTGCTGTGGTTGGTGTCAATCACCACCGGCGGCAGGTAGTGCACATCGCCTCCAATGCTGATGGGAATGCCACCTGCAACCTGTTTTACCTCAGATTTGTCCTTACCATTGCCATTGACGTTGCCGTTCCCGTTGTTGTTGCCCTTGTTCTGTTGCGTTGGCACATTGTTGATGCGAATGCCCGTCTGGATGTGATGGTGGCCCGGATAGGCCATGTTGCCTCCACCACGACCGGGGGGTAGCATGTTGATGCTGCCGTGACCATGGCCGGGCGACAGTATGATGCCGCCGCCGCCGCCGACTCCCGACCCAGGCCCCGGTCCTATGTTGTTGCCTATAATGTTGGGCTGTATGGGTATGCGATTGAATTGATCAATATTGGTGTTAATCGATGTGCCCAAGCCGCCATTCGCATTCAGTTGCACGCCAGCGCCCGCTCCGCCGCCAACGCCCGTGATCAGGCCGGTGTTGACACCACTTATGCCAATCGTATTGTGATTGTGGTGCTGGCCATGTCCGTGGCTTGGATTGTGCTCATCATTGTTCGTTGCCGCCGCATCCGTGCCCGCCACAACCACGGATGTTGTTGCCGGTGTCGTCTTGTTCTTCTCCTCGGCGGCACAACAAACCTTGAACACAACTTTCATATTGTTTGTGGAACAGCGACCACCGATTCGCCGGTACAAGTCGTCCTTAGATGAAGTCGCTGTGTGGGAGAACAGAGCATTGCATTAGTCAGAGAGTGACAAGGATCTGTGGACTGAGGACCAACTCACAAATGAAATAGTAATCATTTCCAGGTAGGAACTCCAAGCCACCTGGTTGCGGTGTAAATGGCCGGAAGGTTATTGTAAAAAACATTAATTTCTGAGGTTTATCACATATAGCTATTACTCGCGGATCGGCGTTCGTTATGCGACATGTCTCATACTCCACTTTGGACACATTGTAAATAATATACTTCTCCGTCTCGTTCTCGTACGTTCCCGGCTCGTAGACGGGACATATGATGTGCACCTGGTCAAATTCGAAAGCCAGGTTGCCCTTATTCACGTCAATGATGTGATCCGTGTTATCGATCCGGAATCTGTGGAGAAACAAACGATTGCGATAGATAAGTAACGAGGCCACATATACTCGTACATGCCAATATAGAGAATGGAAAAGTTGAACAGATAATTTAAAATACTCAAAAGATGTGGATGGGCAGTGCACACTCCCAAGGGCGATCTATTCTGCCGTAAACAATACGATTAAAGGAAGATATAGAAGATATTATCATGTCTTATGCGTCGAACAGTGTGAACCCAGCCATACACTGCACACTGGGTCAGATTTCAAATTTTTTGACATAAATTCGAAATTTTAATGAAAGTAGAGCCCTCCCTCGAAGAACGAAAATAGCGCTATACAAGTCGCTTATCATCTTAGTCCAGCAATACGACGCAGAAGCATGGACATTAACAGCAGGGGATGAAGCGGCAAATGGCGTTTTCGAGAGAAAAATTCTTCGGAGGATTTATGGCCCATTAATAGATGGCGATGAATTTCGCTCCCAAATGAATCACGAACTGTATGAGCTCTATGGGGACACAATCCCAGCCAAGCGTATAAAATTGAAGCGGCTACGCTGGCTGAGACATGTCAACCATATTGATGATAAAGCTCCAGTAAAACAGGTGTACAATCGAAAGGCGAATAACTTATGGATAGCCCGCCAGAAAGGAAAACCGAAATTGAGATGAGAAGACCAGGTTTTGTAATTTCTATGACAACAACAAAATATGAATACATATCAGAGAACTGCAAAACGTACAAAAAACGTAGACGTATGCGTATTGCTTCAAATGCGTCAATGCAGGTATCCAGTCAAAAAACGTATGCGTACTTCTATACGCTTTTTTGAAATAGTACGTTTACGTACACTTCATCATGCGTACATACGCATACGTACGGTTTTTATATTTGTAGGCATACGCACACACGCCTAATTCTTATGCGTATACGCAAAACAAATGCGTATACGCACTTTTTTTTCATTTTATAAAATTTAAAATTTATCTTTAAATTTATTTAAGTTAAATTTTTAGTAAATAAATCAAAGTGGTTATAGAGCATATTGTAATTTCCGATAACTAAATTATGCAACACTGTAAGTGCAGCTTTCGCAGTCGCAGTTGTGTCGCCTTAAAAATGCAATTCATAGCTGTCAAACGCTCAAACGGAGTCTTACAAATTGGTTTCTAAAACTTTAAAGGCGTATAAAAAGTGAGATTCATATACCAATTATATTGAACAATAAAAAAACTTAAATAATAGTTGTTTTCAGAATGGAATCTCAAAGCCAGATTATGGAAAAAATCGAAAATGGTACATATGCATTGCTAGATAAGCGCAGGGGCAGAAGTGCAATTTGGAAAGTATTTGCAGAGGTGCGCAAAGATGATGGTTCCATTTTGCAAGGATATTTATGTTGCCGTAAATGCATCCATATTTTCTTCAGAGAGAGTTTTTTCTCTTGCTGGAATTAATATAATTGAAAAAGAAATCGTATAGTCCCAAAAACAGTGGACAATATATTGTTCTTAAACTCAATTAATTCGGAATTTTAATTCGGCGTGGCCCTTAAAGGACATTGTTGTCAAATAATTTTTATTTATTATAATAATTTGCAGCCGATAATTAAATTCAGAATATATTATTTTATTAAGAGAATTTTGAAAAAAAAAAAAAGTAAAAAACAATATGCTAAAAAAGATAAAGTAACGAAAACTAAACACATAGAAACAGAAGTACGCAAAAGACCAAAAGAGTAAAAAAAAAAGGAAAGCCTACTGCTCAGCCTGAGTACGTATAAAGTACGTACTTTTCCCAATGCTTCAACGTACGTATGCGTATTTAAACTTACTCATACTCATTTTTTGGATGATGCGTAGTGTGCGTCTGCGTAGCCTACTATTTCTAATACTTATGC
Organism: Lordiphosa mommai; assembly: GCA_018904225.1. NCBI lineage: Eukaryota > Metazoa > Arthropoda > Insecta > Diptera > Drosophilidae > Lordiphosa > Lordiphosa mommai. Next base: position 290,132 of record JAEIFT010000200.1, on the reverse strand, counting down.
GTGCATATGCGTACTTTAAAAAATACGTACTACGCACGTAATACGCATTGCAGTTCTCTGATACATATACAGTTGGGGAAAACAATAATAGCACCACTATGATACTTTGACTAATTGTTCTAAAAACAAATAATTAGTTAATAATTCAGATTTTTTTAGGTCTTGATACTTTTAATATTTTTTAGTATTCCCCCAATAAGAAACAAGAAGGCAAAGCTAACTGCGACTGTGCCGAAGTTTTAATACACTTGAAAATGTTTACTCCAACTGATTTAACCGGTAAAAAATATATAGAATATAGATATCAAATATTTAAAATTTGTAAATAATTGATAATAAAAATTTGATACCATTAAAAAAAACTTTTCTTAGTATAACACATTTTCCGACCGATCGATCCTATGGCATCTTTATGCTATAGTCATCCGATTTTGATAAATTTTTTCGAAATTATGTGAAAGCATATAAAACTAACATATACCAAGTTAAGTGACGCTACGATGGAAAACAAAATAGTTTTTCTCACTAGAACTAGTTCTTAGACCAATTGTTCCTATGGCAGCTATATGATATAGTCATCCGATCCGGCCGGTTCCGACATATTAGTTGCGTGCAGTAAAAAGAAGACTCTGGTCAAAATTGCAGCTCGATAGCTTTAAAACTGAGAGACTAGTTCGCGGAGAAACAGACAGACGGACAAGCAGAAATGAACTCAGCTCGTCGTCCTGATCAAGAATATATATAGTTTATGGGGTCGGAAATCAATATTTCTATGCGTTACAAACTTCTGGGCAAAATTAATATATACTTTTCAAGTGTATAAAAACAAGAACTGCCCTTGAAATGGTTATCAAAATTTTATTTTTTTATTTTTTATGGGTAAAGGGCTAAAAAAAAAATATCGAAAAAATTATAGCAACACTTTAGCATTCTTCATAGAAACCGCTATATTTCAGTGAACTTTTTTGATAAAAAGCAAGTGGTTCTTAACCACTTTGACTTTGATTTTATTAGTTTGATAAATCAATACCAAGGGTCGCGGAAAAGACTCCAGAGCGGAAAAACACGATATCATCAAAAAAAAAATCGATATTGATTGGAAAACCCTTTAGAGATGTTGGTCGATTGGTTGGGTTTTCAAATAAAATGATACGGAACATTTAAAGGCTGCATCTGAGCTCAAAAAGGACCTAACTATAACTGCGTCACTGCAAATAGTTCACACATGACCCAGAGAACGGAATTTAAGAACCCGTAGGCCCAAGAGAAGTCCCTCTGTTGAAAGCCAGACATATTACTAATCGCTGAAAGTTCGCAAATCAACATTTAAATTGCCTATCCCAATAATGTTGGAATATTTTTATGGAACGATGAAAGTAAAGTTGTTATGTTTGGTGGAAAGGCTCTCGTTTGTATGCCAGGAGTCCTCTAAACTTAGAAAACAACCCAAAATACACTGCAAAAACCATGAAACATGAAGACTCAAGTGTAATGGTATATGGATGTTTTTATACCCGTTACTCGTAGAGTAAAAAGGGTATACTAAGTTCGTGCAAATGTATGTAACAGGCAGAAGGAAGCTTCTCCGACCCCATAAAGTATATATATTCTTGATCAGCATCAATAGCCGAGTCGATATAGACATGTCCGTCCGTCCGTCTGTCTGCCTGTCTGTCCGTCTGTCTGTATGAACACCTAGATCTCAGAGACTATAAGAGCTAGAGCAACCATTTTTTCAGTGTAGACTTGTATTGTCTGCACGCAGATCAAGTTTGTTTCCCGCCCCCGCAATATGAAAAAAACCTCATATCTCCCACAATTTTGAAAATAGATTGTTTAAACCTTCTAGACATATATTTTAATCATCATTCCTTATCGATCCGCAATACATCATTTCCCGATCAGATGAGCTATAGCAGAGTTGCCGCCCCGCAATTTCGTAAAAACATCATATCTCCCAAAAATTTGGGCATGTTGTGATCTAATAAAATATTCTTCAATAAACCTTACCCTGAGTAACGGGTATATCGAAGTCGAGCAGGGCCGACTTCAACTTTCGCTCTCGTTCGTATTATGGAGGTGGTCCACTATAATGAATCAACATATATAAGTCAATTTTTTTGGCTATATGATGGTACCCTTCGCAGAATATGAAATGCCGCTAGTATGGGTCTTCCAACAACACAATGACTCCAAGCAAACCAGCAGAAATGCAAAGGAATGGTTCTGAAAAAATTCTGCGAGAGTTTTGAAGTGCCCTGCCCAGTCACCAGACCTCAGTCCCATCGAAAATCTTTGGGATTATGTCAAAAGGCAGTTACTACAGTTAAGCCAACCAGCACCGGATCAGTATGGGAAGTCTTTCAGAAGTCCTGAAGCAAGATTCCTCTAAAACGGTGCCAGGACTTGGTTTAATCGATTCTAAGACGTTGCGCAGCCGTTATAGCGGCATCGGTCGATGATGGAGCTGCTACCACATGCCCAGAAGAAATTCAGGGGTTCATTGAAGAAGAGTAATTCTTGCCTGGCCAACTTTTCGATGCTGATGAAACTGGACTTTGCTGGAAAAAAAATGCCAAATCGAACTTTTGTATCACAGAATAAGAAAGTAGCTCCTGGCTTTAAGGCACAAAAAGAGGACCTTGCTCATTCAATTGAGGGTGAATGTTTCGACGACATCGCATTCGATGATGTGCAAGAGTTGTTTGAAGATGAAGGAATTAATAACGAATCATTACTTGAGATTGCTGTGATTGAAGCAAACAATTCGAAATCAGATGACAGCAGCTCTGAAAACACCGATCCGATTAGTTTAACGATAGAAAAGCTCCAAGAAGGACCCGGTCATCGAACGACGACTTAATTTTAAGAAAGAGTTGGAAAAAATACTTTTGCCTTATAAGGAGTGCCATAAAGAAGCTTTAAAAGCTACCAAAACAATCGAAAATGACTGAACTTTTTGATAAGGATGCCTTCAAAAAAGAAATCATGTTGAAACGAAACGGCGTAAACTATAAATGCCACTTCAAATTTGATATAAATAGAAACGATCTTCTAACGTTTTAAATTTTTTGAGTTTTAAAAAAGTTTAACCTGTTAATTAATTATATGAAGTAACTTTTTTTAAATTTTTTGTTTGTTTTTTTTGTTTGATAGTTTTATATTTAACATATTACAAATTAGATCAGGCGACCCCGAGTTGCCCGTCCAAATATCCACAGGTCTGCCGGGTGTGTCCTTTTCAGTCTTCGATGTTTTCGTGGCCTAGCAAGGAGTAGCCAGACGATTAGTGTGAGACAGTAAACGTTTATATCTGTTGGAATATGTCTCAACACTATTACATATAATATTAGTTTTTTAATTTAATACTCTTTAAATTTTGAAATGAATGAATGTTATACATATATTTAAGGCATATACATAGTAACTTTTGGTTAATTTTGAACAAATGTTTGAAACTTTAATAATAACAGATCAAATTTGAACAATAAAAAAATTGTTTTGTTGTCAATTTTGAATTTCAGGAACGTAACCCCTTATTTTGTACTGAATACATGTTTCGCTTCACACGATTTCGCTTAACACGAGGTTTTCTATGAACGTAACCCCCGTGTTAAGCGAGGGCCAAGTGTACTCGCAAATTTAAATTTAACTATTTCAGACTTAGGAATGCCAAAGCTAAATCTATGGCACAAATAAAATACAATTTCAGAGCAATTTGTCCCTTAGTGCGAACATTTTGAAATACGGGAACCAATCTTTTTTTCTGTAGTGATCCTTAGGGCTTTTTGTATGTCCCGGGCTGAATAATGACTTTATCCATTCATATACTAAATCAAACTGGAAACTGGAGAGCATTAATAGAGCAAGAATATTTATCTAGAATTTTAGGTCTGCCTAGGTAACCGTCTGAGCGTTATTTTTTAAAGAGAGTGACCAAATGTTTCAACCAAATATGAAACGTATTGGGCAGTAGTCGTGCGTCTGTAGAACGCCTATTGGTCCCCCTACCCCCCAGTCAGTTCTTTGCCATACACCATACCGGTTAGTACCACGCACGCACTTACGTCTGCTGCCTCATCGTTTCCTTGGTTTCCCTGTGTGCCATTCCAGGTTATTCTCCTTTGTTTTTCTTTTTATTTTTTTAAGCGCTTTGTAAATCAAAAATCACCCCTAATGATGAGGTACGCATATTTTACATGCTTGCTTTGGCGACACACACACACACACACACACTCACGCATCGAGCGAGGGCGACTAGGGTTACATTACATGCTCCTGCTGGGCGCAAGGGACGCACACACACACACACACAAACCAGCAAAAGCAAATGCACGTGTGTGTGTGTGTGATGAGTGCTTGCCACCCACCCAAAATCCCAACAGAAGCAGCAGCAGCAAACCCCAGCGTCAAGTTGCACGCACTCACCTCACCTTTTGCGTAAGAAAACGATGAGGGATTGGGATTCCTGCAGCCTTGCGACTGACATGGCCATGGTTTGGGGTGGCCATTAATGTGACTGCATTGCACATGTCTTAACGTTGCATTTCGTATCAGTTGCACTGCTTTGGCGGTGTAACCATGCGCCCAACGGACTGAGAAGGAACACCTCTTTGCAGATCACAAATCGCCGAAAGGTGCCTTACCTTACCCACCGACGCTTGCGTAAATCCCCATTTTCGTTTGTTATCGTATTCCAGCAACTTCTTGCTTATTGATCCTCTTTCGTTAAGCTAATTGAGTTCCGGTACGTACCGAAATGAGTGTTACCAGGTATAGTCAAACGGAACACATTTTAAGTGAAATAAGTCAAAATAACGCAGGATAACGTTAAGCCTACCCTAAAACACAGGGGAACAGGCTTTTTGGTGCAGACCCGTCTTTGTCCGATTATAGAAATACTAGCTTATACCCGCGGTAATTGAACTTGATATATCTTCTAGATCTTTTGATAAAATCTTCCAGAACCTACCAAGATTGGTGACACTACGATGGAAAACAAAAAAGTTTTTCTCACTACAAACTAGTTTTTTTAGACCGTCCCCCAATGGCAGCTATAAGATATAGTCATCCGATCCGGCCGGTTCCGACATATTAGTTGCGTACAAAATTTCAGCTCGATAGCTTTAAAACTGAGGGACTAACCTGCGTAGAAAAAGACAGACAGACGGAATTGAACTCAGCTCGTCGTTCTGATCAAGAATATATATAGTCTATGAGGTCGGAAATGAATATTTCTATTTTTTTAGAATTTGTATGTAGACCATTAAAATTGATTTTGAATCTGGTCAATTAAACAAGTTTTTTATACCCTTGCAGAGAGTATATTAAAATTGTGCAGATGTTTGTAACGCATAAAAGGAAGCATCTCCGACCCCAGTAACTATATATATTCTTGTTCAGCATCAATAGCCGAGTCGATCTAGCCCTGTCCGTCAGTCTGATTCTATGCTATCTCCTCCCTCAGTTTTAAAGCTGTCTTGACCAAACTTTGCAAAAAGTCTACTTTAAATACCTATAGGCTGCACATTTGTGGGAAACGGTCGGATCGTATGACTATATCATATAGCTGAACAAGGAAAGATTTGTTAAAAAACTAGTTCTAGCGTCACCAAACTTGGTATTTGTTGCTTTTATATGCTTCCACACAATTCTGGAAAGTTTTCTTAGAATCGGATGACTATAGCATATAGCTGCCATATGAACGATCGGATGAAAAACGAGTTTTAGTAAGAAAAACTTGTTTCTTATCAAAGGTAGCGTGTTTATACTTGTTAATCGTGAAAATTATTTGCTTCAACACAATTTTGCCAGGTTTGATAAAAATCGGATAAATATATCGTATATATCCCATACCACAATCGGCTTGGTCATCCAAATGGATACGGAAAGCGGCGCAATCTGTCAGTCCGCATTTACACGATGAAGTTTGCTTCATGAAGCTCTCTTCGATTTCGTTTTGAAGCATCTTTAAAACTTCATGCGCATTTACATGAAGAAGTTTGCTTCATGAAGTTCGATTTCAATTCGCCTGAGAACACGAGTTATCGATAAGCAAATAACCCACAAATCAACCCTGCATCAGTTCTATCGGAACAAAGCAAAGGAGAATGATCGAAAAGCTTCACGCCGCGGTAGGTCTGCCTGCCTTCGGCTGCCCCTCTTCACCTCTTCCCCACAAACAAAAACTTCATGAAGGAACTAAGTCAGCTTGGGACAGGTTCTAAGCGAAATTTAATTTTTCTAAAATAATTAGGAAAACAAATTCTTATATAAAATAAAAAAAAGCAGCAAGGCGGAGGCGATGTTGGCCTTCTATTTTTTTTGTAACCATTTTCAGCCAATTTTCCAGATTTGTTAAATTTTAATTTTCCGTTGCTAATATTTCATTTCTTTTTTGCCCATTTTCTGACTATGGAGGTAGATTTTTTAAAATTTTAAGTTAACGTAGTTTATATTTTACTATCAGAATCAGTTTTCCGCCCATTTTCTGATTTTTATTCTATTTTAAGGTTTTAAAGCGAATTTTCCACATTTTCCTTCAGAATTAGTACTCACTTTCGGAATAGGATAAAACTACTGTGAATTCAGCTTTCTATCTCTAATGGTTTTGGCTGTGCGCCAGTCATCAGTCAGTCAGTCAGTTTGGTTCTATCCGCTCTTATTTCCAAGATATGGCTGAAAAGGGAATCTAGAATTTTTGCAGGCCACACCTGTAATAAATTTCTGGATTTCGATTCCTAAGGCCTCATTCCAGATGACACAAAAACTTATTTCGGCACAATCCTTTATATGCATAGAGGCAGGTATGCCAACAGCGGCGCACATAACACCCGTTCTACGAAAGGCAATGCCCAAAAAATTCACATGTTTGACTCCGATTAGCTACTTGACATTTTGTTCGCATTTCGTTGAGGCTTACCAATATCTTTCAATATCAGATCGAGTGGACACAGTTTTAAAAGAAGCGTCAGGATTTCGTTCGTACGTTACATAATGCAACGTGCATAATATCTTGAACGGCGATATGTATTGAACCATTTTTTTCCAGCTTCAAGGACAGAAAAAGTTGTGTTTGCAAAGTAAGTTGGTTGCAATCCAAATGATGTATTTTCTATGTACATGCACTTAAATGACAACCCAAAAGAGTTTTCAATTGTGTTTTAACATTATAGAAAACAAAATTGATTAAATTAAAAGTTTGCATAGATAGGGAGCACCCTTAGCACCATGGCCATTTGAAAATCATCGGTTTTTGATCAAAGTAGGTGAACATTTGTGCTGATATTGGTTCATAGGATGGTCGTAGATGGTCGCAGAGGTATTATCTATATTATGTCGATTGAGTTGGCGACTTTTTCGGAAATGCCCATATCAGCACTTCTTTTAAAAATCAATAGCGCCATATTCGTATAAATCGGCCTCGAAAGTCGCACTTTTCTCTATTTCAATAAATTGTTTTCGACAATCGATATGTTGTTTACAAAGTTGCCATCACTAACATACAAATTGTAAGCGAAAACAGTTGGTTTAAAGGCGCGCCAAATTCCAAATTTTCAGAGATGTCGATAACTGTTTTGAAAATGTGCGGTTGTTGGATCCGTGTGACTATCCGTTTGAACAAACAGATCTCAGAGATGGTAAGAGCTAGAAATTTAAAGTGTATGGAACATAAACTCCTTATGCTTGCAGGCAGATCAAGTTTATTTCGGATTTTTGCCACGCCCAGCGCCTCCCCCGCAATTTGAAAAACTTCATATCTCCCACAATTTTGATGACAGATTGTTTGAACCTTCTTGGCATATAATCATCATAAGTTATCGATCAAACGAACGATAGTCGAGTTACAAGCAAAACAAATAAATACGCTGGACAGCATGATGGGCAGTACTTCAACAGTTGGGGGAACCCCACACTAAAAAGTTAACCGACTTTCTTACTTGTTTTAACATTGTTGTTACTGTTAAAGCTCTATTAATTGATATTAAGTAAGGTCTATTTAAAACCTTTTCTCCTGTGCATTGAATATATCGCTCGGATTCAAAATTAATCAAATCTCTCTAAAAAGCAAGACGTTATTTCTCAACATTTTCGGGTCGAAATTTACTACGCTCTAATATGGCCGTAAAATACTCTCAAAATGCTCTAAAGCAATCACTTGCCCAACAACTGCCCCAACTCCGCCCAAAATAGAGCTACATACACGTATTTAATGTTAAACAGTCTATAAAACATTCGGCAAGAGAAGAGCAAAGTTAAATGATCTTCTTCTTTGAATGTCAATTTGATCTTAACTTTGATATCCGCGTAAAGGCTGTGACTTATTTGCAAACACATCACGGACCATGCATTTGTTGGCTTGTACTCACATGCTGTTCGATGTGTTCCAGTGCATGTAGAAGGTTTTGGCGCAGTTGGACATGGTCGACAGGAGCACGGTTTCAATGCAGATCAGGGTGAGCAGCGTTACGAGCGATGTGGCGCCCAATGTGGGCAATGGAATCGGCATTCGGCAGCGCACTGATCTCTGTGGGGTATGATTGCGGGTGGGTCTGGTGGTGCTGCGACACCTGCGCTTAGTGCTGTTCCCCGCCTTCTGCTTCTGCTGCTGCTGCGGTATCGCCTTGGCTCTCATCCCACCCGATGAAGCGGCTGTGCTTATTGTGCTTAATACTGGATCCGATGATGTCCCGGACGGGAGCGGTGTAAGTGTCTTGGTCTCGTTGTCGGGGCCGATCTTGCTTTTGCTTTTGCACTTTCGATGCATGGCCGCCGTCGTCGTCGTTGTCTGATTTCGATTTCGGGCTTTTGGCATACTTTCGTTGGTCATTCGTGGGGATGGCTTAGCGCTGGTCGTTGTCCGCTCGGCCGTTGGACTGGTGTCCCGGATTAACTGCTGGACGGCAGCGTCCGCCTCCGAGCAAGTCGCTCGATTGGTGCGCTGCCCCAATTTCTTTGACTTGAACTGGCGGCATGGCACGGATTGGCTGGATGGGTTGGCAGTGGGAGTTGGTTTTGCAGTCGGAGTCGTTGGGGGGGGAGACCAGGAGACAGTAAAGCTTACGTTCCGGGACAGTTCGCGCATTCTGGCCAACACTTGTCGCTGTCGCTGAGTCTATGTAGTCTTAGTCTGCGGTGCAATTGTTATTGGTGAACAAATTAAAGGCTTCTTGTTGTTGTTGTTGTCATCAGCAGCTGCAGGCAACATGCCGATATATCTCGAACGGGCACTGTCTCAATTATCTGCAAACAAGATGGGAAAGGTTCTTGGTCAGGTCGAGCTCGGCCATATACATGGAGCGATCCACACAATTTGCATTTGGCATCGTTTTGAGGGGCGCATTGACCGACTGGCGGCAGACAAAACTCCGCTCCGCCACGAATTACCCTCCCACTCCCTGGCCTACCCAGAATGGCGCAGGCGCTTGAGGCACAACTCCCGCAACTCAATGAAATTATGTATATTTCAGCTTTCCCAACTTGGACCCAAAACTAACAAGTGACAACGATGTAAAATTGAGCTTAAGCTTTAATTGTTCAAAAGTGCCGAATTTGAGAATTTACTAAAGGTAAAAATCATCGATGGAAATATTGAACATGACTGGGAAATGTGGGAATTCATCTTCCAATGTCTCAATTGACGAAAACAATTGCTACCGAATCTTGTGGTTAATATTTTTTGAATGAATTTGGGATTTCCGACCTAACTAACGTTATTGCTTTCGTAAAACTAAACCGATTGGATAAAAAGGTCTCAACGGAACAGCTAAAACAATAGGCCTAATAGGCCTACATATAAGTCCTAAAGTTAAACGATTTAGAGTTATAAAGCTTGCAATTTTGGTGTAGTTCGAAAAGTAAGTCAGTTCTAGGCAGGGACTAATCCCGAAACGAATATCGGTTCCGGTACGTACCGAAATGAAAATTTCGGTTAAAGGTTCTATTTCGGTTTTTAGTTTTTAGTCGGTATACCGGTACGTATCGGTACTAGTATAATTTTTGTAATATAAAATTGTTTCAATTATTTCAAGATATCAAAAAAAAAAAATAAGGGATGAAATAGAACTAAAAAATTGTGTTCTAAGAATACGCCACATATAAAACTTTTTTTTTTAACTATACCTATTTCTAGCACTGAGAAAAACAACCTAGAATAAAGGACTTCTCAATTCTTAGGACGCCCAGACAAACTCGCCTTGTGGCCTTTCTCATGAAACTGATCTAAATAGAGATCTTTAGCGATTTGGATAGATTTGAACCCATACTATAAGATTACGGTCCAATATAGCTCATGAAAAATACTCAAATGGGTTTCTCATCTCTAAAAACTCAAAAACATATTAGAGGGATTCCTGAAACTGATTTGCTTTTGATTTCGTGAAACAGCTGTTCCCAGCTGCTCCATACAAACGGAGCAGTGTGTTATGGTCACACTGGTCCCTCTATTGACACGTAATAACATGGACTTTACGGAGATTGCACTTGTGCCAATAAAATCAAGGACAAGAATCGTCAGCAAAATTTGTTTTTAATTTTTTTTCATTAATTTTTATTAAATTTTTTATATCAGTTACACGTTCGGAAAAAGTTTTTCAAGTTTGTAATTCTGTTATGCTCAGTACTTTGTAATGTTCCCCAACTAGCATTGCTCACTGTGACCCAGTTAAATTGGCTAAACCTTTAAAGTGCATCCCTATCTTTATCTATAAAGATTTACACTAAATAGTGTAATAGTCAAACATATATATATACAAAGAAGGCTATTGTTTCTCTTAAGAGAAGTATCATGAAATAAGATTAATTTAATTTAAAGTCGTATTTAACTTGTTTTTTTGAAAAGTTTTAACCTTGGTTATAAAATGAGAGTTTGTGTTGAAAAGTCTATCAATTTGATGGCAATGCCATTTGTCATAAAAAAAAATATTACATTATTATCGGTTGAACAAAATGGAGAAATCTAACATTTTTTGATTTGGCGACAATGGTGTAGAGGGTAAGGTTTTAAACTGAAATACAACTAGACCTAGGTTCAAATCCCGTTAATGGCGGCATGTCATTTTTTGTTTTATTTTTTTTATTGTTGAACCAGCACTGAATCTGTTGAGCTAGATCTGAACATCTAGTTCATGATACTCAGATATTACAAGTGTAATAACTCATCTTAGTTTCTCTAAAAAGTTTCTCTTTAGAGTAGTTTGACAAGCAACTTTTTCGGAATATATATAATAGTTGTAAAGGCAGCTTAATATTATAGCCTAATTCCATTAGCACATATGTGTACACTTGGAAAAATTTACACATTTGTATGCTTTTTTTTATGAATATGGATTTATTTTCCCCATTTTTTCCCGAACATTATGGATTTTTTCATCGAAAATACTAGATTTTTATTTTTTAGAACGTACATTTGCTATGGAATCACCAACATTTTATATGTCAATGGAATGAGGCTGTTAATTAAAGAAACCTATTTTTTTCAAATCGGTTTAGTTGTGAGGAAGTAATAATGGTTTAGGACAAAAAACACATTCTAAAAATTTATAAAAAAAATACGGTTACCGCAGAAATGTTGTTTCGATGCAAATTACCATTAAATTGTTGTTTAAAAATAATAAAAATCAATTTCAATGAATCCATTTTTGGGATATGCTGATCAATATTATGAAGTTTGCAGGACTGTAGCTAGACTTTTACATCTGGAGGGGCTGGACGAAATTTTTCACACTCGAGTAGAAAAAGTAACGTTTAGCAGCCTACTTGTGTCTACAACCTAACCGATTACATGGAGAAAAATCTCGGTAAGCCTAGATTTGTTCAGGCTGGTACTGGTACGTGCCTGGAAGTTGGGGGGAATTCTTTTTAATAGTAATTTTTATGAATTCTATTACTGTTTTTCTTTTCTTTTTGGGACTCTGAATGGCTAAGACCGACTACGCAAAAATTAGCGTCCATGAAATGTGGGGTTAGTCGTAACGAGTGCAGGGGACACATTTTTGAGTCGGTTGCCTATGGAAAGATCCACGTATCCGTTCGATTACACTGTACAATCACGTCGGGACCAAAAAAATCTACAAAAGAATAATGGTTGTACAAAAATCTTATTGGGTTTGGTCTGGTTCGCTGCCGATTTTTGTTTAAGTGTTTTTTAAGTTTTCAGCAAATGATTGGGTTTAAGAACTCCATGTCTCGTAAACTATTTGAAATTTCTCTTTACTGTCTTCAGCAATTTATAAAAACCACATAATCTAACTAAAAACTATAAAAATGTATATTCCTTATATTCCTTACAGTTTTTAGACATGGTCACGGGACGGGATTTCCACGTGAATCCCGAGTTTCCCTAACCATAAAAGATTTATTATCAGTTGGAAATTTTTAATTTAGTTATTATAAATTCATCTTGGGACGTCCAAAAGATTTGTAATATATTTCTCAGCTGCCTGAGGAAGCATTTGAATTCGGGTTCCACGGGACTCTCGCCCCTCTATACCCTGGTACCTATTAAAAATTTGTAAAATGGGCATCATGAAGTTGTGTAACCGTATGTTACAGACAGAAGGAAGCATCTCCGAGCCTATAAAGATTATATATCTCTGAAACTATAAGAAATAGAGCCACAACTAAAACCGCTACTTTTTTCGACTAAAAGTATATGAAGGAGCATTCAAATGAAGTTGACTTATTGTAGCGATTTGTTTATTTTAGTCTAACTATAATTTGCCCTGCCTTCTTAGGTCAAATGCGCAACGGTTGTGAAGATAAAGTTGAATAACTGGGAAAAAATAGATATAAAAACTTAATAATTCTCTATTTTTTTTTTTTTGCAGTATCAAAATGTTTTTTTTTTCAAGATTTAAATGATTTGTAGGCCGAATCAAAGTCAACAACATCACATAAGACAAGAAGGGAAAATTACAATCAGTTTGCAAAATATGGGCTAAAAACCTAAAGCGAACTTCAAAAAAAAAAAAACGACAGTTAACAAGATGAATCACAGCTAAGGTTTTTATACTACTATCATACACTTTTGGATTTTTTTGGTCTTGAAGCGATCAACTTTCTTGCACCTAAAAACGTGTACGGAACTTGTTATTAGCACAGGCCTGGGAGTGGGTGGGTGAGGACTGGGATTTGATTGCGTTTCACATGTAGAGGCGGCAACTGGGTCTTTTTTAGATAGCTCTGGAACGGTCTTTCTTCAATTATTACCAATTAATTGGCAATAACAAGACCTTGATTAAGAACTAGATGACCCAACTAAATTGCATATCTCTGTGACAACAACAATCGTTGCTGGAAAGGGTGTACGAACGTCGGTTGTAAGTCCTTTGCTCATGTAGGAACACAGAACCAGCACTCTTTTGGCCACATCCGTGTCCCCATCCAACCAACCAAGCCATGGCCCAACTACCGTTTTTACGTATAGTGTTTGTGTGGGAGTTTGCCCAGATACAGATACAGTCTTGGACCGAGCACTTTAAGATTGTTTTTAATTTGCATTCGAATTTGTTTTCTCCTTCCCCTCGCTCGCACATCAAGGTATGTAATATGTATGTATGTATATCAATGAGCCAACGATTTCTGTATACATACACGACGAGCGACGACTGACACCAACACTAACACACGCAAGCACGCACACACACTCACAACAAGAAGCCAAGTCTAGATTAAGTTATGCAAAATGCCATCCCCGTTTTCATAAATAATTTGTTTATGTTATTTTTCTTGCTGCTCGAACCAATGAGAATCGGGAAAAAAAAGAGCGCACACAAACACACACGCATTACACACACACACACACACACAAGACGCAGAATAGGGTACACAATTTTCTTTTTTACTTTTCAGCAAAATCGAACCATTTCATTCTTCTTCAAATTGCATGATCCGCTGGCACTTTCACTTGCACATCCCATGCCGAAAACGTCAAGAAATTAAACGCGTTTAATTTATTTTTTATATTTCATTTCTTGTCCAGTTAATTTTTTGCGGACCAGTGTTACCAACTAATTAAAATGGCTAGAACAATAGCTTTAAAAAATAGGCGGTACTACTAATCCCAAAAAATTATCGAGCAGGGTACTACAAAATTTCAAATTAATCAAACTGCGAGTACGCATTACGATTAGTAGTAACTAATCTAATGTGACCTTGCAAAATAGCTAGATCTGGTGGGAAAATGGCTAACTTGAAACGATAAGCGATTAATAATTGTTATCGGTACCAGTGCACTACTTTCAAGTCAGATCTGGCTATAAAAAGGCTAAACAACTTTTAATTGGTGTATTACGTTGTTTACACCAGCAGCATCATTGAATTTTTCCGTTAAACGGAAGGTGCGGAATTATTTCCCATAAGAAATCTGTGGACAGAAGAAGAGCCGCATGTTTAATGATGCGAAAAGAGTGACCTTATATTGACGAGTATCGAGTATTGTTTCACGGCATCGATTGCAAACAGCTGATTTTGACATCGGATTTCGATAAGTAACTACAATATAATTGGACCGCGTAATTTAAAAAAAAATGATCCGCAAAAGCAAGCACCATTTCCATTTTGGTGAACGCAGTGCCATTTTCAAATACACCGAGTGCCACATTTAACATTTTATCGCTCATAATTGTCTCTATTTCAATAAATTACATTTGTTTTCTTCTTCTTACTACTTCGGTTTGTTTACGTTTGGCATGGCGAACAGCTGTTTCATGTGGCGGTTGCGTTCTAAACGCCTGCATCATTTTTTCGCATCTTCCACAATGATGCGCCCTGTGTAACTCCGATATAACACAACAATAATATTTGTAGACCGATCGTTCTATCTTATCTATATTATCCTTGATAATTTTCAGGCATAAACTAATAATTGTGACTTCATAGGGTCTTGCTGTTTATCGGGTCTCGCGCGGGAGTGCGTGGGATCAGTTTCTCCGAAAATGGTCCTAGAATCCTCCGGTATATGTATATAAAAGTATATTTCAAATAAATATTTTTGTAATATATTTACTTGGCTGTCACCTTGAAAGGGTTCACGTGACACCGAGATGAACATTCGTCAGTGGAACAAGAAAGCATTCACATTCGCGAACGTTATTGAATGTTTGCCAGTGGAGCAGGGCTCTTTGTCAGCTTTTGAGATCGTTGGTACTTGAATTTCCCCCGTTTCGTGTTTTTATATTTTCTCCCAATATATTTCTGACCCTCTTCGGAGTCCGATTTCATTGTATTAACAAAGATCAGGTTTCAGTATAAATTCAAATCATTAGAGTAAAAAAAAACGAGAACGTAAGTTGAAGTCGGGTCGGAAAAGCTTCCGTCTGGCTGTTACATACATTTGCACGAACTTAGTATACCCTATTTACTCTAATACTTTTGCGCCTATCTCTGAGCTACACTTGGCAACCCTAAATACAGTTTTTGTATGAGAATGGTTTGTGTTTTGGCTTTGGTTGGTTTGGCAAAATCTCTCAACAAAATACGAGAGGTTTGAAACCGACCAAACGAAATTTCTGTGGCACCAAATAATTGGAACTCGGTTGGAAGAGGATTCTGCTCTACTGATTCCCAAAAGTCCCATAACAATAAGGACTTTCTTAGTCGATAGAATCATTAAATAGTTAAAATCCGTGCGAGTTTTCTAGTATTTAATCCAACAAAATGCCGAAATATTAAGTAAGCTTTAAAATCTCGACTGGGCAGTGGGTAACCTGGCCTACTCCCTTGCCGATTTGCCTTTGACTTCACTTTTAATGCGAACTCTGAATTTCTTGTGTATTGATATATATTTTTAAGTGCGTATTGTAGTATCCTGTCTTACAGTAATAGGGAAGTTCTTAAAGCTTAAGTGGCCTCCGATTCGCTGAGGCGGCAAACTTCGGGTTGACAAAATAAACAAAGAGTCGCACAGGGCGTCGTGAATGGAGTTTGAATAGTATCCCATCCCAATGTGTTGCTGTGACCCACCGAAACCTGTGAAAGCGTCAGCTCCTGCAGGATCCTCTGCAAAAAATCACATGTAATAAGAACGATTCCTTGAAAACACTGGCCAACAATTTCTAGCCTTTTTGGTGGCTAAGGGGCGAAACAACATTTTTTTTGCGTTTCCAACTGGCGAACAAATTGGTTTGCTATTTTTCTGTGGTCAACTTTTTCAGTTAAGAATTTTGAAGTTTCGACTTAACTTCCGTATTTTCAATTTGATTATTTTAAAAGATATATACATACTTAATACTGAAAGCTTTTCGTTTTGGAGTTATTTAGCTTAAAAGTTGGACAAAAAATAAGCTAAAAGGTATCATGAAACATTACCGACCCTATAAAGTGTATACAGGGTTACATCTGACCCATCTGACAATCCAATAACTTTTGAAGGGCGCTAATTTCACACCGCGATGAAAGCGTCGTTCGAAGACAATGAATTCCAAGGAAAAGTACGCTCTAAAAGAACGCGCTGAAATTGTTCAGTTGTACATTCAAAATATCTTCTCAGTGATTACGTTGTTCCGCGATAGGGGTATCGCGAGGTGTAAAAAATTAGCGAACTCGTTTAACAAGGTGAATATATGTCTAGAAGGTTCGAACAACCTAACTCCAAAATTGTGGACGTATTAAGTTTTTCAATTTGCGGGGGAGGCGGGGCGTGGCAAAATCCAAACTTTACTGGCCTAGTTGAATATAGTTCCATACATAAACCTCTATCTACCAGGATCTCTCGTTCGGACAGCGGAGGGCATAGACTCGGCTGTGGATGCTGATCATGAATATATATACTTTATTGGGTCGGAGATGCCTCCTTCTGGCTGTTACATTACAATGCACAAATCCAATATACTCTTCGTACCTTCGGTACAGAGTATAACAAGAAATGTGACTCGTCCGACACACGTTGAGCTTACACAGTTGAATCTAAGGCTTCGAACTACGCTTCCAACGCGGTATGACATTAGTTGATCTGTCAGCGCCTTCAAAAGATATATGATTGTCAGATGGGTCTGATCTTATTGGCCATAGCTATAGCCGGCTTTCAGTCCATCTGTATGAACACGTCAAATGTAAGTAGGTGTATACCATACGCAGATCAAGGTTGATTTGATTTTTACTTGACTTTCGTTCATCTGATCGTTTCCAAACTTGGATTATCGATCAATAATGCTGATTACTGTACCGCCTACAAAATTGTAAAAGATATGCAATTTTTTCAAATTACGGGGAAAACAGATGACGTGTCAAGAATTGAAAGTAAACTTGATTTGCCTGCAGGTATAAGAAGACTACGCTCCATACATTTCGAGCCTTTAGCTCTTATCATCTGGGAACGCACAGATGCGCTTATACGCAGAGGTGGACATGGCACTATCGACTCGGCTGATCAAGAATTTATATATTTTATCGGGTCGGTGAAGGTTCCTTTTGGCTGTTAAATGAATTTGCACGATTACGGGCATAAAATTTTCGCCTCAGAGAAAATGTCTACAATTATTTTCCCAAATCTATAAAAATCAACTGAAAAATTGTTTTCGTCCTCAAGCCTTTTTAGGCTGTTGCGCAATGAGACTTGCCTTCATTTTGCTAATCTCTGTGCGCAGCATTATTATCTTTGTCTCTCCGTGCTCGATAATTCCCCTCAAAGCGTAGACTTGCTTCTGCAGGCTGGCTATGGAATCATTCGATCTCTGATTTGTTGGATTTACCTGTGGGACGGGCGGAGTGGGTACCCGGGCGGTGCGCAGGCATAACGATGTTTTCCGTATCTGCAGAACGGCAGGGGACAGTGAGGGTGAAATTCTTGAATGGCTGACTCACCTGATCCTTGACGCTGGCATCTATATGAATTCTGGATGTTTTTCTGATTAAATCGCAGGAGTTGCGGAAGCTTGTGGGACCCAGTATGCCGCTCTCGGCAAAAAACTGTTGGGCGCCATCGAAATCGTGTTGTACGTTCGGACTCGGACTTGGCTCCGGTGCCTCCGCAGTCGATAGTCGATCCTGCGTCTGTGCGTCCGTAAAAATGACACTTGTGTCGGGATGTGAGAAGGATTTGAATTCCCTGCGATAACGCGGCCTAGACACCTCGTTGGTTGACCTTCTGGCCTGCGGATCGACGCCCAGTTGACTCCAGATGTAGGGACTTGGGCTGCCGCAAGTACAATTGGCATACAAGCTGCCGCAAGAGTGATTCCCTTGCCATTTGATTTTACTTTTGCGCAGATCCCCCAGACCACGCGTAGCACCCGTATACACACGGTTATCATTCGACTCCGACGACATTCCGACGCAGCTGAAGTAATGAGTACAACCTGCAACCGGAAAAGCAAATATGTACAGTACGCGAATAGAAGCTAGTGGCGAAAGCACACAGCTAAAGTCTTGAGAGCGCTTATCAACTGGATGTCTGCAGAGAGTCACATTTTATAATCTTTAATGTCCATGAGTGATTCAGTTTCATCCCTGCTGGAATTCGCCATTTAAAGTTGAAATCAAAAACAAAAGCTTGATATGAATAAACAAATTGGAGGATGACAAGAAACGAACAGGGATTTAAAGATATAAGAAAAAAAATAAAATGGTACGCGTGTTAATGCAGTTTTGAAAGACGCAATTGATGACGGAAATTTTCTCATAGAACCAGTTTTTTGCCGATCGTTAAGAGTATAGATGATGGAAAAAGGAGTTGTTAATAAACATTGAGACTTGTGAACTCAATTCGGACAAATAGTAAAATGTAAAAAAACTTTTAGTACTTAACCGATCGTTATATATGCTATAGTCTCCGTTTTGATCATTTTTTCGAAATTTGTGAAAGCATATAAAACTAATATATACCACGATTTGTGATGCTACGATGGAAAACAAAAAGATTTTCTCACTAGAACATTTTGGACCGACCGTTTATATGGCAGCTATATGCTATAGTCATCCGATTTTGATCAATTTTTTCAAAATTGTGTGGAAGTACATAAAACTAATATATACCACGATTGGTGATGCTACGATGGAAAACAAAAAAGTTTTTTTCACTAGAACTACTTTTTGAACCGACCGTTTATATGGCAGCTATATGCTATAGTCATCCGATTTTGATAAATTTTTCCAGAATTGTGTGGAAGCATATAAAACATATATGTACCACGATTGGTATCGCTGCGATAGAAAACAAAAAAGTTTTTCTCACTAGAACTAGTTTTTGGACCGATCGTTCCTATGGCAGCTATATGATATAGTCATCCGATCCGGCCGATTCCGACAAATGTGCAGCGTATTTGTATTTAAAGACTTTTTGCAAAGTTTGGTCAAGATAGCTTTAAAACTGAGGGAGGAGATAGCATAGAAACAGACGGACGGACGGACGGACAGACGGAACTGAACTCAGCTCGTCATGCTGATCAAGAATATATATACTTTATGTGGTCGGAAATGCTTCCTTCTATGCGTTACAAACATCGTGACAATTTTTATATACCCTCTGCAAGGGTATAAAAATATGCCTTACGTGACGCTACATAAAACGGAAGTGGGTTTTTGACTCGGATTACAAAATTACAAAACTCTGCTAATTGAGTAGCTTATTTTGTATGAACTTTTTTCAGTAGTCTTTGACTAAATATAAGTTTATTTTCAAATTTCTTTTCCTCCTCCTTTTTTTTATACCCGTTACTCGTAGAGTAAAAAGGGTATACTAAGTTCGTGCAAATGTATGTAACAGGCAGAAGGAAGCATTTCCGACCTCATAAAGTATATATATTCTTGATCAGCATCAATAGCCGAGTCGATATAGACCTGTCCGTCTGTCCGTCCGTCCGTCTGTCCGTCTGTCTGTATGAACACCTAGATCTCAGGAACTATAAAAGCTAGAGCTACCATTTTTTCAGTGTAGACTTGTTTTGTCTGCACGCAGATCAAGTTTGTTTCAAATTTTTGCCACGCCCCCTCCCGCCCCCGCAATATGAAAAAAACTTCATATCTCCCACAATTTTGAAAATAGATTGTTCGAACCTTCTAGACAAATATTATGATCATCATTACCTATCGATCCGCCATACATCATTTTCCAATCAGATGAACGATAGCAGAGTTGCCACCCCCGGCAACTTGTAAAATACCCCACATCTCCCACAATTTTGAAAATAGATTGTCCGAACCTTCTAAACATATATTTTAATCATCATTACTTATCGATCCGTCATACATCATTTTCCGATCAGATGAGCCTTAGTAGAGTTGCCGCCCCCGCAATTTGGAAAAATTCTCATATCTCCCACAATTTGGTCATGTTGTAATCTAATAAAATATTTTTAAATAAACCCTGAGTAACGGGTATATCGAAGTCGAGCAGTGCCGACTTCAACTTACGCTCTCGTTTTTGTTAGCATTTTTAATCTGACGTGACGTAACATAATTTTCCTTTGGCAATTTTTTAGTGAAGATCATTTTTCCTAAATTATTCAACGCAGCAAAAAAATCAATTTTTATTGTAGATACAATTTTGCGAAAAGAGTGGAGTTGCTCAATGACTCTTTAAGCTGTAAATCCACGAATTTGAACTTTCTAGCCTGTTAAATCGCCATCGCTATTAAGGCTAAGGCTTAAAGCTTTAAATTCTTTTGCTATGCTCTCGCATTCTTGGCGGTTATTATTTGTAAAAGGCTTCAAGGGTCTGGGGCTTGTTGCCAATGCCGTCAAAATGAGCAGTCAAATCGGATGATTATACCGCGTTCAGAGTAGAGTTGTGCCGATTTTCCTTAATGAACTATTCATTGAAATGAACTAGGTATCAGCGTTTGAGATTTTTTATTATCAGCTGTTTTTGAAAAATGATCTGCCAGCACCGTGCACATCATGACAGCGCATTTTCGGCGTCTGAGTAGAATGCTTTGAGAAAAATCAAAGAGCGCATTCTAAGAGCCTTCTAATGAGAGAATGTTATTGGTGTCTGAGTACCTAGCTTTAACCCCAAAAAAAGTTCAAAATCTATCGCCGTTTAAGATAGTTTGCATGTTGAATTATGTAACGTACGAATCTAGGCGGTTTTATCAAAACTGCGGCCCCTCGATCTGATATTGAAAGATATTGGTTAACCTCAACCAATATCCTAAGGTTTCGAGAAATTTAATTATGAAATTAAAAAATATCCCTTACTTAATTTTATTTATTGCTCGTCATATAGATTGCGTACGCTCGAACAAGTTCTTCCATTTAAAGACAATGTATTCTGCCAAACACATAGCTTTCTTACCCTAGCCACAGGTACGAGACAATGGCTTCCGCCACTACTGTTCAAATATGTGGGGAGTGTCTGTTAAGTTGGACGAGGTTCGCTACCCTAGCCCTTTTTGCTCGTTTTATAGTAGTGGCAAAAATATTATGGACATCACGAACAAACCACTATGATGATGACCATTACTGTATTAGAATGGTTGAATGCTCGTCCTTTTTGTACACTTGTAAAGTGTATATTAATTTTGCCCAAAAGCTTGTAACGCATAGAAATATGCATTTCCGAGCCCATAAACTATATATATTCTTGATCAGGACGACTAGCTGAGTTCAATTCCGTCTGTCCATCTGTCTATCCGTCTGTTTCAACGCGAACAAGTTCCTAACTTTTGAAGCTATGAAATTTGACACAGAGTCTTCTTTTTACTACACGCAACTAATATGTCGGAACCGGCCGGATCGGATGACTATATCATATAGCTGCCATAGAAACGGTCGCTCAAAAAACTAGTTCTAGTGAGAAAAACTTTTTTGTTATCAATGGTAGCGTCTTTAAAAAACTGCCTGAAGGGGCAGGTATCATGAAGTTGTGCAAATGTATAACAGACAGAAAAAAAACATTTGTTACCCTATTTATCTATATCAGCATCAACAGTCGATATACATAGCCATGTCAGTTTGGCTGTCTGTATTAGATATAGGCGCTTGTCGTGTTTTGATTTTTGTCACAAGCGAGCCCGACCCAACACGACGTGTTCGTTTCGTGCGTGCTCGTGAGTGTCAGTTTGAGCCCTTTAAACACGAATAACACAAGCCGACACTACTTGATTCAACGGTATAAAAAAATACAAAGTCAACCGGACAATATATAAACATTTTTTTTGTTCACTTAATAAACTCCTGCGTGTCGTGTTTGCAAAATATTTCAACGTGCGTCTAGAGAGCGTATTTGATATATGCAGTCGAGTCGTGCTCAAAATATTTGTCACGCGCCCATCTCTAGTCTGTATTAACTCGTCGATCTTAAGGTAGGATTACACGGTCAGCACAATGTATTGATGATCAGTACACTAACTTCGTGTTACTACTGTAAAAAATTGTAGGTTGTTGTTTTGTGTGGTTTAGTGTTAAAAAAAATCGAATAAAGTTGCAAAGGTTATATTGCAAAAACAGCAGAAAATAATAATAAATAGCGTCCCAAGTTGGGTAAGTTCAACTGTAAATCGAATCGTTTGGAATTGCAATAACTGATTTAAGACTCTGCGTACTGCATGTGTTATTTCGTCACTAAGGAAGACTGCTTGTCGCAGCGATAGATAATAACTATTCGTACACATGTACACACACGCATACATGGATGCGTACACTTACATATGTAGAAATATCGAAACCATCAGGCAGATAACATTAAATTCTGGATACCCTAGTAAGCAAATGGCATATGCACCCATGTTTATCTAACTATCGGATCCCTTAGAACCGGATCGGTTTTTTGGGTTCCGCGTACCGGATCATGAGCAGAAAAACTGAATAGATTATCCAATGAAAAAAATTGCTGATTTCAGCAAAGATGGGTTTGGTTCAGATTTTATTTTTTTAAACAGCTTACTACCCCGGTAATATAAAGAGGATACTAAAGGTACAAAACGTATATCGAGTTCGTGCAAATGTATGTAAAAGCCAAAAGGAAGCATCTCCGACCCTATAAGTCTATACATACTTGATCAGCATCAACAGCCGAGTCGATGAAGCAATGCCCGTTTGTCGGTCTGTCTGTCTGTCCGTCTGTATCAACGAAGAAATCTCAGGAATCATAAACTTCTTATACTTGCTGGCAGATTAAATTTATTTGGGTTTTTGCCACGCCCCCAATCAGATGAACGATAGTCGGGTTATAAGCAAAACAAATAATCACTTTTGGTAGCACTGGCCGCCATCGTATCAGTTATATACAAACTTTAACAGGTACAGAGTATATTACAGTCCGGCTTGACCGACTTTCTTTCCTCCTTTTTTGCCTTTTCTTATGTTTCGCCATGGCCATGGTCGAATCTAAACGTTTGATGTCCATTCTTTAGGATAAACATTCTTTAGGCCTCTTTTTAAATATGTTCAAAAAGAAGTTTTTCTGCACTTTAAAAGGTACTGCAGTTCGAAAAAATGGCAAAAACATTATTATGCTTCATTAGAGAAAGAAAAATAAGATTTCTATGTCTATAAAATTATAGGAGTCATCCAAGAACATGCTCTATCTCTTATAGTCTCTGAGACCTAGGGGTTAATACGGACAGACGAAGGGACTGTCTGGACTAAAATTTTTGTATGGATACGTTTTTGAGATGGAATTTATTTTGGCTTTTTTCGGTAGGTACTCTTGCGTTTTAAGCTATATCGCGAGTTAAAGACTTTAGATAAAGTCAAGGAAGGTACAAATTTAAAGGATATCAAATTTCCAATAATCTAGTGAAAGATCAAGCAATCGGTAAGCAAGCCGCTCGTGAATTACGACCAGTTCGGTTCAGTGTTTCACAGAGGTCAAAGGTTTTGGACCAACAATTCAGTTGCCCTTTCCACATACAGATACAAATTTGCTGGATTTCAATATGAACAATACGGCCACATTTGGTATCATATCCAAATCAGATTAGTTCTCGCGTAAGCTGCTGTTTGATTACGATTGTAAAATAGCTATAACCGAATCGTTGGGGCGACTAACCGGGCTAAAGGGTGTACAAACTTCGCCACAGGCCCGAGGCCCTTGGCGTGAGCAAACAGTGCGCGCAAGTAGACAGTTACTATCGGAAAGACAAGGGCCTTCGGCAGGCCACTTCTATGCATATGTACACTTACATGGGTACACAGGTATGTACATACTGTGTTCGCATGTCCGCCTGTACATTTGTATGTATGTAAAAGATTAAGTTCATATCACTGCGTGGGTGTAATTCAACTGAGTATTTCTGTTCATTGTTTGTGGTCGAATTCCCAAATTAATTAGCAATACTTATCTAATAAGAAATATATATCTAAACGCTCACACACACACACATACAAGCGCTCATACACGGACCGAGAATTTAAAGAAATTAGCAGCATTATGTGGAATAGCCAAGCGGACTATCCTATCAGTACATAGATTTACTTGTTCACTAGACCCTGAATCAATCAATTGGACAACCATCGACACTGGCGCTGACACTTGACATTGCGTTCTCTCACTAACTTTATTTATAGCCAAAACAAATGGCAACGGTATCTTCTCATTCGAATTGAACTCCACAAGTGATTCACGATCGCAATCGCACGACTCGCATGCTTCGATATCAATTGTTTCGCGAATAAAGTATCGACGGCAAATGAATCGAAAGCCGTCGATTGAGTGTGTAGATAATGTGTAGAATCGGTCTGGAATGGCGCCTTGAAGCAGGGATGCAAACCGTTCGGAAATAATGAGTAGTTCAATGAGTTTTAAAACGCCCGGTTAGGTTCATAATATGGATTTTTTAGCAAACAAGGTTCAAGGTTAATATAGTAACACGCCTGATCAGTATTCCGAACGTTTAAAAACGAAACTTACGATATTTTCATTTATTGTTAAAATATCTATCTCATCTTAATATAAATGTACTTAATTGAATGCGGCGTCCATAAAATCAAGAATAATTTAATATATATAGCATTTCGAAAATGGTGCGTATCAATTGGATTGCCAGCTAAAGCCTAGCAAAGGTAAGCGTCGTTCTATCGTCTGAACGAGAAGAACGCATAATAATCGTTCCATATACGTAAAATAGAGAACATAAAGGTACTGCAATGGCTAAATTTGGATTAACGAGGAAAAACTACCACTACCATAGAAAAACTGCTTTATTTTCAAGTTGAATATCGAAGTGTTGACATCATAAAACTCATGGATTAACTGAACCAAACCGAACCGTCGGCGGTTTTCAGTTCGGTTCAGCATTTTCGAAGGAACACCGGTTCAGTTCTTGGTTCGGTTTACGAGCTCAAATAAGCGATTCGGTACGGATTGGTTCGGTTCAGAACCGGTTTGCATCCCTTTCCTTTAACTTTGAGGTGTGCGGAATCTGTTTCCAGTTTTCTAGTCATATACATATTGGGTCGTTCACTAAGTAATTTCTTTTGGTGACAACAGCTGATCTTATTGAATTTTTTTGCAGACAACTTCACACTTTACCGCTTTACCGTTATATATTTGAACAGCTGATATAGTAAGGCTTTTTTGTAAACATTTTTTACAAATAGTTTTTGTTTGGTGCCCTATCGAAGATGGAAGATCGAAAAAAGCATTTTCTGCATATTTTAATGTTTTTCTATCAAAAGGGTTAAAATTGCAATTCAAGCATGGCGAAAATAATGTGATGTGTACGGAAAGATGTGTTAACCGAACGCCAATTCCGAAATTGATTTGCAAAATTTCGATTTGGCAATTTTGAATTTGAAATAACATCGTTGGTCTATGCAAATCGTCAAATAACAACTCAAAAGATTGCTGAAAGATTAAATTGGTCCAACGCGACCAGGTCGTTAATTTGGGATTCGATATTTTCCTGGTTCAAAGAAATAAACTGATGTTCAAAAATATTAGAAAACTTTAGAATGTTATACAAATTTCCAAACAATTTCCGAATTCTCTGGACAGTAAATTTAAATTTATGCCAATGTACGTACGCATAAGCACCCTGTGAGAAGGCTTTTTCGCACTCTCTTGTGTGTTTTTCTGAAATTTGGCATGCAATCGAGTCGAATTAATATTACACTTTATTGAGGTTAATTTGTTCTATTACAATTGCGATAATAGCGTACAGTATATACAGTAAATTAAATAACCCTTATACTTATGTGAATATATAATTCATTTCCAATCAAATATCCGCATTAGAAAGTCAATTTAAAAAAACTTAATTTCCATAGAAAGCACTTTGTATAATGTGTAAGCATTCCATCCGCTCATCAATTCTGCACATACTCGACGGCCCACGATGATTCGGAAAACACACTCTTGAATATACAACTATCTAACTGAAAATTTTAAATATGCTAGATCTTGGTATCTGCGAACTTCCGGGCTGTTTAATAAATCAATCATTTGTATTTAACTAGCGGGCGTTCCGTATATTAATATTATAGCTAAGACACCGTCTCGTGCTTGATTAGAGTGAGAGGATTGCATTCGAGTATTATTTAGGTGGCCTATCCAGAGTCAATCCAACATGTCGTAGATAAGTATTAGATTCAAAACCAAATATCGGATGACTGACTAATTGTTTATGGTATGCACGTGTTTTGAGTATGAATTAATCGCGTTCCTATTTCTAGTTTTGGTTGAGATACGCCTCGCCGCGGGTGAAAGAATCCAGTTGTCGCTCGCCCATAACCCTAGTACATTGCACGGCAATATTGCTTGTTTTCTCTACATAATTCTATGAAATTTGATTATTCTACGTTATGCCTGTAACGTCGAAGGCGTGCACTATTTTCGATCTTGGGATCTCCGGGGGGTGGCGAGATGTCATTTCTCTCTAATGGCTCCTTTGGGTTTTCATTCCACGCGAAATTGTTTGAGTTCGTGTCGTCACTTTGGTTCGCCACGGTATGAGCTCCGATAATAACCGCAGCACCCAAATCTCTGCCAGCCTGATCCTCGCTTACATCCGTTGAATGATCATCAAAATGTCCTAGCATAGTTGTGGGGATTCCGCGAGATCTACAATAAATGTGATGAATTTAATGTGAAACCTTTTATAAAAAGTGATCTAACTCTCTACTCCACTTACCGACTCGAAGTGCGAGATCGAGGACGCTGAAATCTTAAATGTAATTGTGTTGGATCAGTGACATACTTCCCCTCTGTGGATTCGCGGCGGCGCCTTAACCCTGGAGTAGTAGATGGAAAGGCAAGTCAAATTAGGGTTAGTTCTGGAAAGGACATGTGTTAAATAATAATACCATAACCGTTTCGATTTTTTTTTTATCGAACCGAAAACTGTCTACACTTATACAATAATTGAAGCAAAATAAAAATACCGGAACCGTACCGAAACGGTAATACCGGTTCTGTTTAGGTTTCTTATTGTATATCATGCTGATTTTTACAAATATATATTTCAACCGGTTAGATGCCAATAAATATATATGTAAGTGAGCCCGACGACTTACATTTTAAAAATTCGCTTTAAAAAATTTTTTTTTAATATTTGTTTTAAAAATCGGTTCAGAGATCGGCCAATAAGACAAGAAGAAATGTATATTCTACAATAGTAGCCAAAAGTGTTTTAACAAAAGATGTTAGCTTTCGCAAAATTTCGGCTCTTTATAACTGCCGACAATGGGAAATGTCGCTGAGATAAGGACTGCATTCGTATACAACAATTTTGATTGCATCTTTGAAAATTTAAGACTAGTTGGGAAACTCTTGTAAGCCATTCAGATTTAATTGTGTTGTTAAACCATTTTTTACTGATCCCACCCAAAATTGTACAAGCAGCTAAAATACGACACTTACGAATTGGCTGTGGCGATTACCGATAAGTTTGCCCAAGGCGGTTTCTGTCATGTGAAACGTTGCAGAACAAAATGGGAATGAAACATAGTCAATAACAAGTCAAGTACACAAAACCGAAAACGCAAATTAAAGTGAAAAGCTGTTTATCTTTAAAAAACACAAAAAATAATGTCTGAAAAATCTCAAACTTTGATGGGAAACTGGAACAGAAATAAAAATTAAGATATTTTCTTGGATATAAGAATATTGGAAAATGTCAAAAATAGCCAGTTTTGGTATTTTGAGGTTCAATTTACAGTTAATTCGTTAGAGATATTTAGAGATTCTGAGCGGAAGGTTGTGGGTTCGATCCCGCCTCAAAACATCTGATTAAAAGTTTTTTTTTTTGAACTATTCACTTATTGAATTCATTTTAAGCAAAAGTATGTTGTGGCTGTTCCGTCGGAGCGTCTTCTCTTGGCTGGGCAAATAATTAGAGAGAAGAGAAGCTTGTACTCCGGAAAGTCAACGTAATTCTAATAAAGTAAATTAGTATTTTATCATTAAGTTGTGAAAATAAACTCTTTGTTACCTCCAGAAAATGTGAATTCGCTATGTATGTAAATTGCTATGTTCTTTTACCATTAATAAAGTGGAAAAACAGAGATACTCAGAAAATTCGTATCTGTGCCAACGATGTCTTTGTCATCTCTACACGAATGGTTTAGTAGTTATAGACGCCTGTCCCAGCGTCTGCGTCGAAGAAGTGTTAATAAAGGAAGCAAGAAAGAATGGTCGATATATTAAGGAAAATGTATATCAGATATTCCGAAGTGATAGTCATCAAAGAACTAAGAAAGGTCATGAAAGACTGTTCTCCAACTCTGTACAGCTGTTGGCCAAAGCTTCTCAAAAACCTTGCAGTTCGGATTAGACGTTAAACTGTGGGTCCCGATTTTCCGATTTTTTGTTTAAAAGATATAAATAATGGTATTTTTTTTGAATTTTTTTTTGTCAAAATACGTTTGGGCTCCATTCTATTTTGTAGAAATGTTTTTCTCAAAATTAAAGGTGCTTACAATATATAAAAATCCTCTAATCGAAATGAAAGGATTTCAAAGTCTTAGAAAGTATTTTATGGGCGTAGTTAGGATCACATAGTCTTCTAGTGCGGGTTCCAATCTATCAAAATCGCGAAAGATCTGTAACCGATTTTAGGCAAAGATTATTTCGAACCAAAATTTAGAAATATGTTTCATATTTTCTTTCTTCAATTCCAAGAGAAATTACTGTTCCAAACGAGTTCTGGTAAGAAACATGTACAGACAAGCGAAATGATCGAAAATGGAACAGTCGGAATTAAGAGAAACTTACTTTTGCTTTCGTTTTCGCACAGCCAAATTGTAAATCAACTAAAAGGCAGAACGAAAATCTAATTTCATGATCAGTTGCTTACTTCATGTACATTTATAAAAACTTTTCAAACTGACAATCAATGTGGAATTGAAATCAATTCCGCTTTCGAAAAAAGAAGTGAAATTGAGAACATGCTTGCTTATTAATTTTAAGGAACGCAATTAGGGCAAGCTTGTTTGTCAAAGCTTAAAGAATTGCTTAACTCCAGGGGATTTTATTGAGTGATCCGAATTTTTGAAAAAGAAATCTGAATTTTATGCGGCATAATTTTAAAACTCAATTTATAGTAAGGTTAAGAATAGATTACAAAGTGCACCAAATGCATAATAATGCTACTGCGATCAAATCAGCTGAATCCATTACCTCCCTTAATTCTTCGGATATCTTAAAACCATTTATTTATTTTTAATTTTGAAATATTTATGTCTATTGGCACAGACCGGGTTCCGTATCGAAACCGACATTGAACCTTCATTCGAAACAATTATTTGGGAATGGACCGCAATCGCAATTTGTCTCGCAATTGGTGAAGCCGAAAGGAATTTTATAATCTGCTCTAACTGATCGATGCCATAAATCCTAGACTCAAGCGGACTGCTGGTGGGTAGGTGCATGCAAATTGGGGATGGTGGCGATTTGGCAATGGAGACAAACCTGGAGTTAAGTCCGTCATATTAGGAGGATTCGGTAAAGCACAAGAGTATAGGAAGTCATTGCGAATGGGACTGGCAACAATAGTGTCCACCATAGAACTGGGTGTGTCGTGTGTTGGATTCTGATGCCCAGCTGCCGCACTTGCTGTATGGTCAACCCCCGCCCAAGAAGCACATTTGGATTGTCGCACGGGTATCTTACTGGGCGCACATGTACTGCTCCCATCTGCAGCGGAACCGGCTAGAGCTGCATCGGCTATTTTGATCAGCGCTTCGTTCTCGGCCTCATTCCTGTTTCCATTTAGCTTGGCACTGCAGCAGCTAGCCTCGTTAGGCGTTTCCGGCGTCGGTGTGTCCTTGTTACACGGTGTGGCATAATTATTAAATGTGTTTGCAGAGGAAGCTAATTCATCACAGTTTATTGGCAACGTTACCGGATCCGGCATACGGTTACCACTTGGCTCTGGTTCTGGTTGCCTGTCTACTAACTCATTCGCATCAACTATTTCCTGGCTAGTAAGTGTGTAAATAGCACTTGGAGTCGTCTTAACAGCATCATAGTAGACGGACTCGTCGAGATGCGAGTTTTCTGGGTGGAAGAGTAAAGTAGAGTCATTTTTTATTTGGTTTCCAAATTATGCAAAAAAACGAGACGGCAAAGCTAACTTCGATTTCTATTTTCAATGTCGATTTGGTTGTTCTGGCTCACCTTTGGGAATGACACGAATTTCAAGTCGCCCACTAACACACCCATCGTTCTCCTTCTCCCCGCCGCCGCCGCTGACATTCGTCCCCAGCACCGGCTGTATGGTGGGCAAATGACTCCGCTGGCAAGATGTGGTCTGAACACACCAGGGTTTCGCCAGGACGTCCACAGCCTCTTGCGGCTGCTGCTCTTGGTCGTCAAAGAGGTCTGTCAGCGAAACATTCGGCAGGCTGTTTCGATGTTTGCACATGTGTTGTTGGCTTTCGTTCGAGTTATTGGAAGGGTAGTCAACGTGATGGCCGCGCGTGTCCTTGTATGATGAGGAAGATGGTCCGACAGCCGGCAGGGCAACGGATCCAGCCACCAATTTGGGTGCGATTTCCGAATAAGATTCCCGAACGCAGACATTGCGAACAATATCCATGCGATACACCTGCAAAAAAGCGGCGAGAACACAATGGAATGGAATAAAAGTGGCACGTGAGGTCCCATCCTGTCGCATGTCTTGCGAGTGGATGCAGGTACTCAATTCCAGCTCAGTTACACTAATGATTGAAATGCTTAAAATGTCTCGGAGATTAACTCATATACGTAAACTAGACATGCGAATACTTAGTTTTAGTCTTAGTATATCCATTAGTATCCATTAGATGCTTGAAATGCTTACTGTGTCATCGAAGGCGGCTTGCTGGACAGCCGGTGGCTCTAAGTCTTTACGCAATACATTACCCATGGCAGGCTCAGACCAGCAATGCGGTATGGAAATCTGCAAGGTGTCATAGTTCTCGATGCCAGCTATGTTAAGGGTGTATCTATTTGGTGGGGGAAATTCATATATACACACAATGTACACACAGACTTACAATGAATATCAGACATAGAAGAGAGAATGAGAATGCATATAGGTGCAGCACACTTACAAACTGGATCCCTGACATCATACTAGCCAATTTGCTCTCGACATATCTATCCCTGTTTCATTGTATATATGTCGGGAAAAACTGTAAAGGAATCTGAACCCGAATCGCGAATTGAACCGAATGGTTCTTACGAACCGAATCGAAAATCCCAAAAGAAAAGCGATCGGTACATTCTATTGATTTCTCACTTTATCCAACTGAAGTCATTTTATTATTTTAAATAATATAGAAAAAACAGGTAATGCAATTCGTCAAACTTATATGTCGCGATATACAGTCTCAACTTTGCATGAGCGACCGAAAATAACAATTAAATTATATATAGCAACTCTTTAGTGGCACTATTTATATAAAAGTTTCGAATTCAGAATTATTCTAAATTATTCAAAATCGGATGACCATAGCGTTTAGCTGCCATTGGAACGATCGGTCGAAAAGCTAGGTTTAGTGGGGAAAAACTATTTTGTTTTCCGTCGAAGCGTCACCAATCTTGGTATTTATGAATTTCAAATGCTTCCACACAATAAGGGAAGGAATTATCAAAATCGTACGACTATAGAATATAGTTGTTATAGGAACGATTAGTCAAAAAAGTAGTTTTAGTGAGAAAAACTATTTTATTTTTTAAAGTGTCGTCAAAGCAACTTTGTTGGGTTTGATTAAAATTGGATAAATATATCGTATAGCTTCCGTACAACAATCGTGCTCTGGGTTGGTCACCCAAACAGAAAGTGGCGCCATCTATTGGCCAGCTTAAGGGATCACTCAACTACGGGAAATGATGTATGGCGGATCGATAAGTAATGATGATTAAAATAAATGTCTAGAGGGTTCGAACAATCTATTTTCAAAATTGTGGGAGAAATGAGGTTTTTCATAATGCGGTGGCGGGAGGGGGCAACTATTTGAAACAAACTTGATATGCGTGCAGACGATAAAAGTCTACACTGAAAAAATGGTAGCTCTTATAGTCTCTGAGATCTAGATGTTCATACAGACGGGCGGACTGACAGACGGACATGTCTATATCGACTCGGCTATTGATGCTGATCAAGAATATATATACTTTATGGGGTCGGAAATGCTTCCTTCTACCTGTTACATACATTTGCACGAACTTAGTATACCCTTTTTACTCTACGAATAACGTTATAGCGTTGTTATATTTTCTTTCTGAACATCTGAAAAATAAACAATAATATCCTGTATTCGTTCCAACTCTCGTGCTAAAACTCACGATTCTTAGTAAAAATTGATTTTGTCCTTCACTGAATCACCGAATCGTACGATGTACAGTTTCGGTTCCGAGCATTTTTTTCAGTATTATTGATTAAATCAAAACAATTAAACTGTATTTGAATGGTGCTTGGTAAAGCTTCTAGAACGGCATACAGTGTATTTCATACAGTGTATTCCACAAAATATAAACCTTAGACCCAGGCTGAAGTAGTTTACTCGAGAAAAACGCGGTTAAAGTTTTGAGCAACGTTAGCAAGAACACTGCACTACTTTAATGGATATATCTGCTAAACTATTTGAAATATTTGAAAATGGTTTAATGGGGATGAAAGGGGAATGTCCAAGCTATAATAATAAGGCAAAACAAAAAAATGGAAAAAAAATGTTCAAAGGTAGAAGTCCCCCTTAAATACAAAATTGATCAAATCGGAATAAAAATCTTTAAGTTATAAGCAAAAGTATACGTGCAATTTCTTTTCGGTACAGTCCTTAGTACCTATTTGTTTTCAACGTGTTAAAATAAATGAAGTAAGTGTAAGTTATTTAGGATTCATTCGACTCCAGTTAAATTTTGGTACCTGAATGTAACACCTAGTATAAGAGCAAAAACGGAACATTGTCCGTGTTCAGCAGAAGAACTTGCTCCCTGATCAATCATACATTTTCAATGACTGATCCGGTATCATGATAGCCAATTTGAGGTATCATGATAGCGGAGCATGTATCAAAGAAATAGTATGCTCCTTTGAAGTAATACTGATACCACCAGCTGTAATTGCATATCGATAGGCATGTTATCGATAGCATTAGCCGTATCTTGTGCACTGATGGCAATTATGAGCTTTTCAGTCTGCTGTAAATAATTATAAAAAATAATCAAATATAATTAAACCTCATTTGGCCAATTTCTATGCAATTTCCAGTGTACCACAGAATGCTAGCGTGTCTGCAGCGCCAGTAAAAAAGATACATAGTTCCGTATTATAATTTTCTTCTAAAGGCGTTTGCCAAAAATGTAGCACTTCGTTCAGCAGAAACTTTCCTATCTATAATTTTTTTCTGATACATGCTCAGCGCTCCATCTTTCTGCTGAACACGGCCATTGTTTCGGAACAGAACAGCTCCATTACCCATCTCTACATTAAATGTATGGTGGATTTCTTATAGATCATAAACGCACAGCCTTAACCGGTTCGGGTACGTACCCAAAACCGGAACCAAAATACGATTCAGTTTGATTCCCTGCATAGAAGTCATCAATAACTGTTATCAAAATGTGTGCAAAATTATATAAAAATCAAAAATAACAGTTATTAGCAGAGCAAAAAGAACGGGAGTCATCTCTGCTCTACTTTGATATCCGCTTTACTTAGGAAATGGATCAATCTTTTATTAAATCACAAATGTTTAAGTGTTAAAACAAAACATTAATAGTTTATGTTAACATAAACAGTTTATGTTAAAATCAACATTAAGTTAGCTGACTGAGCGCACAGTGTCCCGAAAGGGCATAAAGGAAAACTGAGTTACAGAATTAAAGTTTGATTAACATCAAAAAACTATCAAAATGTAGTCTTAACGTTGACTGGGTGAGGTGAAAGTTAAACAGAAATGTTTTCTTAAGAAGCTGACGTTGGGGTTAAATATATGTAGTGTCAAAATACAATTCTAAAAATATTTTTGCAGATTTTATTACCAAATCTTTGTCCAAAAATGATGATGTTTTTCAAATAATTTTTCGGTGTAATCTTTTCTAACTTTTGTATTTTACTTAGGATATCCTAATAAATAATTTTTGCAATCAGATCAATTGGGCTTCTGGTGAAAAACAATAAACAGTAAAATAGAATTCATAGGTTCATATCAACATCATTTTTTATGTCCCAAAAATTATAAGGTCAATTAAGTTTACACAACAATAAACCGTTTTTCATCTTTTAAAAATATACAATTAATTATCAATATAATATTTTTAATTTCGTTTCCTATATCTAAAAAGTAGTCTAAAAATAATGGAATTCAGGTTAATAAAGACGTAAAAAAATATGAGAGATGCATCTAAACAATTTTTAAGTTACAACAAGAGAAAAAGGATCTGCCTTTCCAAGAAAAGAATAAAAACGTTTTTTCTTTAAAGCCGTCTTGATAGCTCTAGGTTGTTTTTCGAAAAGTTTACGTGAAAATGACTAGAATTTGTCTTTGGATCGTTTTAATCCGATGTTCCGTTCAAGGTTAGTTTTTTAAATTTCAGTCTTTTCGCATTATCTTGAGAACTATCGACGGTGGAGGAAAACCATTTAAAGGTATTCTCATCTATATAGTCTTTCTATTTGATAACGATTAAAAATTTTTTGGAGACATAAAAAAATTGACTGAGTTGATATGGAATACATATGTAAAATCTATTTACATGTTAATGTTTTTCACCATGAAGCCCAATTCGATCGATTGCAAAATTATATGTTATAGGGATATCTAAGCAAAATACAAAAAATAAACTGGAGGTGTAGAAAAGATTATCACGCGGACCAAAGATTTGGTAATAAAAATCTGCAAAATATTTTAGAATTGTATTTTGAACACTTACAACATATATTAACCCATAAAACGTCAAGCGTTAAAAAAAACTGTTTTTCTGTTTAAATTTAGCCTCTAACGTCAATCGATTAGAGACTCAGGGAGAGTGAGTTTCTTATAGATGTTAACAAACATTTAAATTTGGTGATAACTGGGGGCAGTTTCTATCTTCTATGCCTTTATTCCGATCTTTTTGAAAATTTCACAGATTTTAGATATAGAGCATATATAGTAAATCTGTAAAATTGTACGAGTTATTCAAGATTTTATATTGCTGGGGCGGGAGGGGGTGAAAATTTCAAACAAATTTGATCTACCTCTAACTGTTACCATCTCTCAGATCGGTGCGCTCATACAGGCAGACGGACAGGGCTATATTGATGCTGATCAATAATATACTTTATACTTAAAGCATACGTTCCAGTTTGGCCCTTAATCCGACCGTAAAACACTTTTTGGGGACTCCAAAGTCCCAATTCAATCACTATCCCCAAATCTCCCAATAGCTCTGTCAGAAATATAGTTCAGATGACCAACTCCTTGCATCGAGTGGATAGGCCGAGGCCGTTGAGATCTTGGTGTCAAGGTGCTGGTACCTACACATATATACATTCCACTCTTGTGGTGCCATGATTTCTGCCTTTGTCACTTACCTCTTGACCGTCTGTGATTTTTTCGACTTGCTGGTATCAGCTGCTGCGGCGTCTGCTTCATGTAATAAGGAGGGCAATGACACATCCGCTTTGATCAATTGCTCCAAATTGGGTTGCGACTGTGAGGCGAGAGTAGGTACATAGGTGATATATAGACTTAACATGTTTACATGATTTTGGCACCAAATGCGCGACGAAGATTAGATAAGGCAGGGGATTGGGGAACCATAAGCATTTATGTTACTTGTGGACATTTTAAGCATTCAACGTTAGTTCAAACTTGATCTGTGACCTGCCACCCAACCACTAGGGTCAACCCCACGATTACCTGAGGCTCCCTGTTCCACTCGTTGTCTGTTGTATCCTCGGAGTCATCGAATTGGCTCTTCCACTGAGAGGCCAGGGTAAGAGCTCCACCGCCCTTTGTTACCTGTTGCAAGGCCGACACATTCTCATCGTCGATTAAGGCAAATTGTGTGACGGAATGATCGCCGGCCACGCTGCTTCTGGCCGTGTTGGTGCCAGTGCCAGTACCAGTCCCTGCACCGCTGCTGTTGCCAATGCGCTGAATCGAGCTGGAACCGCCGCCCGACGAGGAGGGGCGCAAGTTGGTCGATGTGGCTGAGCGACGATTAGCTGGCGGTATGCCAACCAAACCAAACACCGCCTGCCCACGCTGGCTGGTGGTGGTCACCACCTTTGATGCTGCCGAAGCGCCCCCGGCACCACTGCGATTATCCTGCTCGTGTGCTTGGGCTGCACCCACAGTCAAGTCATGCACACTCATCGGAGGCGCTGTTAGAACGCGCAGACGTCCGTATGTGGACTTTTGCTCATCCAAATAGCGTTTGCTCTCGCCAGTCTGCTCCGGAGCCCGCTGATTTGATGGTGGACTAGTACTATTTATTTGCTGCTGCTGCTGGGGATTTGCTGCAGGCGGTGAGAGCAGCGTCCGCATCAGTTGGCCCGTTGTTCTTCTGATCGACGGAATTTGCATCGATATCCGCTGGTAGTTTGACTGCCACACCACAGACCTTGTCCTCCGCCTGTGGATACTGCCGGGAAACGGATTAGTTTGTTTGATACAAAAGCCGTCTGCCTTTCAGACTTAAGACTTACATAAACTGGTGCCGAGTTATTCTGATGATTGGAGGCGGAAAACGAGCCGGTGCCTGCATGTGGCATACATTTCTTGGCAGGGATCGCAGCCTGCGGCAGGGGTGTCTTCATCTGGGCAGCCTCAGTGGATGATTTGATCAAGGCGCTGGGCAGATTGGGCATAGCCACGGCCAGCTGCTGCTGCTGCTGTTGCACCGAGGTCTTGGGAAAGGTGTTTTGATTGTGACCCGCGGAGTCGCCGGGCGCCTGAGCCGTGGCGGCTTGTAACAATGGTGGTGCCGGAGCCGGAGTCGTTGCGTTGCAATTTTTATCCACCTACAATAAATGACCAGACCCAAAAATTAACCCGTTCCACACCACACTGCCCGTTCGCTCCCATGTTCACCTTTTCCTGTATGTGCAGGGGTTCCGTTGAGGCCATCTGGGCTGTGTCCATATCCGTGCGTTTTCGTATCTGATGTTAAAGGGGAGACAGACAGAATGTTAGGTGATCCGGCCAAATACGAGAAGGAGTCCAAACTTACATATTCTGTGCCGCTGGCATTTGAGGCGGCCACTGTCATTTGTGTTATATTGCCATGGATATATTCATTCTTAACCGGCACCGTAACATTGGCAGCTGCATTGATATTACCCATGGCCGTGGTGTCTACTTTCTCCCAGTCGTATGGATCAGACTCTTTGACTCCACGCCTCTTCATGCAGCGCTCGAACAGACCGATTAACATCTGTCCATGCAAAATGGGTAAAAAAATAAATATCGGCAAAATATTTACTCCTCAGCAGCGAAGCAACCCGGTTCTGTACCGAACGGGCGTCCTTTCAAATCTCTACTAAGCCGAACCGAAAACCACCAAAGATAACGGTTCGATTTATTTCAATCTTTGGGGTAGTATTGAAAAGCAACCGATTAAATTGTTTTGTTTTCTTTTCATTCGAATACTGAAGGCGAATTCCGGGCGAAGTTTGATCGAACTCGAAAATAGGAACAGGTCGGATTATATATTAAGCGTAAATCTGAACTTGGTCTGATTTTAGTAACGCATATAGGGAAGCATCTCTGACTCTATGGGTCTATATTAGTGTAGGGCATACAATACAATCATATTTATGCTATGCATGTGTGCGATACGAAATCGACATCAGCGAAACGTGCGTATGCTATCGGTGTGCGACATCGCTGCGACTGCGGCCTTTGATATGCACACGCTATACGGACGCGTCCTACACTGGTCTGTATGCTTCGATACGAGTGCTCAAAAAATGGTTGCGAGTTGAGAAAATGTTGTAGTTTTATCCACCTTATTTAATCGGGGGAATTATTTGTAATTTTTATGAGTTAAATAACTGTTATTTTCGGACCATGTTTTTTTCTAAACTTATTCAAAAATCTCAAAATATTTGTTTTGATCAGTTTTTTTTTTATAACGATCATAAAAATGCGCCTTATTCGCCTCAAACAAGCTAAAGTTCGTTAAAATCTGTGAATAAACGGCCAATTTATAGACATTTAAGCAAGTCTACCCGAAGTGTCATTCCCTATAAGATCCTGTTACAGTTCTCTTTGAAGCTTCAGCTAAAATAATAGTGGGATTCCTGAAACTGATTTGCTTTTGATTTCGTGAAACAGCTGTTCGCAGCTGCTCCATACAAAACGCGTAGTGTGACCATGAAACATGCAGACAAAACTTTTTTAAAAATAGGCCAAATAAATCGCATGAAGACAATTAATTTTCGGACTGAAGTGCAGGTCGATTGATAAGCTGTGATTCCCTATATTCTGTTTTCAAAACGGTTCAGCTTTACGGAAGTTCTATCCACAAAATTATTAAAGTAAAAAAAAAGTATGCCCATCGTGTGATAACCTCATTATTATGCATCGAGAATTGTGGTTACTGCCGTTATCCTATGTGTAATTTGCCTATAACTCTACTATCGCTCATATAATCGTTACCAAACTTGGTAGATCGATAAAGAATGCCGATGCGAACCATTTACCTAGAAAATAGTGTGTTTTTTGCAAACTGTGAAAGAAAGGTGTGGCTAAAAATTGGAATTAAACTAGATCTGCCTGCAAGTATGAGGACTCTAGTTCCATACATGTCGAGCCTCTAGCTCGTACCATCAGTCAGACTCGGATGTTGATGCTGATCAACTTGTACAATTCGTGGGGTTGCGAGATGATTCCATCTTGCTGTTATATAAATTGGCACCCCATGTTCATTCGGTACTGAGTGTACACATTTTTTTCGTCTGTTTTGCTTTGAGCTATTGGTACAATGCATTGCCCGTAAAATGAATGAATTTAGCCCGCTTTTATAATTACCGCATAGTCCGGTCGGTCTGCATAGGTCAGTGACTGTATGTGCTCCAGGAATTGCTTCAGATCTGATGGCAAATGCTTCAGCAATATCCGATGGTCGTACTTCTCTTTGGTTAAGCCCACTTGCTCCTTGTCCTTGATCTTGCGCCACGGCAACTGGCCGTTAACGAATTCAACTAGCATATAGAACAAGGACCAGAGATCATCATGGCGCCCCATCTCGCGGTTGCGATGCGCATTGATGGAAGCATAGCGTACGGTGCCGCGGAATCCAGCCGCCGCCCGGGGACAGCGCACTTCGCCGGTGCCCGTTGTGTACTGCCGGGCCAGACCAAAGTCGAGCATGTAGACCCGCCGGCAGTTGTAAGGCAAGCGGCCCACGGAAAAGTTGCTCTTGAAAAAAAAAAGGAAGAATACACAATGCGACCGTGCGGTGGATGAGATGCAGCAGCGCTCACTTACCGGTTTGATGTCGCGATGGAGAAATCCCACCGAATGTATGGACTCGATGGCCTTGAGTATTTGTAATCCTAACCTAAGTGTTGTACTAAGGGAAAATGCACCACGCGGCTGGGCTCGCCTCAGCTCAGCCAAATTCTTGCCCTGGAGCTGCATTACCACATAATTAAATCGATCGTTGCGGCCGCAACCTATAAAGCGGCACACATGCTCCTTGCCCTGCAGTTTCTTTAGAACAGCCACCTCCATTTTGAGCACCTGCTTCGGCTGGCGGGCGGACTCCACCTTGAGGGCAACCTGTTCGCGTGTGATAAGATCCTGTCCCTCGTAGATTTCGCCAAAGCCGCCACCGCCGATTTTGCGCACAACCTGCGAACAAAAGAGGGACATTTGAAGATCTTGAGCGGGGAGTGAGCACAGCAGGTGCAGCAGACCTTCCAGCGCTCCTTGACAACATGCCCCGGCTGCAACAAATCCTCCGAAGTCATTTTGGCAGCGTCCTTTGGCCCCGCTGCTGCTGCCGCGTTGCTCTGCTTCTCAATGGCCACTGGATGGGCTGCCACTGCTGTTGGAGTCGCTGTTGATGGTACTTGAAACGTTACACGGCTACGTACGCCTAGGCGATTGTGTTTGGCCGGCAGAGTCGCTGATCGCTGCAGTACATTTGGGTAGCGGTGCTCCTCCTCCTCCTCCTCTTCTACCGCTCCAGAGCGGATGTGCTGTAGTATGTGGCCTGGAAAGGTGGGCGGTCGCGACGGGGGCGGCGGATGCAGCCGCAATAGATTTTGTCCTGGTTTAGTGGGGTTGCGGCTAAGATTTAGGTACAGCTCCTGCTGTTTCGACGAGTCCCGATCCCGGGGCCCAGCCACATTTTCATCGTTTCTAAAACAGAACAGAATAGCCATTGTCTCCATTAGCTGTTTCTCGCCATAAGGCAGGCCATGAGACGCAAACTAATTGCTCCATGTTGGCTAGCATGAATCCTATGGAATCGCAAAGACGATGCTCTTCCTAATCTAGAACTGATTTGTGTTGCAGCCAGGCAAACAGACATAACGGAGTTCAAAAATCTAATTCGATATTCCCTTAAATCATTTTCGCAAATTGCCTTAAATGTCGCCTAGTTTCGATTTCGATGTCAGCTGTGCGATCTTGTGAGGGATGCGCCAGTGACTGCAGTCGCAGTGATTTCGATAACAGTTGTGCAATCGCACCAGTGCAACCAGTGCACCGTGAACACGTTATTTTGAAAAATATTCTGTAAAATAAACCTATAATGAATAATTTCGTCGCTTCAACCATATAAGCTTGCTAAAACCGCAATATTGTTAAAAAAAAAATCGAATATCTGTAGTATTTATATATAAACATCAGCCGGCAATTTGCAACATAATACGTAGAAGATAAACACTGAGAACTTCTGAAAAAAATAACTAAGACTCGTTTGTTTTAAATTCATCAACACTTAGTTTTGTGTCTCCTTTTTATTGAAATTTGGAATATCGATAATCGCCTGAAATGTCGGCTACTGATACTATCTTTTCAAACAAATTCAGTTATACAAATATTTGCATTTCCAGATCGTTCTTCCAGGGATCGCAAATAAGAGTTACGAGACTAAAAAAAAATCAGCGAAAAAAGTGTTTTATTTCATTAAGAGAACGCCACATACTTTATTTTTAAGGAAAAGATCCGATATCAGCGTAATTTTAATACAAAAAAATAATTTTAACTCTTAAAATTCAATTTGAACAACAAAATTATGAAATAACAATTAAATTTCAATTTTTTTATATAATAATTATTATATTAAAAATCAAAAATTATTTAACAACGTATCATATACCTCGTTTATACTCACAAAGTTTATCATGATAAATGCCC
Source organism: Lordiphosa mommai (assembly GCA_018904225.1). Taxonomy (NCBI): domain Eukaryota; kingdom Metazoa; phylum Arthropoda; class Insecta; order Diptera; family Drosophilidae; genus Lordiphosa; species Lordiphosa mommai. Next base: position 248,465 of record JAEIFT010000200.1, on the reverse strand, counting down.
TTCAAAGTATTCTATGTGCATGAATAGGAAAATTTAAGGAACATTTTCCTTTAATATTTGTCTTAACAATAATATATTTTGTATAACTTTAACTGCTCCGACAACATGAACTAATGCACCTTGTAAATTATGTATGACCCTACCATAACCGACTCGTTCAAATAGATAATAATTAAAGCAAATAAAGATTGCATATTTTTAAGGGAATTTTTCATGATAAATTTGTGTGTATAAACGAAGTAATAGAGAAATATTGTTAACCTTAAAATTCAAATATTGCTCTCTGGTTGCTCTCTGGAGTAGAGGTGAGCCTCTCACGGCGCTTGTTCTACTAGGGGTAGAACACAGTGAAGAACGTTAATAGGTGGGAGGAAAGGCAATTCGCAAAGTTGATTTCCCGATAAAAGACAAAGGACAAACAGTCATATACTATGGCTACGATGGCAAGAATGCTGTGTTTTGACAGAATACAGGCTCTTAAATGGAGAAATGTGTGTACCACTTTAGGCCGTACTTTAGCGCCTCAAAAAATATACAATAGGAGTCTTCACAATCGCGCATTTAAAAGTTGCCTGTTGTTATTCTTTAGATTATCTGTGCAGAATTGATCAATAGCAGATATGCCAACAGCGGATAAAAATAATTCTTGAAAACGAGTTTTCAAATATGTTTTACCATTTTAGTGTACAAAATTGGTTTAATAAAATGTTGGCAAGGGGCAGGGATCAGCTTAGCTTATTTTTAATCGATTTTATGGCCATTTGAAAATCAATGATTTTTGACTTCAAAATTTTTGTTTAATGTTGGTGAACACTTCTGCTGATATTAGGGCTAAGAAAGGTCATGGAGAAATACCAAATGATATTATAGATGTAGTTTAGCTATAGTCCTACGCGCCTTGGTTCAAAAGATATTTCAAAACAATTTTTATTCCTGATTATTGAAATAAAAATAACAAAATAATTTTTATTTGTTAATATTAAAATTTTTAATAAAAAAATTCATAATATTTTTGAATTGTACGAGTTTTTTTTGAAGTTTAATGAAAAAAGATCAATAAATAATCCATAAATTGTAATTTATATTTTAAAAATTATAATAATTACGATCCCTACCTTATTCACTATCTCATGTTTTATTCTTATTCAAAAATTAGTCTGAAAAAACTACGAAAAGTATTAAAACAAATTAAATGGACTATGATTGATCAATAACCAGGTATATAGAACTGATCTACTCATACCAGAGAATATTATGTGATTTTTGTGAGCGTAAAAAGTGAAAAGAAACATTTTAAAATTAAATAAACTGAACAAATTGGTTCGCCTATATCGCCACTCGATATATCATATCGCATATTGTTTACCAAAAGATCGACTTACACCGGAGGAACTCGTGGAATTGGTGGAAAATCACACTTGACATGCAGATTTAAAATTAAATAAAGAATTTAATTGGGGAGACAAGCCGAAATTAAAGACTGGTTCTGGTCCCAACATGGTTATCTCAGCTAACCGAACCGCGGATTTATTAGTAACTTTCTTATATGAAAATTTAGACATTTTGCATTTATTTTTCAAAATTTCCAGAAAACATTTCAATGAATGTACTTATACAACATCGGATGTGCCGGCTCCTTTCATATGATTGAAGATTGTCTTAACGAGCGAAGATGAAATAGTTATCTAAGCAATTCTAAAATTGTGCGTATCTATTGGACTTCCACCCATCACGCTGAGAGAAATATTGGCTAGTTTAGAAAAAGAAGTCCGACTTTCCTCGCATCGAGCAATGTAAGTGGGAATCTCTTTACAAGCTCTGAATAGTGAAAAAAAAATCGAAAATCAGATAATCTTATTTTAAAGAAAACGAGAAGGCAAAGCTAACTTCGACTGTGCCGAAGTTTTAATACACTTGCAAAAGTTCACTATAACTGATTTAACCGGTAGAATATATATAGGATATAGATATCAGATATTTATAAATTCAAAATCATTGAGAATCAAAATTTTATCGCGTTACCATAAAAAAATCATTTCTTAGTAAAACACAATTTCCGACCGATCGGTCCTTTTGATATGTGCTATAGTCATCAGATTTTGATAAATTTTTCCAGAATTATGTGAAAGCATATAAAACTAACATATACCAAGATTGGTTGATATGCTTCCACACATTTTTGGAAAAATGTATCAAAATCGTATCACTATAGCATATAGCTGCCATAGAAACGGTCGGTCTAAAAACTAGTTCTAGTGAGAAAAACTTTTTTTTTCCATCGTAGCGTCATATTAGTTTTATATGCTTTCACATAATATTGAAAAAATTGATCAAAATCGGATGACTATAGCATATAGCTGCCATAAGACCGATCGGTCGGAAAATGTGTTTTACTAAGAAAAGTTTTTTTATGGTATCAAATTGTTATTATCAATGATTTAAAAATGTGAAATATCTGATATCTATATCCTGTATATATTTTACCGGTTAAATCAGTTGGAGAAAAGTTTTTCAAGTGTATTAAAACTTCGGCACAGTCGAAGTTAGCTTTGCCTTCTCGTTTTTAATTTCATCAAATGAATTGCAAACTTGGGCCGAACTTAGGTTTGAACCAAACCCCTAGCGGATAACCTTGAACGTTAAATTTCCGACTCTAATAATGGCTTAGAAAATTTTGGTTCGAACCGGACCTCCGAAAAAATTATTTGGGTTTGCAGCTTTGCCTAGAACTAATTGCAGATTCCCATAGATTTCCAAATAGCTAGATCTGGTGGGAGAATGGCTAAATTGGCAACAATGACCTGAACAAGTTCTCCTTCAATTGCTACTTGTCTACCAAGATAACCTCATGATGTTTGCTTAATGGTGTAGATCCCGACTTACTCGGCTCAGTTGCTCCTATTGATCATTTGGGTAAGCTCTAAACATGTATGACGACAAATCTGTCAGTGAAGTTTCAAAGCCTAAGTTCATTAGTTAGGTTGATAGGTCTTTTTTTCACGATAAAAATCAGTGTCAGTTCGAATACAGAGGTGCAGGTCTTTATTAAGTATCTCAAAGTTGATTATTATTATTAAATAGGGCGTTCTGCTTTCAAAAAGTTTGAAAGATAATCGTTTAAATGAATCTTAGAAAATTAGTTATCCCGTACTATTTTTGCGAAACGCAGTAAGAGGAACTGTTCAACTGATTCTGATAGCCTTACAATTTCCCGTGGGTAGTAGTAAACCACGGGCATGTACAAAACCGCAGATCTGTGTGCGATGTCATTTGGTAAAAAGACGAAATTTGAAACTTTTTAGTAAATTTTCTAAATAAGATCCTTGGAAATGTCCTCACGCTTAAATCAAATAGTGTAATTTGAAGATTCTGGTTAAGTATAAAAGAAGGAATGGTCCAGTAACGCTCAACTTGTTCGATTTCTAAACTCATATATGTATATCGCATATAAGATCTAGTATATACATACTATGTATGTATCGGGTCCAACTTTAGTACATGATGATCTCATACATAAGTATGCAGATGTATGATTATGTACATACCTGCCTATGTACGAGTGTATGTGCACATACGGAACAAGCGTGGGCTTGAATCAAGATTCGCAAGATTCCTTTATTGATTATAGGCGGATGAGTTTCAAATCTGGAGCTGCGCGACCTCCCCCAAAATTGTAATGCTGTATAAAATTTACCACACACTATGGAGTCCACGTAATGTCAGTACCTTATGTATAACAAGACTTGGAAATTTTCCAAGGCAACCGATTACTGCTTACTCCTCTATGTGGTCGTGGTGCGTCTAATTCTACCGACTGGTGACAACAGATCTCGTTTTGGGGGTTCGCACTATTTACACTGCATTGTCGACTGAACGTTTCTGTCGTTTTGTTAATTTAAACATTTGCACGGAAATACAATTCTTTATCGTATCGATTGACAAGCTTTTTGGGGCGCTTTTCCTTCCAAGCAAAGCTCTCGCAGCGCACAAGCAGAGCTCAGGCGAGAGAGCCCAATGCGTCCGGCTGACAGCCACCAGCTGGCGTTTTCCAGGCGAAGCTGGCGCCTGCGCATTTCCCCGGGCGGGTATTTGTGCGTGTCCTGTTCCTGCTGAAGCATCAGCGAACTTTTGTCAGCTACTGTGGGAAACTAGGAAATGCCCAAGCCTGTTACCGTCACAGTGGTCAAAAAGTCAAAGTTCGAAATTTGTCTCCTGAAGTGAGCTCGTATTGAAAAAATTAAATTAAAATAAAAAATCACTTGGTATCGAGTTAAATATTGAAAAGAAAGTTTTTAACTATAGGTTTAAGTTGTTTTTATGTTATAACATGTTTTGGTTTTGTTACAAATGGTATTTTTCCCAGTGCGAGTGCAACACTGAGTTGCACCCAGCAGAATAGTTGAATACCAGCTGAAGTGAAAGTTGTATTCCCCGCCGTTCCCCAGAATGTAACTTTTTCCTTAAAATTAGTTAATGCTTTAACATTCTAAATCAGTTTGTTTCAGCTGCAACCTTTTGCCACTCTTTGTGTTATCTTCTCGTTGATGTCTGACAACTTTGTCATAAGATTTTTGTTGGGCTAATGGTAGACAACCCCCAATCCTAACCAAGTGGGTCTTTGTATGATAGAAAACCTGCAAGAGAATTTTTCAATAACTCTCACTTATCTACCGAAAGAAATGGCATTAGAAAACCATTGATTAAATAGCGTGCAACCATACTGCAAGCCTTGTCTTCGGGCATACATTTAATGTTGAGAACTTTTAACAAGTAAGAAAGTCGGTCAAGCCCGACTGTAATATACTCAGTATACTGTATACTCTGGTGCATATAACCAATAAATCGAAAGCGAGGGTAACACAAAATGTGAAATACTCACCAACCATCCGATTCAGAAGAAGGAGGGGAATAGATGGAGCGTACATTTGTGCATATAACTCGTAATATGAAACGTGTGCACTGGTCGGTTTTGGAATACAAAAAAAAAAAAAAGGACCTGATGGGGGAAGGACGAAGTTAGAAATATATGCCTAAGAAAGGTTTTCAAAAGTCTGCAATCAAAACTCCAGGTCAGTTATGGTATAAGGAGGAAAGGTCTAAGAGAGATAGGTAAAAAAAAAAATGTGTTAGGAAAACTATAGGAAAACTGATAAAAAAAAAAAAAAGGATTTAGAGTGGAAGAGGGGGACGGGGAAAAGAAGGAAAAAAAAAAAAGAGAAATAAAAGTAAGTAACCTAACTCCAAAATTTTGGAAGATATAGTTTCATTTGCGGGGAAGGGGCAGGGGCGGTTGGAAAATAAACAAAACTAAACTTGATCTGCCTCCAAAAGAATAAAAAATATATTTTCCATACACCTCAAACCTCTATCCTTTTACCATCTCTGAGATCTCTTCGTTCATACAAACCGAGACAGACGGACAAGGCTATATCGACTCGAAAATGTATTGACTTACATCAAAATAAAAATAATATGTAATTTCATCGCTTAACAGATTTCAGATTATATTTGATTTATCTCCCCTAAGCTAAGAACCTTTTATTTATGTAAAGAATAAAAGAAAATAATTTTAAATAAGAAGGGTAATCAAAGTAAATCAATTTATATCCACTTTTATTGCAATTCAGAGTCCGCATATTGGAGTACTATTAAGAGTTTGATGCAAATGGAGAAGTGTAACAGCACTGAAGGCATGGCATCTCCGACCCTATAAAATATATTTGATATCGCTCTTATCAGACAGCAAGTAGAAGAGGTGAAAAAAATAAAAGGTGGTGAAAAAGAAAGAATTAGAGGTGGAGAGATAGTAAAGAGAAAAAAAAAAAAAAAAATAATAGGAAAGTGAAGAGAAGGAGAAAGAGAGAAACAGGTGAAGAATTAAAAGAAAGAAATGTTGGGGTTAAGGTCACGTTTCAATCAATTTCTACTCAGCGTAGATCATATTTATTATAACTGTTTGCGTTCTTCCCGATGACACGATGGTGGAGTTCCCCCCCCCACTATTTGAAAAACACACTCATAATATTCCCAAAATAATTTTGGGTTAGGTTGTTCGAACCTTCTAGACATATATTCTACTCATCATTACTTTTATCGAGCCCCCATACATCGTTTTTCGATCAGATGAACGATAGTAGAGTTGGCACACCCCCACAATTTGAAAAAACACCACAAAGTGTCCCGCAATTTTTGAGTTTAGGTTGTTCAAACCTTCTGACATATATTCTTATTATAGAAAATATATAATTATGAGTTCGAGACCTCCTGCATACATCGTTTTCCGATCAGATGAACGATAGTATAGTTGCCACCCCCACAATTTGAAATGTCACGCAATTTTTGAGTTAGGTTGTTCAAACCTTCTAGACATATATTCTACTCATCATTACTTCTCGAGCCCCCATACATCGTTTTCCGATCAGATGAACGATAGTAGAGTTGCCACCCTCGCAATTTGAAAAAACATTATGATCCAATGTACCGCAATTTTGGAGTTAGGTTATTCGAACCTTCTAGACATAATATTCTACTCATCATTACTTATCGAACCCCCATACATCGTTTTCCGATCAGATGAACAATAGTAGAGTTTGCCACCACAATTAAAAAATAAAAAAATAGTTGCCACCCCCACAATTTGAAAAAAAAAAAAATATCTTAAAAATATGACTATAACATATATCTTCCAGTTTAGAGAAAAACACATGTACGCTTTAAAATTGACAGATTCCTTGAACTATTTAGGCATATATTTAAATCGTCATTCGTATTTAACGACACCATACATATACTTAACTGGGAGGAAAGAAAAAAGAGAGAAAGGAATAATACCGTTTTACATAACCCAGATCAGAAGAACGATATTCGAATTATAAGCAAACCAAATAATTACGCTGGACAGCACTGCCCGTAATCGTGATGGGCAAGCTCTTGCACAGTTTGTGTGACCCCATACTTTAAAGTTATCAATTATATACAAAAAGGTACAGAGTATATTACAGTCGGGCTTGACCGACTTTCTTACTTGTTTTTAAATATGACAGGTAAAAAAATTATTTTTTCATAATTTTAACGGGACACCTCTTATTTTAATTTATTTATTTATCCTAGTCTTGATGTGCCCAAATTAAGTAACAGAAAAGCAGCTCACGTCTTAACATCAACGCTTAAAAGTGTTGGATACGATCCATATGAATATAGCCTCAGTACAACTAGTATTCATAGCAAATGAACTCAATATAGAGTAAAATTAACGCAGTGTCCGAAAGCGGAATTTAAGCCACATTGACTGACTCTATTAACTGTTCACTGGGACGAAAAAATGATTGATGTCGATAGACTACCTATTTTATTATCAGGTCAACAGGTGTGGATTGGGAGAATCGACCACTGAAAATATATTACAAAATCACGAAATTACCAACGTAAATATTTGTATTGCTTACAACTCGACTAAAGTTCATCTGATCGTTAAACGGTGTATAGTGGATCAATAAGAATTGATGATTAAAATATATGTCTAGAAGGTTCAAACAATCCATCTTCAAAATTGTGGGAGGTATGAGGTTAATCGCAAATTGCGGGGGCGGCAACTGTACAATTTTTGAATGACTTTTTAAGTTATTATTAATAAATGAAATGTTGATTCCTTTTTAAACGAATATATACCATTTTGAATACTTGTATTTGAACTTGGAACTGACCAAATGCTCCCTTGCTCACAAGTATGCGATGGGTGTCGTTGGGAATTTTCGTTAGCATTTTTAAATTTTTAATCCATCGCACTTTTGGACACCAAAATGAAGTCAGAAATTATGCAAATTCCAGGGCTGCAAACCCAAATCATTTTTATGGAGGTCCGGTTCGCGGCTTCGAACCAATATTGACCAATGGTTGAGGTTCAGACATTTGAGGTACAAGGTTTTTGTGCTAAGGTTTTGGATGGAACCTTGGTTCGTTCGAGGTTTTACCAAACTTTATAGAGTAAAAAGAGTATACTAAGTTCGTGCAAATGTATGTAACAGGCAGAAGGAAGCATTTCCGACCCGATAAAATATATATATTCTTGATCAGCCGTGGCAAAAATTTTAAAACAAACTTGATCTGCGTGCAGACAAAACAAGTCTACACTGAAAAAATTGTAGCTCTAGCTCTTATAGTCTCTGAGATCTAGGTGTACATACAGACGGACGGACGGACATGTCTATATCAACTCGGCTGTTGATGCTGATCAAGAATATATACACTTTATGGGGTCGGAGATGCTTCCTTCTGCCTGTTACATACATTTGCACGAACTTAGTATACCCTTTTTACTCTACGAGTAACGGGTATAAAAATATTCTGAATTACATCTTACCCTGAGTAACGGGTATATCGAAGTCGAGCAGGGCCGACTTCAATTTACGCTCTCTTTACTACTAGTTCTACTGAGAAAACCATTTTTGTTTTCCATTGTATTCCACCAATCGTGGAATATATTAGTTATATATGCTTCCACTAGAGCTGTAAAACTATCTACGATATATCGATAATATCGATGGTGGCTGTGCTGCGGCTCATCATCGATTGTTTTTTCCACCATCGATACATCGCGATGTTGGAAAATTCGTCCCAAGAATGGGGAATACCTGGAAAATTCTATATGGTAAAACCTATTTTTAATCCGATTGACTTCAAAATCGTTTTGTGAACACATTATAGAAAATAATGAGACATTAGATTTCTCGGTGGAGGAATTTCCGCCCACAAGCAAGAATAATGGTGGGCGTATTTCGTTTCAGTGACGATGGCTATTTGTAAGTCGATCTGAATAAAATTTGTTTTGTAAGTTCAAGGGTTAGAATGAATGGAAACTCATGATTTTTTATTTCGGGAAGTTCACTGCAAAGGTCGGAATATGGTCGGAATTTTTCTCATTTCTGAAGGTCGGAAAATGGGGGCGGTGGTGGGATCATTGCCAAGCGTTTTTTGCTTCATTTTGGCGGCTATACTGATGGTGGCGAAGCGAAGCGCGCCGGGTTATATGCTAGTATATGTATATGTATTGTTATTCACAGACTCATTTCTTGGTATACCCAAGCTTGGTGGAAATCGCCATGCGCTACCTCTGCGTTCCGGCATCCTCTACCGAATCAGAGAGAGTGTTTAGCAAAGCTGGTCAAATAATATCTAAGAGAAGGACATCTTTAAAACCAAAGCATTTAAACATCCTCCTTATGCTTAACAAAAATCAGTGGCTGCAGGACTGAGTTTATTTATTTTTTTATCATTATGTTCCTTAACATCATCTTCCCAAAGAACGGATGATCTCAGTTTTTTATTCAAATTATAATCATTTTTAATAATTTATATCAATATTTCCATCAATTTTCCGAAGAACGGATAATCCCGCAAACTTTTTTATTTAATTTGTAATCATTATAAATTAATAATATTAATATTCTTATGTACTTCCCGAAGAACGGACACAACAACATTTTTTTTTTAAATTTGCAGTCTTCATTAATCATTAATCAAGTTGCTTTCAAACTATTATTCTTTGCCCTTTTTAAAAGTACAAAAAGTGATTTTATTTTTGTAGCAGCTGTATATATGCAATACAACCTGAATTGTTTAAACAAAATAGGTTTAAAAAAGAATTAAACATTTTTTATAAATAACTTTTTTTTAGGTCGATAATATCGAAATAATCGATGGTTTAGACTATCACTATCGAAAACATCGATGGGGGGCACTATCGATGGTTTTACAGCTCTAGCTTCCACACAATTGTGGAAGTTTTATAAAAATCGGGTGACTATTGCATATAGCTGCCATAGGAACGATCGGTCTAAAAACTTGCTCTGGTGAAAAAACATTTTTGTTATCAATGGTAGCGTCTTTAATCATCTGCCAATGTTTGCCTTCTAATTTTTAAATAGTTAGTTCATTTTCTTATTTGTTTAGAGACTGGGGTAGAAAACTAGCTACATATTTGCAAGGGTAACATACACATATTTTATTTCGGGGGACCGAACTGAATTTTTCGGTATTTTGATGCTGAAAATTCGTTTTGTTCGCCGATTCTCGAAAAATATGTTTGTCCGGATCTTAGACAATGATGCCCGTTTGCAGCCCACATTCTGATCAGCTGTTTTCGGTTTACTTACTTCTGATTCTCCTGTAAATGCATGTCTGTCCCTCCTTCTCTGGGCTGTCACCTCTCGTCGATATTATTTAATGCGATAATTCCATTGTTATCCACCGATCGCTGAGAATTAGATAGGCGTAGTTGAAATTTTATTCAGTTGACCCATCGATGTTGCACATTCCTCGGTATATATATTTTAATTATTTAGATCTTGATCTGTAGGAGTCATTCCCATCATCACCTTTATTTGTATTAACTAGGTAAACTTGCGCGTGCAAGTGTATGTGTCTCTCTGTGTGTGTGTGTGTGTGTGTGTGCATCTATTTTTAAATATACATATTTTTGCCGATTTAATTATAGAGAAGTTCAACGAAAACTTTTACCACGAACATCAACGAGAGCGCAAGATAGCCGACACGTGACATGATTTTGATAGATTTCTACAAACATAATGTACCTATGCATGTATATACCTACATACATAGGTGGTACATCAAGCATATGCAATTTCGAATTTGTTTGAAAACTGTTTGCGAATCACTTACGCACACACACGAAAACTGTTCTAAATATAAGTACAATCGATTAACTTTCTCGAGTTATATGTATGTCTCATTTTTTAAGAAAACAAAAGACAACCGCTGGTAATTTTCTTTTTGGAAGCTGCTGGCTAGGTGCCGATCAGTGGGATGAAGCTTTCACGTACATACAAGGTTTTCCGTTCACTGATGACTACTGAAGCGCTTTTCAAGAGTGTCGGGGAAAAATTGCTCACGGTCCGAGGAGCATTTGTACACACGAAGGCAAAGCTATGTTCGGTGGGAGGAAGCTTTCTTAAAAATTTCATTATAATGAACTCGACTACCGGACGGGGAAAGAACATCATAATCAGGCCAAAACATTTGGAGGGAGGAAAAGAAAGCTCTTGACCTGACGCAAGTTTCAAATTTTCAGACATGTGTCGTTATCGAAAAATATCGTGAGGTAGTGTGGCCCTTTTACAAAAGAATCTGGTACAGGCCTTTTTGACTGATTGCGACCTTTGTACGTTTCTCGAATTTAACTGTTTATGTTTTCATTTGATGTTTTGCATGTTGCTGATATGTTTACTTTTTAAGTTTCCGCACCATTTTAGGATATAAATTAAACATCTATTAATCTAAATGTAATGAAAGGATATATCTTTGTAAAACTTAAGAAAATGCATTTATTGTATATTTTTTTGTGTTTGTAAGCTCTGATCTGTAGATTTTAAAAGCAGACATAATGTAGGCAATAATACGCGTCAAATGACTTCTCAATTACCTTAAAAGACCTGTTTATTCTTTAAAAAAAAATCTTATTATACCCCTGCAGAGGGTATATATTAAAATCGACAAAATTAAAAAATTTTCATCATAAATCAAAAAATGTTAATAAATAATATTTTTTTTAAAAATATTTTTTAAAAAAAAAAATATAATTTTTGAAAAATTTTTTTTCAAAATTTTATATAAAAATTTAAAAATAAAATATAAAATTATCATAAATATATAATAAAAATTATAATAAAAAAATAAAATTTGAAATTGGGGGGGATAACTTTTTGGGTTTGATAAAAAAATTATAAATGATAATAATATATTAATTATTTTAGTTAGAAAAACTATTATAAATTTGGAATATAGGTTTTTTGGGGGGCGGAGGGGGCGTGGCAAAAATTTGAAAAATACTTGATCTGCGTGCAGAATGATACTAGTCTACACTGAAAATATGGTAGCTATAGCTCTTATAGCTCCTGAGATCTAGGTGTTCATGCTTGATGGCTCGTCTTAACGAAGACAGTATCGACAAACGGACATGTTTGCAAATGTCGTTTAAATTACAACATCGTGACAATTTTAATATACCCTGCAGGGTATAAAAACTGGAGGACCAAAGTGCAGAATTATACATTTATTTACTTGTTTCAAAGTTGTGTTTTCTTAAGAAACAAGTCGATATATCAGAATTTTCAAACTTTTTCATAAAATTGCAAATAATTCAGCCAATTGTGCAGATCGTTCACGAACTTATAAATTAAAATGATTTATGTATTAACTGGATTATGAAGATACTAGTAAGTACTAAGCCATGTAAAAATTCAAAATACAAAATAAGCGATATTCTATGACGTAGGGTTATGGTGAAAATGGCCAAATTAGACATTTTTGGCATTTTTAGGTTCTATTTGCAGCTTAACCATTAATAAAATAGGATCTCAGCAGCCAGACTCGGATTCAGCGTGAAAAATTCATCTAGAATCAATAACTCATTAAGCATTTTAGCTCCTGTTTCGAGAATAAATCAATTTTCAAATCTTGTCAAAATAATTATGCCAACCCAAATTTTACAGTTTTATTGATTGTGAACTTCTTTTGCTTAATTGAAAGCTCTCGTTTGTACTAGTATGCCATTAAAAATTTCAACATTTTCCGATTTTTTGTTTCAAAGATATTATGAAAAATTTCTTGTCAAAATAATTGTGCCGACTAGTGTACACATGTAATGTTAAGTATGCCGAATTATTTTAACTTTTTTGAATTAAAGCGCTTTTCAAAACACAGCAGATTAATCGATGTGACCTTGCGCCATTTAGGCCTTTTTGACATTTTTGTTGGCGGCCTGTTAACAACTACATCCGCCATACATATTATCTACATGATAACGACGCAAGTCAAATTTGAATTTTACAGCTCTGTGGCGCCAAACTTTCCGCAAGAGCTTTTAGTGTTGCCCTTTTTAATAAAACTATGTAGGTAGTGAGGGGGGAGGGGGTCCCTATGAAGTGCAGGGTAGTCGCATAGTAGGTAATGGATGCATTCGATCTCCTCCTAATTCCAACAGCTACGACAAATGTCATTTTAGGGTACATGCATCCTGACGGCCATATTACCTATGGTGCCATAGCCCGTTAAGACAAAAAAAAAAAATTTTATAAAAACAATTTTTAATTTTTTTTTCCCCTACCCCTATCCTTCCCCCCAAAAAACAAATTATCCGAAGCAAACCTGCTCTTGCACCTTATGGAGGTTAAATCCAAAATCATTAAGAATAAACATTTAATCGGTTATCATAAAAAACTTTATGCTAGCCATCCTAAATCTTGATTTTCGTCTAAAACTTATATATACAAGAATGATGACAGTCTATGGAGTAAAGGAAGTTTCCCACAAACCTTTATTACCAAAATAAAAAAAATAATCATCCGATCCGGGCGGTTCTGACATATTAGTTGCGTGCAGTAAAAAGAAGTCTCTGTGCTTTCAGCTTTAAAACTAATGGACTAGGACTAAAAAGCATATCCGACCCCATGAAGTTTATATATTCTTGATAATAATAACGAGATGATTCTATAGTTTTAAAGCAGCGTTTGTCACGAAGAGCAAGGCAAAAAAGTGAGAGTGTATTGGTATGCGAATATAATGCGACGCAAAGCGGCTGTGACCTACCTCGTTGAACGCTAGCCAACGATTGATTGGTTTTGCGGATGTTTTTACACTCTTTGCGAAGGGCTCGGCATGTGCTCGGCTCGTGTCCGTGGGAATTGCCGAATGTGTACGGCTCCGAGCTGCTATGGGTGACAAACACTGTTTTAAAGTCATCTTGATCAAACTTTCCAAATAGCCTTTAAATACTTATAGGCTACAAATTTGGCAGAACCGGCCGGATCGTATGACTATAGCTGGCATAGGAACGATTGGTCAGTAAACTAGTTCTGTGTCTCCAAAATTGATATTGATTACACAATTCTGTAATGTTTGGACAAAATCGGACGGCTATAGCATATAGCTGCCATAGAAACGATTCAAAGCAGACTCTGTGCAAAATTTCTGCTCGATAGCTTTAAAACTGATAAATTTGTTAGCCTAGAAATAGCCGGACAGACGGACAAAGGGGAATCGACTTATATATAGTTTATGGGTCGGAAATGAAAGTGAATAAATCAGCAAATAATACCGAAACCAGAACTGTTGACCGAAACAAACTAATTAAGGGCACGTACAGGCATTGAAACCAGAACCGATATTACAAATTGTGGAGAACCGAAACACCTTAACTGGTAAAATAGGAACCGAAAAAATCGGATCTATACCGCTCTATACCGGTTTCGGTTTCTTGTTATTTATTTTACTGATTTTTGATTATTACAAATATATAATTTTACTTGGTAAGATATCAACTTATATGTTTACATACGTATAAGCCAGTGATACACTCAAAAAAAAATCATACATTTTAGAAATGCAACACAAGAAAAGACCATGCGGTACACACACACAACCTGGGTGTCAAACCGGAACCCGAACCGGAACCATATACCGAAAAGAACCGATTGAAACTCAGAGCCGAAACCGTAACCAGAACCGTTATTATTTATTTTTGCGTACCGGTATTTCCGGAACCTTTATTATACACTTGAAAAGTGTATATTAATTTTGCCCAGAAGTTTGTAACGCATAGAAATATTCATTTCCGACCCCATAAACTATATATATATCTTGATCAGGACGACGAGCTGAGTTCATTTCCGTTTGTCCGTCCGTCCGTCTGTCTGTCCGTCTGTCCGTCGTCCGCGGTCCGCGGTCCGTGTCGTTTGTTTCTACGCGAACTAGTCTCTCAGTTTTAAAGCTATCGAGCTGAAATTTTGCACAGAGTCTTCTTTTACTGCGCAACTATATACGTGGAATCGGATGACTGTATCATACCATATAGCTGCCATAGGAACGATCGGTCTAAGAACCAGTTCTAGTTAGAAAAACTTTTTTGTTTTCCATCGTAGCGTCACCAATCTTGGTATATGTTAGTTTTATACGCTTCCACATAATTCTGGAAAAATTTATCAAAATCGGATCACTATAGCATATAGCTGCCATATAAACGGTCGTTCAAAAACTACTTCTAGTGAGAAAAACTTTTTGTTTTCCATCGTAGCGTCACTAATCTTGGTATATATTAGTTTTATATGCTTTCAGCACAATTTGAAAAAATTGATCAAAATCGGATGACTATAGCATATAGCTGCCATAGGACCGATCGGTCGGAAAATGTGTTTTACTAAGAAAGTTTTTTTATGGTATCAAATTTTTATTATCAATGATTTAAAAAATTTTAAATATCTGATATCTATATCGTATATATATTTTCCAGTTAAATCTGTTGGAGTAAAGTTTTTCAAGTGTATTTAAACTTCGGCACAGTCGAAGTTAGCTTGCCTTCTCGTTTTTTGAAACCGAAATGACCGAAAAGAACCGAATTTATTATATTTAATTTTCCTTCTTTATAACTACATTCTGTTGTGTAGGTTTTTACTGGGATTTTTAAATTATACCGGTACATACCGGTACGTACCGGTACACCGAAATAAAAACCAAGGTACCGATACGGAACCAAATACCGAAATAAACTAGAACCTTAACAGAACCTTGGGGCTCCCCAACCAGCTATGGCGATTCTGTCATGATTAGGTAGTTGCTTGTCAGTTGTTCGACAGGCAGAAAACCACTGATGAGAAAGAGTGGAATCTTCCGAAACAGCTGTATGGTTATCCAAAGCCTCCGTTGTGTATTGTGTGTACCATGGCTGCAAACCTCCGAAATTTTGGAAAAGGTTTGGTTCGGAGGTTCGAACCAGTGAGGAATCTTTGGGTTCGGTTCACGGACCGGTTCCTGGATCCTCTGAACCCCAGGTTTGGGTTCGAACCTCGGTTCACTTAAAAAAAAAAAATACGATTCAATTAGTTTGATCAACTTTTATTATATAATTTAATATAGGCGACCTTGCCTTGTTTAAGGTAATTCAAGTCCCGAACTTTGGATTAAAATTTCAAGAAATATTATAAAATCTGGAATCCACCATCAACTGACATTTGTTGGGATTGATTTTAGTCCGGATTTCCTGGAACTGTTATTTTCTACTAATTCTTACATTATAAGAAACAGATTTTAGTGTTGAAAATGCTCGTACAGCCAAGTTAGAAGAATATTTTTAAAAGACCTTTTCAAATAATTCAATTTTCGATGTATATTCTATTGGACAATTTTCGAAGGAATCTATAACTTCATTGCTTTCTATTGATCTTATAAACTTCCCTTCTTTACAGTCAGTCGTAGAGTCATTTAAAGATAAAATTTTAAATAAACATATCAAGAATTTCCTGAAAAATTACTTAATATTGTGGTTCAGGTTCGAGGGATCAAAATTTAGAAGGTTCGGTTCATGGTCTGGTTCGGCCATTTTAAGAAACCCGAACCGAACCGGTTCTTAGGGGTTCGGTTCAGGACCGGTTTGCAGCCTTGGTGTGTACTGTTTCTATAGTTATGCATTATCATAACTTTAAATGACCTCGAGCCACGAACTCGCAAGTTTTATATCATTATTTAGAAAAATTTAATATAAAGAAAAGCGACTCCAGTTTTTATGTTTTTAATTGTTTTAAGGGCTCTTTTACGCAAAGGATTTTCAATCTATCCAAAACGCAAAAGAACATTATTGTAGCTCTATTTTGAGGGACCGATGATTTCGAACTAAAATTAAGACATGTTTGCCTGCTTGTTAAAAAGTTTTAATTAAATTTAAGAAAAACAATTAAGGCGAGCTGGTCTGTGCGACAATCGAAGGGCTTTATTCAAAGTGTAGGAATAACATTGCTTTAGTTTGAATCGTCAAACAATATGAATAGACTAGAGATCAGTATTTTATTCGGCATATTCTAAGAACCCTATTATTGCGTAACCTACAACTAGTGATTAAAAAAAATACTGAATTCAATTAAGCTACTGCGATCAAATCATAGGAATGCGATAATTCCGTACGTATTGGAACCGACATACGTCTCGGGACTACTCGCTGAACGAAAATGGACCAAACCTATATCGATATGAATGCATTCGAATAAACGATGTGACTTACGTTTGAACAGGATTTCTTGAGTTTTGTCTAATTAAGATAAATGTAGCTTTTTAATCGCTTGACACTTGCTATTGCCGTTCGCCAGGACTGTACCCATTTGAAATTGTTCGCTAAACGGGGGTGTCGCGATTGAAAATTCGGAAAGTGCGGCTCTGACCACGTATCGATTTACGCTTGAAATATCACACAAAAAAAGGGTTAAAATGTTTAAATTCCTGGCCAGCTGAAACTGTCTGCGAGCTGAGCTTCCAAATAGAGGGTTGGGAGAGTCAAGGACCATACTAAAGGCGAAATCAATATGGAAATCAATAAAAAAAGTGTATCTAGCAGCAGTCGTCACCCTTGGATAGTGCTAAAAAATGTGCACCCCTCAAATCAAAATACAAGCGATTCCGCGCGCGCCTGTATGTGTGTGTGTGTATTTGTGTTTATGTAATTTAACTAGATGGTAAAGCGAACTATGAGGGATGTTGAAGTTCACGGAACTTCAAATTAAACAAAACGTAAAGAAATAAAATCTTGAGGCTCTAAAGACACATTCCGGACTTTTGAGCCCAGGCCTCACTTAGATCATTTCAGAACTGCAACCATGTCATGATCAAAATTATTAACGGTTTCATTTGCAATGGATATTATAGTATCCTTTGATTATTTTTATACCCTTGCAGAGGGTATATTAAAACTGTCACGATGTTTGTAAAGCAGTGAAGGAAGCATTTCCGACCACATAAAGTATATATATTCTTGATCAGCATGACGAGCTGAGTTCATTTCCGTTTGTCCGTCTGTCCGTCTGTTTCTATGCTATCTCCTCCCTCAGTTTTGAAGCTATCTTGACCAAACTTTGCAAAACGTCTTTAAATACAAATACGCTGCACATTTGTCGGAATCGGCCGGATCGGATGACTATATCATATAGCTGCCATAGGAACGATCGGTCCAAAAACTAGTTCTAATGAGAAAACTTTTTTTTTCTCATCGTAGCGTCACCAATCGTGGTATATATAAGTTTTATATGCTTCCACAGAATTTTGGAAAAATTTATCAAAATCGGATGACTATAGCATATAGCTGCCATATAAACGGTCGGTCCTAACACTAGTTCTAGTGGGAACAACTTTTTTGTTTTCCATCGTAGCGTCACCAATCGTGGTATATGTTATTTTATACGCTTTCACACCATTCTGGAAAAATTTATCAAAATCGGATGACTATAGCATATAGCTGCCATATAAACGGTCGGTCCAAACACTAGTTCTAGTGGAAAAACTTTTTGTTTTCCACGAGCGACGGCGTCACTCAATCGGGTGATAGTATATGTTAGACGGATTTTATGCTTTCACACCATTCTGGAAAATTTTATCAAAATCGGATGACTATAGCATATAGCTGCCATAGGAACGATCGGTCTAAAAAAACCTACTGAGGAAAACTTTTTTGTTATCAATGGTAGCGGCTTTCAAAAACTGCAAGGTGTTTTAACATTGGCGTAGCCGATGTTAGCCTTCTATTTTTATTTTTCGAAATTGACTTCAAGAAATTTTGGATTCAGATTGGATACCAAATTTCAATTTTATCGTTACGAATTAAGACTAAGATGAAAGCCCGCGGGCGTTATTACATGCACCCAGTTTTATTGATAGCTCACACTGAGAAAATAATTAAGAAAAAAGTCTCAAAACAGACACGAAACGGTATTTTAAAATATATTCTCATTTGACTTATAGAATAAACAATATTCGATAAAGATGCTCGTACTTGACTTTAAGATGATTTTTAAGACCAACAATGAATTTTAAGTAAGTTTGTATAACACTAAAAGGAAAATAGGGGAGATTGTAATTTTTTCTGTTGGTTGGTTTTAAGTATTCGCTTATAACCAGGGAATCAAACCGAATCGAATTTCGGTTCCGGTTCCGGTTCTGGTACGTACCGAAACTAATGTTTCGGTAAAAGGTCCTGTTTAGGTTCTAGTTTATTTCGGTATTCGGTTCCGTACCGGTACCTTGGTTTTTATTTCGGTATACCGGTACGTACCGGTATGTACCGGTATAATTTAAAAATCCTTTAATCCGAAGATATAATAGAAATGGTAGCAACCTACACAACAAAAAGTAGTTATAAAGAAGGAAAATAAAACATAATAAACCTTACCTCTGAAAAAAATGTCCTAATAATAGAAGAGTAAGAAGATCTTTTGATAACTGATGAAATGTTAGATACACTGTTTTCAGATAACGCGACCGATTACAATTTAACCTGTAAGGTTAGGTCCGTTTGGGCCAATTATTAATTCATTTCCTTGTAAATGCAAAAAAAAAAATTAAGAAAAATTAATAATATTTGGAATTTATTGAACCAAAATAGATGCAACGAAATAAGATGAAATTGTTATTTTTATTGAAAATTTCAGTATATCCCAGATGGTCCCCTTAACTTTACATTTGTAAGTTTTTGCTTACGTTTACCCTGCGTTTTACCCTGAAGGAATCCCTGATTGAAGCAATAAAAATTAAATAACAAAAAAAAACTCAGAACCGAAACTGTACCGGTACAATGTTTCGGTTCTTTTCGGTCATTTCGGTTCCAAAAAATAAAGGTTCCGAAATACCGGTACGCAAAATATAAATAATAGCGGTTCCGGTTCTGGTTCTGGTTCTGAGTTTCAATCGGTTCATTTCGGTATACGGTTCCGGTTCGGGTTCCGGTTTGACACCCTGCTTATAACTGAAATAGTTTTCATAATTTATAATAATTAAAACTCAAAAAACTTTTGCTTTTCTTCTAAAATTAAAATTTTCTAAAATTTTTATTTTAAGATTTGTAATTTTTAAACACTTTATAAATATTACTAAATCTTGTTTTTACTTTTTAACCTACGAAAAGAGCTTTTGTCTCAAATTCAAACATAAAGAGAGAGGGGATAAATTTGGATTTTGAGAATTAAAATTTTCAGTTTAAGTTATTTTAATCTTCTGCATTGCAAGCTTCTTGAATAAAAGATTTTCAATTATGGTTATAGACTGAATTTTTGCTCAGTGCAAATTGATTAAAATTGCAGAACATGTTGGGTTATCTCTTTACACATTTAGCAAATCTTTTGGGTTCACATAAACATAAATATGTCTTTCAGCTTTCACTCTACTTAATTCGTTATGTAACTCAATTTAAATTATTATTTATAATAAGGCTTTAGTTTAATTTTAACTCCTTTAAGTTTTTCAAGTCTTCCAGATCAATTCAGTGGACTCTTGTGGTTGGATGAAAAGATGTTTACTTGCCCTGGTTTCAGATTTGGTGAGTTCAGATCAAACTACTTCACAATACTTATTGATGCGCCTGCACCGCCCACAATAATTTGTGGTTCGAACCAAGTGAATATATCTAAAGTGCAGACCTCGGACATTTTCTATTTGAAAGAGTGTTTGTTTTTGTTTTTTTTTTTGTTTTTTTGTCGGCCCTAGCAAAGTAATTACACTCACTAGGTACAACTTGTCGGCCTCAGCTACTCACCCCGCACGCTCCAATTCGGAAGCCACCTTGGCGAGGCCAAAACAAAGGCAGTAGCAACTCACCCTCATCCTATTATTATACCCCTCCGCTGCGTTTGTCCGTGTTTTTTTCCATTTCCATTTCGTAAACAACCTTACATTCGCGGTACCGTTAAATTCGAAGATGCCTGACATATGTACATACCACTCGTACATACAGGCAAGCATGTACATTAGGGTGAAACAATCTAGGGACAATTTAAAAAACATTTTCCCAAGAACCCACAGGTTTAAAGTCAAAGTCGAGCCCGGGATTTTGAACCAGAACCCTTTTCCAGATGTCGACAATTGATTTCAGACGCGAGATGAACGGAACTGCCATTACAGTTACTATTTGTAGTCAGATCCAGAACTGTTAATGAACTTTACATTTTTCGGACATGGCGGACTTTTCTGTGGGAATGCCCATACATATATGATTCACATACAATCATAGTACAGCAATAATTTTCCGAAGTACCTTGACTAGCTTTCACGGATTTTAAATATAATTCCGATTTCAATATATATTTTTTGGAATCCATTTAATTTGTTTTAAATAGATAAAGATCAACTTGGGCTCAAGGGCATTGCTTGTAAGGCCGGCCTGAGATCCAACTCAAAATTTTATAATAGCGAAGGGGTTGATTTAGAGATAATTTAAACCAATTACACAAGGACTATCTGGCATCTCTAAGAAGTTATAGCGGGCTGTGCCCTTAAGCTGATTTATCGTTCTTTGTTATTCTGCACGAGAATCTGAGGGTTTGTTGCTAAACTTTACACCAGATATCTGCTCTCCCAGAGCACTGCAGTCAAAATTCACAACAAAAAAAAAAATTTTGTGATTTTAACACCCGATCCGAATTCCAGAATTATGTAGAAGCATTTAGAACTAATATTTATATACCGCGATTGGTGACGCTACGATGGAAAACAAAAAAGCTTTTCTCACTAGAACTATAGCAGCTATATGATATAGTCATTCGATGCATTTAAAGACTTCTTGCAAAGTTTGGACAAGATAGCTTTAAAACTGAGGGAGGAGATAGCAAAGAAACAGACGGACAGACGGACATGGCTATATCGACTCAGCTCATCATGCTGTTCAAGAATATATATGTATATACTTTACAAACGTTAGAAACATCGTGACAATTTTAATATACCCTCTGCAACGGTATAAAAATCACTATTTATGCGAATTATTTGCGCGTGGTTGTACAGCTTCAGTTGTAAGTTCCGCAAAATCTGAAGAAATGACAATTTAGTAAAATTTTCATCAGAAAGTGAGCAAGTCAAACCGAACCGAAAATTTTGGTGCGTAACAGGTTCAGGTTCAACCATTTTTTTCACAATAGGTTCGTTTCAAGGTTCGGTTCACAGTAAAAAAAAAAAGTCGGAATTCCGGGCTCGAACAGGTTCGGTTCAAAACTTTTTTGCTGCTCCGATAAAAATAATCGGACAGCAGGTAGATCAAGCTCTACACAGAAAAAAAAGATATTGGAAGGAAGGCATTTTTGGATTTGAAAGCATATCCTTTTCAAATTTTCAATTCCTTTGATATTCGGCTCCTTCAATTAACTTCTTATTATACTCTGGAGTAAAGGATAGGACACCAGTCCGGATGATGTGATCAAAATCTTTTCTGTACGTGTACAAATATCATCGATTATGAGATTTTTAGGTGTTCCACTCGTAATTTCTATGATCAATATTGCGGGCTCGATTTTGACTTTGACCCCATGGCTGCTCGTGCAAATTTTCTTAGAATTGTCCCCAGATAACGCTTTCGCTATACACTTGGTCGAGAACGAACTCGATTCACCCTAATGCACATATACATATGTATCATTTCTTGTCACCGTGTTAGGGGTGTGGGCAGCCGAAGAGCGAAATTAAAAAGCAGCAGCAGCCTGCCCATTGCCTTTTTGCGAATTTCCGAATTCAAAGTCGCTGGCAAAATAAAAGTTGTACCCTATTTTGTATCGCGTCGAATGGAAAAACAAAAATCAAGCAAAAACAAACCCCTCCGCCACCAAATACATAAATATTACTTGAACTCGCAGTGTGTGTGTGCCGTGTCTGGGTGTGGGCATGGGCATGGGTGTTTTTTTTTTCTTCTCTTTTTTCATCACCGTGGATGATCTCGGTTTTTTATGTATACTTTTTTTTAATTTTGATGGTGCAGGGTGGTGACTCTCGGCAGCAGCAGCAGCAGGAAGGTGGCAAAAAATTGCCCGCTCCCCCGTTTTCAAACGCACATTCATTCTGCCTTTTGCGCCACCACCAACTTCATTATAATTTTTGTCGGGGTGGTTTTTTTCAGTTGGTTTTTTCCCTGTGGCCCCACGTGTGCGGCTCCGGCCGAATGCCCTACGCCGGGTATTGTTGTTGTATGGCCAAAGCGCACTCGCGGGTCGCGCAGCTCGGACCGAATGAAAATGAAACGACACCCCCAAGTTTTTTTTGTCGGTCCGTGAAAAATTGGATAAAAAATTCTTGGCAGTTTTAGCATCTGAAATTTCTAACATTGAATTATGGAAAATCGATTTTTTGGTTTTGCAAAACTGAAACGACATCTACCCTTGTCACACCGATGTGTGTTCCTGCATATGTGTGTGTGCCTGCTGCGAGCTGGTGTAATCTCCGAGCATAACTGTGCATTTTTTATGCACGGAAGATGCTGCGAATCCTAATTACAAATCGACATTAGTGCAGGAGGATGCGTGCGGAGGGGTGGGGGGGATTCATAAATAATAGTTAATTTCATCTTGTTCATTAATATTTACGAGCAGGAATCTGATTATTAAATCAACCACACAGCCACCCACAACGAGTTCATGGACCGAAGGTTCAGTCCGTGAATATATACACCTGAAAAAAAAACACACACACAAAGAAGAAATCAGCCACCTGAGAGTGACCATGTCGTTCTGACGGCGGATCACTGCAACGGTATTACTCCTACTACATACTTCTACTACCCTCCCGAAATCTCGAGGCTTACTGATCAGCTTATTTCATGAATATTTTATTATTTTTTATACACTTGAAAAGTGTATATTAATTTTGCCCAGAAGTTTGTAACGCATAGAAATATTCATTTCCGACCACATAAACTATATATATTCTTGATCAGGACGACGAGCTGAGTTCAATTCCGTCTGTCCGTCCGTCCGTCTGTCTGTTTCTACTCAAACTAGTCCCTCAGTTTTAAAGCTATCGAGCTGAAATTTTGCACAGAGTCTTCTTTTTACTGCACGCAACTATATATGTCGGAACCGGCCGGATCGGATGACTATATCTTATAGCTGCCATAGAAACGGTCGATCAAAAAACTAGTTCTAGTGAGAAAAACTTTTTTGTTTTCCATCGTAGCGTCACCAATCTTGGTATGTGTTAGTTTTATATTCTTTTACACGTTTCTGGAAAAATTTATCAAAATCGGATGGCTGTATCATATAGCTGCCATAAAAACGGTCGGTCAAAAAACTAGATCTAGTGAGCAGGGTGTCAAACCGGAACCCGAACCGGAACCGTATACCGAAAAGAACCGATTGAAACTCAGAACCAGAACCGGAACCGCTATTATTTATTTTTTGCGTACCGGTATTTCGGAACCTTTATTTTTGGAACCGAAATGACCGAAAAGAACCGAAACATTGTACCGGTACAGTTTCGGTTCTGAGTTTTTTTTTGTTATTTAATTTTTATTGCTTCAATCAGGGATTCCTTCAGGGTAAAACGCAGGGTAAACGTAAGCAAAAACTTACAAATGTAAAGTTAAGGGGACCATCTGGGATATACTGAAATTTTCAATAAAAATAACAATTTCATCTTATTTCGTTGCATCTATTTTGGTTCAATAAATTCCAAATATTATTAATTTTTTCTTAATTTTTTTTGCATTTACAAAGGAAATGAATTAATAATTGGCCCAAACGGACCTAACCTAACAGGTTAAATTGTGATCGGTCGCGTTATCTGAAAACAGTGTATTTAACATTTCATCAGATATCAAAAGATCTTCTTACTCTTCTATTATTAGGACATTTTTTTCTGAGGTAAGGTTTATTATGTTTTATTTTCCTTCTTTATAACTACTTTTTGTTGTGTAGGTTGCTACCATTTCTATTATATCTTCGGATTAAAGGATTTTTAAATTATACCGGTACATACCGGTACGTACCGGTATACCGAAATAAAAACCAAGGTACCGGTACGGAACCGAATACCGAAATAAACTAGAACCTAAACAGAACCTTTTACCGAAACATTAGTTTCGGTACGTACCAGAACCGGAACCGGAACCGAAATTCGATTCGGTTTGATTCCCTGCTAGTGAGAAAAACTTTTTTGTTTTCCATCGTATGTGTTAGTTTTATATGCTTTCACATAATACAGAAAAAGTTTATCAGAATCGAATCACTATAGCATATAGCTGCCATAGGACCGATCAGACGAAATGTTTTTTTTATGAAATCAAATTTTTATTATTAATGATTTAAAAATTTAAAATATCTGATATCTATATCCTATATATGTTTTACCGGTTAAATCAGTTGGAGTAAACTTTTTCAAGTGTATTAAAACTTCGCCACAGTCGAAGTTAGCTTTGCCTTCTCGTTTTTTTATTAATTTATACATACAATGGTTTGCCTGATTTTCTTACAAAAATTGCATTTTTGTTAGAACAAGGTTAGTTCAGTGATTTCCAAAGCTGACCAACAGGTGGCGCCTCCTCAGTGACCATTTGGCTTGCCAAGTATGAAGTCGCTACCATTGAATTTTAAAAAGTTTATTTAAGACCGATCCGATGGGTACACAGAAAAAAAAATTAACGGATAGTTTTAAGTCTAAAAAGTCTAAAAAGCGTGACCCTGTGACGATCTTATAAACGTGCTTCTTGCTTTGTATGGCACAACAACCTATTGTGGTCAACCTTCTCGGAATTCTTCGCATAGCGAACTACGATCACGATTGAATTAACTATACCAGCGATATACAGTGGTTTTTGATGGTGCTTTATCGCCACACAAAGAACTGAGTTTATCGACACACTCCTGTTGTGAAAAATAATCCAACGAAAACCTTCTCTTAAAATATCCGTTTTTAAGCCAAATTGATTTTTTCAACTCAACTCACTGTAAACAACCCAAATAGCGCTTGTAAGTCAAAACGTTGCCAAAGCGTTTATGCTAAAAACTGTCAAACTTTAATTTGGTAAAAAATTCCCGATAAATATTACTCCATGTATGGCAGCTATAGAATATAGTCATCCGATTTTGACCAATTGTGACAGAATCATGAGGATGTACTGAATTAATAAATACCAAGTTTGATGACGTTACCATAGAAAACAAAAAGGTCTTTCCACGAGAACTAGTTTTTGGGCCATTCAGTTCTATATGCTATAGTGATCCGATTTGGATCAAGTTTTGCAGAATTGTGTGAAAACACATAGAATTTATAAATAACAAGTTGGAGACTCCACCTTTGAAAACAAACAATTATTTCTGACTAGAACTAGTTTTCGCACCGATTGTTCCAATGACAGCTATATGCTTAAGTCATCCCATCCCGTTGGTTCCGAAAAATGTGCAGCATATAAGTAATTTTAAGATTTCGTGCAAAAGTTTGTTCAAAATAGTTTTAAAACTGAGGGAGGAGATAGAATAGAAACAGACGGACAGACGGACGGACGGTTTTAATGAAGAAGCTCCCTTCTATGCGTTACAAACATTCGACAATTTTTATGATACCCTCGCAAGCGTTGGGAAAGATATACAACTTTTGCTCTCAGTG
This sequence comes from Lordiphosa mommai, assembly GCA_018904225.1. Taxonomy (NCBI): domain Eukaryota; kingdom Metazoa; phylum Arthropoda; class Insecta; order Diptera; family Drosophilidae; genus Lordiphosa; species Lordiphosa mommai. The sequence continues at coordinate 222,065 of JAEIFT010000200.1, read as the reverse complement.
TACAGGAATACATATGTTTCATGTGGATTATTTAATAACTAAAAACAATGTTTGGGTTGGGTGAAGGAAGTCAGCCACCGAGTGGCGTATCGGTATCAGTGGCTATCTCCGGTCCGGCGTTTGCACGCCTGACTGGACCCCTCAGTTTGCCAGCAGCTCGGCTTTGGCAAACTCACGTTCTCCACCCCGGTCCTAAGGTCGAACTAACTCTTCATCAACGCGCCCGTAGAGGGTCGGGCAGATATCTTTGTCGTCGCAATCACGACCAACTCGAACACATTAACGCTTTAATTGCCTTTGTTTAATTTACCTTGGCGTATACCGGAAATTTACAGGAACTTCATTTGTACGTCGTAGCGCCAGCTGGCTGGGGGCTGGAGGGGTTGCTGTTCCTTCGCCTCTGCGTTCGTGCGTGCCAAGATGTGCGATTAACTGCAGCAATGAAGGGAGCAGCTGGTGCTGGGGCTGCCTCTCTAGTTTTGGCGTTTATTTCACGTGCTCTGCGGAAGTGTGAACATTCTCAAGATAAAGTATCATTTGTTCTGGCCAAATGGATTGAGTGGAAGGCTTAGAAGGTCACCCGGACTACGGGGATGGCTCCACCTGAATGAAGCCGAGTAGTTTGTGCCGGTTGCTGTTGCAAATTAAGTGGTTTGACTATCGATCTGTGGCATCAGGCATTCGTGTAATTCCCAATTTCTATTCATCATATTCAAACCGATTACGATTGTGTCGTACGTTCATCCCTTGCAGTGTGGTCATTACGCAGTGTCATTGGTATATAATTAATTTCGCTACGGTCGCAAGTTAATTTTGCCTAAAAGCATAAGTCACAGCTTCCGCAGAGCTCGGATACCTAGTAAAAGTGGTCGTAAAAGGCATCAAGGGCGCCATTTATATGCTCGAGATGCATAATTATTGCGAAAGCTCGAGTGAGCGACCCGAATTGTCATGCCGCTGTGCGTCCTTTTCCGGACGGAACGGGGACGGAGACGGCACCCCCCCCAAACTACATTACGATTCGGCTGCTAATTCACTTTTTATGAATATGAATTCGCATTCATCGGCAGATTACAATTTATGCCCATTCCCCAATGACATTCACGGTGAACGAGCGACGGCACATCCGATAGCATCAATTATTTACACGCGAAAAGCCCAAACGGACCTGCGTATGTGGAAATGTACGAGTACTGGTATGTACATATGTATGTCCCACAGAATCCACTTGCAGATATTTGGCTTAAATTTGTGTCCAGGATTTACAACACTTTCCTGAAAAAATAAAATGCAAATTGTACAGCTACTTCTGGTGCGTCATTTATTTTGTTCAATTTCAAAACTCTTTATACACTGTTCTCATTAAAAATGAATAAAAAGGGGTATTTATCATGATGTTGTGCATATGTCTGTAACAGACAAAAGGATACATTTGTTACCCTATAAAGTATATATATTCCTGATCATAGCTGACAATAGCTGGGTCGATTTAGCTTCGATCTCAGAAACTATAATAGATAAAGCCATGTGCTTTGGAAGGTAAGGAGGTGTATATCATACGCAGACCAAGTTTGTTTCAGATTCGGACAATTTGTATGAATAATGAAAAGTATAATAATTTTCTAGAAGGCCCGAGCAACCTCAGTATACGTTTCTGATTCGGGTAGCGATTTGATTCCCCGATATAATTATATATGTATTTGGGTCATTCCATGTGAATTAAGCCTCCCAAATTGTTTTTGTTTTAAAAAAAATCACTATCAGCGGTTTAAAGTTCTCTATTTGACATCCCCACCACTAACAGTTCCCGATATAAACGACAAAGAACATAAAACTTAAAAATATTATAGCATCGTATCGGTGCATCCGATTTAAGCGACCCAAATTGTGATTTTACTATTTTTATGTCTTCTATCCGAGAAAAACCGAGAAGGCAAAGCTAACTTCGACTGTGCCGAAGTTCTACTACACTTGCAAAAGTTCACTCCAACTGATTTAACCGGTAGAATATATATAGGATATAGATATCAGATATTTATAAATTCAAAATCATTGAGAATCCAAATTTGATCGCGTTACCATAAAAAACGAGAAGGCAAAGCTAACTTCGACTGTGCCGATGTTTTAATACACTTGAAAAACTTTACTTCAACTGATTTAACCGGTGAAATATATATAGGATATAGATATCAGATATTTAAAATTATTAAATCATTGATAATAAAAATTTGATACCATAAAAAAAAACGAGCGTAAGTTGAAGTCGGCCCTGCTCGACTTCGATATACCCGTTACTCAGGTATTAGATCACAAATTGTGGAAGATATGAGTTTTTTTACAAATTGCGGGGGAGGCAACTCTACTATAACTCATCTGATCGGAAAATGATGTATGGCGGATCGATAGGTAATGATGATTAAAATATATGTCTGGAAGGTTCGAATAATCGATTTTCAAAATTGTGGGAGATTTGAGGTATTTTTCAAATTGCGCGGGCGGGAACTTTTCTATCGTTCATCTGATCAAGAAATGATGTATGGCGGATCGGTAGGTATTGATGATTAAAATATATGTTTAGAAGGTTTTAACAATGTATTTTCAAAATTGTGGAAGATATGAGGTATTTTTCAAATTGCGGGGGCGGCAACTCTACTATAGTTCGTCTGATCGGAAAATGATGTATGGCGGATCAATAGGTAATGATGATTAGAATATATGTCTAGAAGGTCCGAACAATCTATTTTTAAAATTGTGGGAGATAAGAGGTTTTTTTCATATTGCGGGGGCGGGAGGGGGCGTGGCAAAAATTTGAAACAAACTTGATCTGCGTGCAGAAGATACAAGCCTGCACTGAAAAAATGGTAGCTCTAGCTCTTATAGTCTCTGAGATCTAGGTGTTCATACAGACAGACGGACGGACGGACAGACGGACAGACGGACAGGTCTATATCGACTCGGCTATTGATGCTGATCAAGAATATAAATACTTTATGGGGTCGGAGATGCTTCCTTCTGCCTGTTACATACATTTGCACGAACTTAGTATACCCTTTTTACTCTACGAGTAACGGGTATAAAAACTTTTCTTAATAAAACACATTTTCCGACCGATTGGTCCTATGGCAGCTATATGCTATAGTCATCCGATTTTGATAAATTTTTTCTGAATTGTGTGAGAGTATATAAATCTAATATATACCACGATTTGTGACTCTTCGATGGAAATTAAAAAAGTTTTTCTCACAAAGACTTATTTCTCGACCGATCGTTCCTATGGCAGCTATAAGAAATAGTCATCCGATCCAGCCGGCTAGGACATATTAGTTGCGTGCAGTAAAAAGATGACTGTGCAAAATTTCGATAGCTTTAAAACTGAGGAACTAGTTCGCGTAAAAACAGACAGACACACGGACAGACAGACGGACAGTCGGACAGACGGACGGACGGACATGCGGAAATGAACTCAGCTCGTCGTCCTGATCAAGAATATATATAGTTTATGGGATCGGAAATGAATATTTCTATGCGTTACAAACTTCTGGGCAAAATTAATATATGTACACTTTTCAAGTGTATAAAAATGATCAAATCGGAATAGAAATCTTCAAGTTATAAGCAAAAGAAAGGTTGCATCTTTACTTATCGATCCGAACAGATGAACGATAGTCGAGTTATGAGCAAATCAACTCAATCCAACTGTTATATAATCAGATTTTGAATAATTCCTCATTTAGCAAAATCTCACATCTAAATCCTAACCGAAATATGAGTTTGAACGAGCGTTAGTTAGTGTAATTCCCGCTTACACCCGTAATATCGCCTGTCGGGGAAAATACTGAAACTGTATTTTCCCAAAAACTCCACTCAAGCAATGGGTGAACTGTGTGCTCCACAGTTGCCCTCCAATCGTACTCGACGATTACCGTGGGTCCTGTTTATAATTCACTTGTACATGTACATGAATTGTATATGCAACTGGTGCTTATGTAGTCATAACAAAGCTCTCTCGTCAAGAGTAACCCCAGCAGATTTGCAATTCGCTAACCGCAGCAGCAAGCTATTTCGCAGATCGAACCGATTAAGATTCTCTAGAAACTCGTTTTGGGTCCCCGCGCTGCGAGGCTCCTTTATGTGCATTCGAAGATCGTATTAAAATTTTTCTGCATAAATCAGTGAATAAATTCGCGTCAAGCAGCATTGTTCTCGCCAGGATTAAAAGACGCAGAGCTGAATGTCTGTCATACATTTAATACAATGAGCTGAGCCTGTACATCCCAACCAGGGCCATGGCCAGAACCAAAACCAGACCCAGTCCGGGCCGGGGCCATGTCGCAACGCATTGTCTTTGCCCGAGGCCCATATGTACCAGAGTGCATTAATTGTGCGACGAAGTTGGCTGCCTGTGTGGAAGGAGGACCTGTGATCAGTCAAAGCAGCAGTTGGTGGCTCTGCTTGAAGTTCCACTGCCTATTTATTACACCTCGTGCAGTTGGTACCTTTTTGTTGGGCATTCGAAATGCTGCTCATTACGTGAGTGTGGGCCCAAATAATTAGCATCATGGCCCATGTTTGCATATAAATTAATTACACAAATCATTAACAAATAATTGTGCGCAGCAGCAGCAGCAGCAGCAGCACCAGATGACTACGACTGTGGCTCCAACCGAGCAGGCGACCACTCCTAAAATCGTCGCGTATGCATTTGCATAGTCGGACGCGACAGACGGCGGAGACGGGACACGGTAAACATCGGCGTGGGCATGGGCATGAGCGGGCTAATGAAAATGATTGTTTGGTTTTTTTTAGAAGCAGCCATAGTTTTCCGTGCTTATCACATGCGTACGCGTACAGAGGTCCGCAGGGGCGTCGCATTCCCGCTCGCACATACTTGGGCAGTGTGTGTGTGTGTTTTTTTTTAAATAAATACAGGTGATCAAATAAACCGGGCATAAATGGACTCTGAAGTTCGTCATAAATGTACCTAATTTGTTGCATTTATGATGGAGGGGCACGAATAATTAGAAGCTGGCCAGATCTCATCTATTAACCTAAGGGCTACCTGTACTTAACACTGGTCGCATAACCAAAGTCTAAAAATGGTGGAAAATTCATTTTGGTCAAGCAATTTCGACTTGCTATTTGTGATTTATGATTGATTCCGCCGATTGCGGAATCGAACAAAAAGAATGATTCGTAAGAGCGATCACCGATTTCCAGCCCTCTGATAGATGCATTTATATTAACATTTTCAGTGTGACCGTATTTTTGACAATTTGTTTGATATATTTGTGCAAATTAATTATGCATACTCTTGCCATTAATATTAATGATTAACATTAACATTAACACTTTAATACCGGGTTGTAAATTTTAAGAAATTTAAAGTTTGGTAAAAATTTCCGGCTATTTTTTATCACATCAAGCAGCTGACCGAACACTTGACTTTCGAATCTTACAAAAATTTTAGGACTGACAAAATTAACAAATATTTTATCGATTTATTATACCTGAAGTATGTTCTTTAAGAATATTTAATTCAAATCACGTTTTGTTTTCATGAAAACTTCGAATTTTTGCCAAAAAATTTTAAAATCTGGCCGTGTGCAATGGGCAAATGCACAATATGTGAAATACAGTGAGCTATAGTCGTCCCACGTATTAATTCCATCAACATACAAATCAATGGGCCCATTCAGCAGATCATTCGATTGGCGATTGATAATTTAAGATTAGAATCTTTGGTACTCTTAATAACCAACGGTCTCGGTTAATGTCGGGGCCCTGCCCAACATCAGGGGAAGAAGTATTCAATAATCTTTACTAGCCTTTAACATAAAGGGTAATATTAATGTTAATAATAATGCCAATCAGCATGATCGCAGGCTGACCCCAATGCTTCATTCTGTCTGCTACATACATATGATCCAACTTATATCGATTTCTGGCCAAATATTCAACAAGTTGAGTTATGATTTTTGATTTTTGAACAATTTTACATCATTGCAAATTTCGAAAGCTGCCGCAAAAGGGTGTCGATAACAGATAGAAGTGCCGCTTGTACACAGAAAAAAAAACGAGAAGGCAAAGCTAACTTCGACTGTGCCGAAGTTTTAATACACTTGAAAAACTTTACTCCAACTGATTTAACTGGAAAAATATATATAGGATATAGATATCAGATATTTAAAATTTTAAAATTATTGATAATATAAATTTGATACCATAAAAAAAAACTTTTCTTAGTAAAACACATTATCCGACCGATCGTTCCTATGGCAGCTATATGCTATAGTCATCCGATTTTGATAATTTTTTTCAAAAATATGTGAAAGCATATAAAACTAATATATAACAAGATTGGGGACGCTACGATAAAAAACAAAAAAGTTTTTCTCACTAGAAGTAGTTTTTTGACCTTCCGTTTATATGGCAGCTATATGCTATAGTCATCCGATTTTGATAAATGTTTTCCGAATTATGTGGAAACATATAAAACAAATATATACTACGATTGGAGACGCTACGATGGAAATCAAAAAAGTTTTTCTCACTAAGACTTATTTTTCGACCGATCGTTCCTATGGCAGCTATATGCTATAGTGATCCGATTTTGATTGATTTTTCCAGAACTATGTGAAAGCATATAAAACTAACATATACCAAGATTAGTGACGCTAGGATGGAAAACAAAAAAGTTTTTCTAACTAGAACTTGTTCTTAGACCGATCGTTCCTATGGCAGCTATATGATATAGTTATCCGATCCGGCCGGTTCCGACATATTAGTTGCGTGCAGTAAAAAGAAGACTCTGTGCAAAATTTCAGTTCGATAGCTTTAAAACTGAGAGACTACTTCGCGTAGAAACAGACAGACGGACAGACAGACAGACAGACAGACGGACGGACGGACAAGTGGAAATGAACTCAGCTCGTCGTCCTGATCAAGAATATATATAGTTTATGGGGTCGGAAATGAATATTTCTATGCGTTACAAACTTCTGGGCAAAATTAATATACACTTTTCAAGTGTATAAATATCAAATATCAATTTAATCTTGGCTGATCAATATGATATTTTATCAAATATCAATTTTTTCATATCATTTTGATGATAAATAATATTTAATTAATCATACTAATATCAAATTGATAAGATAATAAATAAAATGAAAAAAAAGGAAAGAGACAAAAAATGCTTATTATCGAAAACTTAGGCACCGTAGAAAAAATATAAATAGTCCCTTAGACGTTTGCCCGCACGCGTGTGCGGTGGCTCACTGCGTTGAGACGTCATTCCATTCTGTGTAAAGTGAGAGTTCCCGGGTTCGATCCCCAGACAAGGTAATGTTTGTTAACTAACAAAAATGTTTAAATTTCTTTGCTTTCCAAACGGCTATGGCGCTAATATTACATATAATCATTAAAATTCTGAGCAGGGATTTATATATAATATAACTTATATAAATAATATATGCGCCCAGCCATTTCCTAATATTTTTTTTTTATTAAAAAAATGCCACTTTGATCTTAAACATATCATTTGATATGATCGAAAATATCAGTTTGATATTTTCGAACAGGTCAATTTCATCTGCATCTTATCGGCTTTTTTATTGATATGAAAAAATGTCATATTGAGTCCCAGATCATATCATTTTTTTTTTCTGTGTACTTTGTTTTATTCTTGTATGAATAACAACTTATCGGCTGACTGCTAAATATGTATCTATCCGATCAGAATTTGAAACACCACGTGGCATCTCCACGGCGACTTTCAATAATGTAAATTTCTGGTCCCTTACAGATCTGACCAGAAAGATGTGCTACAATTTGTTGCTATGCAATTCTTACCAACCCACAAGCGAACAGATCTTAATGTACACTGTAAAAAAAGTCCCAAATTAACCGTTAAGTTTTTATAAAAATTTAATACAGAGAAACACCGACTACTAGAATATTCTATTTCCCAAAAGTAAAAATGTTGTATTTGAAAAATCTTTAATTTTGGTAAATTTCCCGAAGTAACTCATAACGCTAGCACGGACACAATGCACACATTCAAAGCATTTCTCTCATTAACTGTCTGAACAAATATGGGTTAAGTCTTAGCATTTCAGTTGACCTTTCGTGAGAACAAATGAGAGCGATTCGTGTTCTTTTTCTCAATCAAAGACGCTTAAAAAACCAACACAACAACACGCCTAGGCAAACGAAAAGTTTGTTGTTGTCAGGTATTGAATTGAAGGCCTGAGCCGCTGCTAGCTTGTCTTATGCAAGGTTCTCACCGCCATGATTTTGCGATCGATAACACGAATTATCGAAGATATGCGATAAACTGTTCTCATTGGCCACGTTCTTGCATATTTGCATTCTTGCATCCATTGAACAGCTGATATAAGATAGTTATCTTATCACAATGTAATCAAAATGGGAATAAAATTAATTAAGATTATGTTTCTATTTTATGATGAGCATCAAATCAGGCCAAAAGTGTTTTTAACTATATATATGAAGTAGTGCGGCACTACATGACATTCTGGAAAGTGGAATATTTCTATAAATATATATTTGACTTTATATTATGTGGCTTCTAGTGTCCATGCAAACCTCGTCTCTGCAAATGTTACAAAATTAATAATCTTAACATGCGCATAAATTCCTTTGCTTCTTTGGCCATTCTCCCACGCTTAAAATTTCCCAACTGTTTTTTGTTTTTGTTAGTGATCACAACTGTGACGATACCCATGCGATAGGCAGAATTATCGATACTCTAGCAGAAAAGTACTAAAACAAGCTAGATGCAGCTGCATTTATTTTGAATGTAACTTTTTGCCACCACTAGCTCCTATGACTTTTTTATGGCAGAAAAGTTGCATCTGATACAAGAACTCAGAAATGCAAGAATGCGCTGCAGTGAGGACCCAGCATTAGAAAACAGAAGGCTCCTGAGAACAGGTCTAGATCCTAGAGCTGAACAACAGAAACAGAGAGAGCTTTTTCAAAAACATCATGAAGTTTGCTTCATCGTGTAAATCCCGTCTTACGAACAAACAACGACATATTCATACGAAAGAGAGGGTGTATACAAAAATTTGGGCCAAAAATGAGTTTTTCTGTGCTCACCGATTCACACAGCCATGACTTCGACTCGCGCCTGATGGCTATGACGGGCAGTGTTGCCATTTTAGCTATTTAGTTGATCTGCAATTTTGAAAGTAGAAATCCTATGAACTTTTTGAAAATGGTATAAGCAACTTTTAAATACAGCGTAGCTGTTTTTGCTATTTTGGTATTTGTAAACGTGCGAAATAATTCCCAATAATTCCGTTTTAAGCCTAAAGCTAAGCTCACACAGGCAAATAATTTGACCAAACTTTGTTGAAAATTTGTCTAAATAACTATTACCTTAGACTTTGCTGGACTTGAAACTAATGCTTTGGATCCATCCGCAAATATTTTGCTCAAAAAGTTCTGATAAATTCCTTGTTTAGGCGTATAATGTGAAATGTTCTTCAAAAATTGGGCGATCTATTTGCCCTTGTAATAGAACATTCCCTTATGTACAACTTCAGGAGTGAGTAAAGCAGTAATGGATTAGTCAGCAGTTCATGAATACAGTTCACTGTTTCTGTACTACCCATAAAATTCAACCAAAAATCTGGTACTAAAATGAATGTCTAAAAAATCTGACATAATGAAAGAACGACCCTTTGATGTATTCATGACCGAAAGCATATAAAGGAAGCCACTATTTTTATACAAGGTTAGATACTATTTTAAGCATAAGATTGATTTTAGGAGCTTTATATGTGTTCGAAGAACTACCTACCCGATGAATTTGCTAATTTTGTATGAGGCAAAAATAGAAACTTAACTAGATCTGGCTACAGTTACAGTACAAGAACTATATGTTCCGTATACTTCAAACCTCTAGCTCTTACAATCTCTGAGGTCTAAGCGTTCATACACAGAGAACAAAAAATCAATTTAATACCATTATGTAAAATTTTTATATCAAGAATCTTGCAATCTAGAAAAATCTAGATTTAAATTAAGATTTATATTCTCAAAATCAAGATTTATCAGATGTTTTAATTTTTACAAAATTACTTTTAGTATGTTAAAACGAGAAGGCAATACTAACTTCGACTGTGCCGAAGTTTTAATACACTTGAAAAACTTTACTCCAACTGATTTAACCGTTAAAATAAATATAGGATATAGATAGCTTCAAAACTGAGGGACTAGTTCGCGTAGAAACAGACAGACGGACAGACAGACGGAATTGAACTTAGCTCGTCATCCTGATCAAGAATATATATAGTTTATGGGGTCGGAAATGAATATTTCTATGCGTTACAAACTTCTGGGCAAAATTAATATACACTTTTCAAGTGTATAAAAATATACGATTATGAGGACGGGTGGTCCTCAAATGATGAATCAACCGCGCCCTCCCTTCGAAAATCCCATGATTTTGTCGATGGCCATTCATGAGTTGTCCCTAGTACAAGTTAATCCTATTCGCAACTCGATAAACAGATCACTTGATTTGATTTTTTTGTTGGAACCTTCCAGCAATGTTTCATCTAGAATTGACCCATTAATACTTCCAGAAGACCCTTTTCATCCTACATTGGACCTTACCATTGATTTGCCTTTCAACAGCTAGAACCCGTTGTTTTCGAAAAACTGATTTTATAGGCTCGAACAATATTTATCCAAATGTCAAGACAGATATTGATGTTCCCATTAAACTTTTTTATTATTCCTTAAATTCACTTTTTGATGTTTGTGTTCCACTTGAGCAACCTCGCTGTCCTGATAGGCCTCCGTGGTTCTCGAAGGAATTATCAAACTTGAAGAACATGAAGTCGAGGTATTTTAAAAAATATAAAAAATGTATGTGGTTGTGGTTGCCCGTTCAAATTTCAATGTGCTTAATGCACAATCTTATAAAGATTATCTTAGCCGTTGCAGGCTTCAATTCTCGCAAGATCCTAAGCAATTTTATTCCTTTGTTAATTCTAAGCGCAAGTCTTCCACCTTACCCTCTTCTGTGCTTTATGGTAATGAGAATGCAAATTACCATACCTTACCAGTTAAATGAATCAAATTGCATTTTTAGCCCAGTTATAACTAAAAGTTCGCTCCTTTGCGATCTTAGCTCAGTCAAACCTGTGTACGCACCTGGTCCAGATGGAGTACCTGGTTGTGTCCTTAGGTACTGTGCTCAATCACTGTGTAAGCCTATCCATAGATTATTTAAAATGTCTGTTGAGTCATCTTCCTTCCCAATGTTATGGAAGGAATCTTTTATCATTCCTCTTCATAAAAAGGTCAATAAGTCCGATGTTGAAAACTATAGGGGTATTTCCAAGTTGTCTGCAATTCCTAAAACTTTTGAGAAAATTATAACATCTCAACTGCAAAATTTGTGTAGTTCCATTATTTCACCTTTCCAACATGGATTTGTGAGACGTAGATCTACCACCACTAACCTCTTAGAGTTTACATCCTTAGTGATAAAAGGGTTCTTAAGTAAAATGCAAACTGACGTCATTTATACTGATTTTAGTAAGGCATTTGATTCTGTAAACCACTCCTTGCTGCTTCACAAACTGAGCCTAATTGGATTTCACACTAATCTTCTCAGTTGGATTTCTCATTTCATTTGGATTTCTCTATTTTGAAATTCATATTCTAAGTGTATCCAAGTTACTTCTGGAGTACCCCAGGGTAGTCACTTGGGTCCATTGCTTTTTACTCTATTCATCAATGATCTACCTTCAGTCCTGACTCATACACGAGTCCTTATGTATGCTGATGATGTTAAGCTTTGTTTAACATATAAAGATTTGGTGTCTCGATATCATTTGCAAACAGACTTGGATGCATTTCAATCATGGTGTGAACTCAATCTCCTAAACCTTAATAGTTCGAAGTGTAAGGTTATGACATTTTATAGAAGCTTACCACAACTGGTCACATACACGCTTGATAATGTGGCATTAGAGCGCCTAAACGGTGGTGCCAAAGAAGTAAATGATCTGGGTGTAATTCTTGATCATAATCTTAAATTTGACTCTCATGTAACTGCTACTATTAGTAAGGACAGAAGTGTTCTTGGGTTTATTAAGCGTTGGTCTAAGGAATTTGATTATCCTTGTACGACCAAAATTCTTTATACTTCTCTTGTCCGTCCAATTCTTGAGTATGGTTCATGTGTGTGGTGTCCACAATATTCGATCCATCAAGATAGCATTGAATCTGTGCAAAAACAATTCCTATTGTTTGCTTACCATCGTATTCTAGTTACCATCGTATTCTAGTAGACTTCTTTTAATAAACCTTCCCTCCTTAATTAACCGAAGAGTTATGCTTGGTGTAATCTTTATACATAGACTAATAAATGGTGAAATCGACTCATCAGAGTTGCTTAGTCAAATTAATCTTAGTGTTCCTGTTAGACAGACACGTAACTTTATCCCCTTATCTCTAAAACGTTGTTCTACTAACTATGCTTTGCATGAACCGTCTCGTGTCCTTTGTGCTGACTTCAAGAAACTCTTTCGAGTAATTAGTTTGGAAGATTCCATTTTTGCTATAAAAACCTCTATATTAACGTATTTAGCGCGTAGTTTGTTTTAATTTCGTGTTTTTCTACGCGTTTTCGTGTCACTCGTTTGTGGCAGCGCCCCCCGGTCGGTTGGGCGGGAGGTGGGCTGCTATTTTGCCTGGGGTTCGCGCGTAACAAGCTTCGGCTTGGTGTCGCTTGGGCCACTTGAACGTACTGCGCATTGTACATCAACGTCCAAATAATTATTATAATTTAAGGTAAACCCACGCTGTTTATGAGAAAATGTGATCGTTTTCTCGATTTTAGACAAATAAAAAAAAAAACATCTTTATTCATTCCGCTCAAACAAGTAAATAAAACAGAAGAAAGCAGAGTCAACGAATAACTAATATTAATAAAAAAAAAAACAAAAAACAAAAGGATAAACAAATTTGTAAATCTCCGAACTGATGCTTTTTTTGAGTGTACTACGATTCGGCTTTGTTCTGTCCATCTTCATTCATGGGCTTGGTTGCCTCCACTTATCCCCCCCCCCCCCATAATTCTGTCCGGTTTGTTTGCATATTTATGAATTCATTCGGATGGGTCCATTCATTAACCCATTCAGTGTTATCCGCTATCACGGTGTGAGCGAGATAGTTTTCACAGCTCCAACGAATTCGTAATGAGTTGGTACCGCAACTTTCGAGGTGATAAAATGCTAATTTGTCAAAGGCCTAAGCCCTTACATCGGAACACACCCAGATCAGCACTCAGTGGGGAGTGGGGAGGGAGAGATCAAGTTCAGCTATTACTTAAGCCGGGGCTCAATTGCGATTCGGTCATAAAACGGTATTCAGGCGTATGCGAGCGTATGAATGAAATCGTAAATTTAAAGAGTTAATAAGCAGCGTGAATGCGATTAGAACCATATTAGTGGACAGGCAGGTGAATGCGTGTGCGTGCTGATGTCGACCCATAAATATTTGGTATGGAGGATGGTCATCTCTTATATGGGCCCCTCCATGTCGATTCGATTGTGCCTATGATTTCGATTTCTCCCGTGACTCTTAAATGTTAATCAGTTGTATTCATATTGATGTCGCGTTGTTGTTCCACGCTTCTTTGTTTTTGTGGACTGACCCTCTCCCCTGCCCATTGGTATTGGTATTGGTATTGATACAACAGACGCTGCTGTTGGATCCAAAGTGATCAGGTAATATTTATTGATACGGCGTTCCCATTTTCATTGACAAGAATTACTTCGGCTCCATGCCGCACCGCTCATCCCACACACAACAGTTCTACGTGCGTGTGTACCTGCGTCTCTTGGGTTGTTTATGCCACACCGTTGAGATGATAATAACATTTGATGCCCAATCTCAATGGAGGATGGTGTGAACTTCGATGTTGTTGTTGTTGTTGTTGCTGGTTGTTCTACTTTTTATAGCCGTAACCCGTATAGCCGTAGGGGGGTCCTGGCTCTGTCCACTGAGTCGTTAAATCAGTTTTGTAATTACACTGGGCAACAATTTGTAGAATATATTCTTTTATTTACGAATTTTTTAAATATAAACTTTTGAGTTTTTTGAAACGCCATGATCAACTGTATGATCCATTTTTACAAAATTTAAACTGCACGACAATTTCTAAGGCTTTAAAATGAATAATCAATCAGGGTGATACGTATACAGGGTGCTCAGTTTACTCGACCCAGGTTGCTAAATTTGTTGCTCATTCTTGACATAAGAGACACAGTAGCAAGTTGAGTTCACACTGTACGACGCATAAGACATGACAATCTAGTAGGCCCTTATGTTGTCTTGTTTTTATTAAGAATAGCTTGTCATATGAAATTCAAAACAATACAACATAAAGGCTTACTAGATTTTAATGTCTCATGCGTCGAACAATGTGAACTCAGCCTAATGCTTTCTAATAACACACAAGGTAGGGAGGTCGACTATACAGCTGTTTTAAGAACCTCCCGTTTCTCCCGTTCTGCCCACTCATGTGAACATTGTTATAAATGCTTGCGAACTCCAAGTCAGCATTAGTGCAAAACCATATGCATTCGAAAGCACGAAACTAAATTTTCAGATCCGGTCCGGCCCAGGCCCGCACGAAACTTTAATATTCTTATTAAATGTCAAAAGTTCGTGTTTATACCCGTTACTCGTAGAGTAAAAAGGGTATACTAAGTTCGTGCAAATGTATGTAACAGGCAGAAGGAAGCATCTCCGACCCCATAAAGTATATATATTCTTGATCAGCATCAATAGCCGAGTCGATATAGACATGTCCGTCTGTCCGTCCGTCTGTCTGTCTGTCTGTCTGTATGAACACCTAGATCTCAGGAACTATAAGAGGTAGACCTACCATATTTTCAGTGTAGACTCCCCCCTCCCGCCCCCGCAATATGAAAAAACCTCATATCTCCCACAATTTTGAAAATAGATTGTTCGAACCTTCTAGACATATATTTGAATCATCATTACCTATCGATCCGCCATACATCATTTTTCGATCAGATGAACGATTGAAAAGTTCCCGCCCCCGCAATTTGAAAAATTCCTCATATCTCCCACAATTTGGGCAACCTTACCCTGAGTAACGGGTATATCGAAGTCGAGCAGGGCCGACTTCAACTTACGCTCTCGTTTTTAGTGTAGACTTGTATCTTCTGCACGCAAATCAAGTTCGTATCAAAATTTGATATCGATTAATGATTAATTAAAAACTTACCTCGGCAGAAAAATGGAATTAACTCGTGAAAATTTTCGTGCAATCATTTTTCACAACTTTCGACGTGGATTATCACGACAAGAGTGCAACGATGAACTTAAATCTTTGTATGACGATGAAGCACCATCCTATAGCACTGTGAAAAATTGGTTTAATGAATTCAATCGCGGGCGACGCTCGCTCGAGCACGAAGGTCGTCCAAAATCAGTCGTTGTGCCAGAAAACATTGATGCCGTGCGTGAACTGATAATGCAAGATCGTCATGTGACATACTGTGAGATAGAGGCATCCTTGGGCATTTCTTCCACCAGCATACATTCAATATTGCATGAACACCTGAGCGTAAAAAAGGTTTGTTCTCGTTGGATCCCGCACAATTTGACAATCGCTCAAAAAAAGGCTCGTGTGGATTTTGCAAAGAAATTTTGAATTTGTGATTAGTGCTTTAGTTATAAGTATTTTCTGTACTTGTAGCGCTAAGAAATCTATATAAATCTAAATCTAAAACACAAATATAATCGCGGTGTTTTAAAAGACGTTTATAAGATCGTCACAGTTTACGAATCATGGATCTATGCTTATGAGCCCGAAACAAAACAGCAATCGACCGTGTGGGTCTTCGAAGACGAGCCAAATCCAACGAAAGTCGTTCGTGGAAGAAGCACTTCGAAGCAAATTGTCGCCTGTTTCTTCGGTAAAACTGGTCATGTGGCGACTGTTCCGCTTGAGCAACGTAGGACGGTCAATTCTGAGTGGTACACCACAACTTGAAGCCTGAAGATAGATCATTGTGCACCATGACAATGCGAGCTCTCACACATCAGCTCACACCAGCGCCTTTTTGACCGCCCAAAACGTCGAATTGATGGGTCATCCACCGTACAGCCCTGACTTGGCACCCAATGACTTCTTTTTATTTCCGCACATCAAGGAAAAAATGCGTGGTCAACGATTTTCGTCACCAGAAGATGCTGTTGAAGTTTTGGAGGTGTCTCAATGGGAGTGGAAAAAGTGGCCAGAAATATATAGAGCAACCTACGTAAGTTCGTGCAAATGTATGTAACTGGGAAGCGTTTCCGACCCCATAAAGTAAATATATTCTTGATCAGCATCAGTAGCCTAGTCGATATATGGGTATTTCCATTATGTCGAACTGGACCTTCGTATGCACTTTTGAGAGGGAAAAAGTAAAAATAAAACATATTTTTGCTTGGACATAAGTTTGCTTAAACTTTTTGCCGCTTAATTGGACATACAATTGGAATATATTTTGGGCAATTATAAAATTGTTTTTGATCAAGATATTTACAAAACAGGCATCGATTTTACAAAAAACAGAAGTGGTTTTTGCGACCAACAATTGACAAACCGATTTTAGCGAATCCTGAGGCAATATTTCAATCTGTGAAATTTAAGAAAATTGCACATTGATGACACGTAAAAACGGTTTTGATTTTTACCAAAATTAACTTATACATTTCTTAAAATTCAATTTGTACCGGCACTTGTTGTATGGGACGTACGTACGGATTTTCTTCCGTCATAATAATAATGTCATTTCAGTAACTCTTCGAAGAAATTATATATAAAAAAGCGGAGTTAAAATGTTTTTAAGCAAGGAAAATTTCATTCAATATATTCATTTTAGAAAAAATTAATAAGAAAAAACTAAAATATTTTTAAAATATTGGATCGTGCTTTAACTTTTTCTATACTGTATGAAATGTTAATTACATTTTTGTTCAGACCCGTTTTTGATCACAATTTAAACTATTAGATTTAGCAGTTTGAAAAATATAATCATTCAAAAATTTTTGTTTCGTAATGACAATCAAATTAAGAAAAATTAATAAAATATTTGCTCATTTATCAGTTGATCCTTAATTGATTGTATTAAAAAATCAATAAGATTCAATATTGTTATTTTTATTGATAATAAATTTGTTTTTCAATGTATATACCAAAATGGTCGATGTTTAATAAAATTACGTTATTTACCAATGTTTTTGCTTTTTTCAGTATAAATGCGTTTTAAATTTCTAATATCAAGTATTGAAGAAATATCAAAAAAATGATTATAAAGTAAATTAAATATGATAAGAACAAAAAAAACTAAGAACCGAAACTGTACCGGTACAATTTTTGCGTTTTGTCGGTCATTTTGGTAAATGCCCAAATAAAGGTCCGTCCGAAATACCGTACGTAAAAATAAATAATAAGTTCGTACATTCTAGACATATATTTTAATTATCATTACTTATCGACTATAGTCGAGTTCTAAGCAAATCAAATAGTTTCGCTGGACATTTTTTGATTTTATAATATATTTTTAAATAAACCTTTCCCCGAGTAACGGGTATATCGAAGCCGGGCAGACCCGACTTAAACTTACGCTCTCGTTTATAGTAATGAAGTAGCATAACTTGTATGACCTCGAGCCGGTTAACACTTGCTAGTTATATTTTGCCACGTGCTTTCGCGGTGGATTGGGCGGGAGGTGGGCTGCTAGCTTGTCTGCCTTGCACATTATACAGTCGATGATGCACCAAATATTTTCATAACTGGCGCTCCAGTTGAATGTTTAGTGTGTGGGGGGGATTGCTTCAGTTTGACCACAACTTGTTGTTCGATGTGACAACCGTCTATTTGCAATACTTTAGGCCATTTCCGAAACAAAACCAAAAGGCGAAGTGATGAAACTTAAACCCAAATACACGCCATGCCGTGGCATTCGGACAACAACAACAACAACAACAATAGAAAAGCGGCAAACGTGAATGAACTGAACTTGACCGAAATTTGACGTGCGAACGCAAGGGGCGTGTTAGCCAGGCCAAGACTCCAGTCTCCAACTCCGTGCCGGTCCCGGCAGTCGCAACCTTGCCATGACAGTGGTCAGAGAGTACGAGGCAAAGGAGAGACAAAGTCAGAATGGACATCTTGCCCGAGTTCTCGGGTGTGTTTGTGTGTGTGTGTGTGTGTGTGTGTGTTGTGTTATCGCAAAACTTTATCACCTTGTAATAAATTTAGGCGCGTGCCGAGCAAGCATGCTTGCATGTGTGTGTGTGTGTGTTTGCGTGTATACCTGGAGTGTGTCTCTGTCTGGACTTCAGACGACGGGGAATTCCGCACCGTACTTTGTGTTGTTTTTTTTTTGGTCAACTTCGCGCTCGCTGACCAGCCCTTTCGCTCGCGGCCAAGAAGCTGCTGTCATCAACACATTGACGACCTTCTGCAGTGAGTGGCTCAGCGGTGGCGGTGCGAAAATTGTTACATGCCACGCCAAGCCACTTGACCACCGGATCTGGCGACTATTTCCCACACTGAAGGCGGCGAGGTCTTCAATTAAGTTCGTTAAGTGCCTTAACAGGCGACGCTTTACGATTTTTAATCCCAAATTAATGCCCAAACAAATCTGTGCGGGTAAGCCACAGCAGTTGCTTTATTTGTTTTGGTTTTGCTTCTCCCTCCAACTGACGCTTTTTTAATTCCGGAAGTCAAACGCCTTTGTCTCGCGACTGTCTCCCCTATTTTGTTAATTTTAAACTCTGCTAAAAACAATTACAATTGAAACACAGCCCCAGCATCCGCATCCCTCAACGCCCGGCAGCCCGGCTGCTCGAC
The DNA here is from genome assembly GCA_018904225.1 of Lordiphosa mommai. Lineage (NCBI taxonomy): Eukaryota > Metazoa > Arthropoda > Insecta > Diptera > Drosophilidae > Lordiphosa > Lordiphosa mommai. The sequence goes on along the minus strand of JAEIFT010000200.1, from coordinate 203,137 downwards.
CGCCCTTGACCGGAATTACCAGCATAATTATGCATTTAGCGTTTTGCGCCACTATTACCGAGACAACATAATTAATTAAATTTCTGTTAAATCTCTTCAGCGCCCAACAACCCGGAGAAGCGTCCCCGCAGCCAAGCACTTTGCCGTTTGCTCCGCACAGTGAGTACAAATCTGTGTGTCCGAGTGGCCAAAAATTAGGATCCGTTTCAAAGTGGTTCGGTTGCCGACAGCCTTGGTTTATCCGAATCGAAAACATTACAGAATTCAGATTTTGATTTACGTTAATAATCTTTTGTGTTTTATATAGATTGAAATCCGTACTTTGAGACTTTGCTCCCATAGGACCCGAAATACATTTTGGGGTCCTCAAAATAATCACTTACCTAAAATCTATAAATAGAGCTAAGTTGGTTATTTGAATAGATTGGAACCCGTACTCTCAAAAAAACGGCTGCCAGCGTTCTAGAACGAACGGGATTGAATTTATACCGTTTCAGTATAATTCCGTACTCGATTTCCAAAAAGTAAGTACGAATCAGCCTCTAAGTTTAAAATTTACCCAAAATGTTCCTAAAATGAGAACAAAATTCTTAAATCAAGTACGAAATACTTAAATCAAGAATTTTTTGTACTCAAACGGGAACGGGATATAATGAATACCGATTTGTACTTAAAATAAGTATGATTCGTTCATGGGTGTCGAGTGAGAGCGCGCACAAGCTGAGAGCAAAATCAAATTGGCTCTCTTGGCTTCTCTCTTGAGTTTCGTTTTGCCGTCTGGAGCAAACGTACTTGTATGTAATTTGGCGCCTAGTCTCGCAAGCGCGACGCGGTCGAGTGCGCTAAGACGCAGCCGTTCTTGTGCTTCAGTCCCGAAGTCCCGAGTTCGATTCCCAGACAAGGAAAGGTAAAGTAAGCTATTATTAATTTATAAATTATTATATGTTTCAGAGAAAAGAAGACTTCAGTGAAAAACCACAAACAACTATTACACTCTTACTGTGGGGTTATATATAATTCTATCACACATTTTTAGGGAAGCAGTTTCTCGAAAATATAAAAACAGTCGGGTACACAGGGTTGAGCCATTCCGAGAATTAACCATTATGTTGAGGTGTTGAGTTATTTTTTTTTTTTGAACCAATTGGGATTGGAACAGTCCAAAATGTACTTAATGTATCCCGAAACGGTCTTAAATCAAGTATTTCGGGATTGAAAAGATCGTACTTGAAAAAAGTATTTTGTACTTGTATCAAGTATTTTCGTACTTGGCGTACTATTGACACCGTTTGTACTTGATTCAAGTACAAAGTTCTCGGTTTTTTTTTTTAAGTGTAAAATCTGCCGAAGCTCCGCAAATAATAGAGCTAAGTTAGTGTATTTGAATAGATTGGAACCCGTAGTTTAAAGACAACGTTACAATTAGGCGCCAAATGTGGCAGTTAAATACTTTATAGGGACCTCAGAGGGGTATTACATTCCTCAAACAATCACTTACCTAAGATCACCGTAATGATTTTCCAAAAATTGTAGAATTATAATTTTGAAACTACCAAATTATTTCCTTTCTTATTATTTCTCATTTTATCAACCTTCTTCCCTCCTCCTTCTCATCTTATTTCTATCTCCACCATTACTTTTCCGTCATTTGCTTTCCCCTTTTTCATTTTCGCCTTCTCCATTTATTTGGACTGGACAAACAACTTCTTCTGTCGTTTTTCTTTCCTCTTCAGAATATAACTCACAAAATGCACACAAGCCAAGCTAGTGCAGAGAAGCTCGGCCTGTAACTTCTAAAAATGGCAACGCAGTGCCATTGTCCCTTATCCCATTTAAGTTAATTCATCTATTAGACGCCTTTTGGTCTTGCAATATTTAATTGGGCGACTGGCAGATCTGCCGTCTTGTTGTCCTTGTCCCAGTGTGACAGCCGCATGGGCCGAACCCCATCCCATTTGGCGTGGTTAATGTTGATTAAAACAGATTCATTCGGCTTTTGTGCGATTGTTATTTCAATGTTTGGCTGGCTTCAACCACCCGAAACGATGGTCAGTAATTGTTTCGCTTATATTGATGGAAATTCGAAATTGATGAATAAATACAGGGTCTTTCGACCTGCGCAGGAATTAGCGGAAGGTGCCAGAAGGTATCGAGCAGTCGAGCAGTATTCACACTACCGTTAATTGACAGCGTCATCGTCAGCACAAAGGGATCGACATACTCGTACACAGTTTTTGGGTGCCGAATTTCGAGAACAAGGAGCGAGACTGAGGCTGGGCCACAGGCAACCAGAGCCTAGCACCATTCATTGATGGATTGAAATCCATCATTATGATTTCGGATTCAGCAAGTGGTGGTAGGTATGTTGTTGTTGTTTTTTGGAATTCTTTGTGCACTGCGCAGGTGGATGGTTGCCGCTTTCTTAGGTACCAGCCAATGCGTGGATCCAGGTAGACGGAACTGCTACTTGGATTTGTTGTTTCCGCTAACAAATAATGCTCAAATAGAAAAGTTGCACAGTTGGAACAATCTGTATGATGGAACAATCGAAAGCAATTATGGGCGCACCCGAAGCTTCTGTTGGTTGTTTCCAAAATGTTACAGATATTGTGGAAACATTTGGCCAATTTTGAGCTAATAAAGAACTATTAGTCAAATGAAATATTTCGATAAATCAAAACATAAATATTTTACTGATCGAATTGGAGCGCAGGACGGGCAGGATTTATTCATGATTCCGAAATTCCCGCAATTCCCGAAAGTGTTTAGTACATTTTTAAGGCAGCTTTTTAACCAAGGGTCGGCAATGTAAGCAGAGAAGTTGCCTGTTTTTATAGTCGCGACGCTGGCCCCTGTTGCCTGTTTGGTTGCTGGAAAGTATTTTCTTTCCAAAACGTCTGCGTTTTTCAACCAATCTTATTGGGCGATTCAGATTAAATAGATATTAGGCCTTATTTTAGATGAATTTAAGACGGACTTTGGAGATGCTCCAATTTTCCAATTGGTACGACAATCAACTGTCGAATGTTCTACTATTATGTCTTCAATCAATATTATTGTTAATAAACGTCCGTCCTGGTCATTGTGCCTTCCAATTGCCGTCGACAATCTGCAGGGTTCGTTTCATCATTTACAGCTTTACTTTTCTTGGTACACACAAAAAAACTTGGTAAATCCGACATTTTATTGGTAAATCCGCCAATTTCCCATTTTGTTTTTCGCCCAACAATTTTCATTTCAAAAAGGTTTCATTGATTTCAAAATTGTTTCCTTTTGATTTTAAGTGTTTTACTTTGAAATAAAAAAAAATGGACAGTTTTCTATTGGGTGGTGTTGTTGTGTGTTTTTTGCTACACACCAACAAAAACCTTTACAAACAAAGCGGTCTTTCCCCGATGCTGAAACTTGAATTCGTTTGTTTCGAAATTTTTTATTTTTTAATATTAAAACTTTTGTTAGAACACACGACTATGGGACACACAAAATGAAAGACAAACGCCAACCGTACCACGCCGCGAAAGAACTGAGCGCAGAGCACATTCGGTGGTGGTAGCGACAGGTTTTGTTTCGTTCTATTTTTACATACGACTTGACAAAAACGCACAAATTGATCAAAATGCGAACATTTGATTCTATATGAAACAAAAACTTGTAATTTGAAGGCAAAAGTGTCTGCTCTTTAAAATCAAACAATACCATTGATTGAAAGTCGTTTTTACGTGTAGATTGGTAAAATCAAAAAAAATCATTAAAATACTTTTAGCCAAAGTTGAAAAATGTGATTTTACAATGTTTTTTTTGTGTGTACATTTCAGCCCTTGAACCTGAACCTGTTCCGAACCAAAATGTTCGGTTCGGTTTAATAAAAGTTACAAATCTTACTTGAACAGACTGTTACCGGATCGGATGACTATATCTTATAGCTGCCATAGGAACTATCGGTCGGAAAATAAGTCATAGTAAAAACGAGAAGGAAAAGCTAACTTCGTCTGTGCCGAAGTTTTAATACACTTGAAAAACTTTACTCCAACTGATTTAACCGGTAAAATATATATAGGATATAGATATCAGATATTTAAAATTTTTAAATCATTGATAACAAAAAATTTGATACCATAAAAAAAACTTTTCTTAGTAAAATACATTTTCCGACCGATCGGTCCTATGGCAGCTATAAGCAATAGTCATCCGATTTGATAAATTTTCTCAAAATTATGTAAAAGCATATAATACTAATATATACCAAGATAGCTGCCATAGAAACGGTCGGTCTAAATACTAGATGTAGTAAGAACAATTTTTATACACTTGAAAAGTGTATATTAATTTTGCCCAGAAGTTTGTAACGCATAGAAATATTCATTTCCGACCCCATAAACTATATATATTCTTGATCAGGACGACGAGCTGAGTTCAATTCTGTTTGTCCGTCCGTCCGTCTGTCCGTCTGTCTGTCTGTCTGTTTCTACGCGAACTAGTCCCTCAGTTTTAAAGCTATCGAGCTGAAATTTTGCACAGAGTCTTCTTTTTACTGCACGCAACTAATATGTCGGAACCGGCCGGATCGGATTACTATATCATATAGCTGACATAGGAACGATCGGTCTAAGAACTAGTTCTAGTGGGAACAACTTTTTTGTTTTCCATCGTAGCGTCACTAATCTTGGTATATGTTAGTTTTATATGCTTCCACATAATTCTGAAAAAATTTATCAAAATCGGATGACTATATCATATAGCTGCCATATAAACGGTCGGTCAAAAAACTAGTTCTAGTGAGAAAAACTTTTTTGTTTTCCATTGAAGCGTCACTAATCTTGGTATATCTTAATTTTATATGCTTTCCATCATTTACATAATTCTGAAAAAATTTATCAAAATCGGATCACTATAGCATATAGCTGCCATATAAACGGTCGGTCAAAAAAACTAGTTCTAGTGAGAAAAACTTTTTTGTTTTTTATCGTAGCGTCCCCAATCTTGGAATATATTAGTTTTATATGCTTCCACATAATTTCGAAAAAATTATCAAAAACGGATGACTATAGCATATAGTTGCCATAGGACCAATCGATCGGAAAATGTGTTTTACCAAGAAAAGTTTTTTTATGGTATCAAATTTTTTATTATCAATGATTTAAAAATTTTAAATAATTAATATCTATCTCCTATATATATTTTCCAGTTAAATCAGTTGGAGTAAAGTTTTACAAGTGTATTAAAACTTTGGCACAGTCGAAGTTAGCTTTGCCTTCTCGTTAATTTTTTAAGAAACTGCTGAAACCAATCACAATCGCATTTATCAAATTTCATAATTATCATCTTTTTACCAACAAAATTAGGTAAATAAAACAATGTATAAAGATAAATAATTTGTTCTTACTAAGATCCGGATTGTCCTATGGCAGCTCAAAGAACCAAATTTTGCTGATCTATTTAAAATCATCTAATATTTATAATTCCTGAATTAAAGAACGTAAACATTGAAAACAAAAAAGCTTTTTGAGAATCATATGAAGAGCTATTAACGTTGTTAGATTGAGGCCTCAAATTAGAAGATTGCTAATAAAAACACACGGTAGCTTGCTCGAAAGCAAGGCGACAATTGGATGGAATTATATATTGTTTCGATATAACCATATCTCTCGTCAGACTCCTTCTTGACTGCGGGGTTGCATTATTCAATTTAAACATTCTATTTATGTCTTCCAGTTGGCCGAATTAGCCCTTGGGGACCCCAAAGTGTTCCAAACTTGACCAGGCCAATTGTATGAGGAAAGGAGTTTTTTCAATAGGAAGATTAATTTATTCTAATTTGCCTCGATCGCTTTTACGATTTATATGTGATGAGACCTCAGAAACCGCATTTTATCCAAAAACCCATTTTTTTTTGTGTTTAGCTAGATAACTTTAAAACTGGCATACAAGTTCGCGTTAAAACAAACAGACGGACGGACAAAACTCTATCGACTCAACTCGTCGTCCTGATCAAAAATATATGTATACTTTATTGTGGTCGGAAGTAAAAATTTCTATAATTATACTATGAAACAGGGACCGAACATACATCATAAAAAAATAATGGCTTCAATGGGAGGTTTCTAAACGTAAAATAGTCTGAAAAGCCCTTTCCGAAATTTTAATAAATCGCCCAATTTTCAGGCGGGTACCCAAACGACCTGACATTTTCCGGGCATGTTCTGAATCGCCGGGACTCTGAATGAATCGGCGTCAAATTCGCACGAATAATTTATTGTAGTTCCAGCTAAGACAGCGGGGATATGGGAGGGATAGTGGCTCATTTAAATAAGCCAAGCCAGTTCGTTGTCAAACTCCATTTTATTCGATGGTGAATCTGAGGCCAGGGCCAGGACCGGTGCTCCACCCTTTGTGTGCATATGTATTTGTGTGGATATGGACCATCATTTGCACTGATACAACTCACATGCATACATACTCTCATATACATATGTGTGTACTCATTTCGCTGGAAAAAGTCACACTCGAGAACCGAAAAAGAAGAAACGTAAAATTCGCGTCTGCGTTTACGCTTTTAAATATAAATGAATAAAACACGCGTCGTGGAAGGAAAGGAATGGCCCACACTCTCTCTCTTACACACACACACACACACACCAAACATGAGAAGGTACGTATGTATGTACGTATATGGAGTTTTCAGCATCTCCAACTGCTGCTGCATTGGCAGCCCCAAGCGTCAACTGAATCAGACGACGACGGCAATGGCGTCGGTTTCGTTTCGTTTTTTTTGACTAACGAGCAAGCATTTTAACTCCTTCGCAATTATGTATGTATGTAGTTAGTCCGTATGTAGATGCGGCGTATATACATATGTACACACGCACGCACACACATGCAGAGGAGTAAGTTTGCTCATTTCGCGGTCGTCGGTGGGTTGTGGGTGGGTTTTAAGCACGTCGACTGGTTGGCTGGATGAATGCAGAAGCTGAGTGCTGCCGGCAGCAGGCAGTTTGCCTTTTTAATTTCACGTGAAAGCGCGATTGTGTGTGCGTTTGGTATGTACATACATACGTATGCGTGTGTGTGTGCTTATGTACCAAGCACACATATGTATGTATGCACCCCCCCCCCATCAACCGACAACACACACACACAATCGTCCTGCCAGAATAAACCAATAAAACACATCCACTTTTTTGCTAATAATTCATCTTCTCCGTATACCCGAAAAAAGGATTAAGCCAAAAGTTTCATAGAATTTCAAAAATAACGTTACGTCCACCTAAACACGATTTGTGTTCAACTTATCGATGATAGTCTAAGGATATTCTAAGGTGGCGCATCATCTTATGAACAATTAGTCGTGCGAATGTAATAATGCTTCTAAGTAATCCATAACGTACATTTTCATTAACCTTAGCCTAAATCAGGGATAAATCACATAATTCTGTAACTTAGTATGGCCCACGCCGTTGATTGCTTATACTTTGTGCGGCCTTGAGGTGCATTTTCCGAAAACTGAGATCCGAAGTTCTAACGGTATGGGGCGACCTCCAATGAAATGCATGACATTTTCGAGCTCCCTCATGTTGCAAGTTTGATTCGAATCTTCTGAGATTTGCACAGAGAAAAAAATTGATATGAAATGGCAGTCATTTCCACATTTTTTCATATCAATTTCACTCCGATATGACGAAGATTAACTTGATATGATAAAAATATCAATACGATCTTTTCTATAAAAAAAAAAAAACATTGTCTTGGGGATCGAACCCGTGGACCTTGCACTTAACACAAATGGATTGCCGTCTCAACGCAGTCAGCCAACACACACACTCATGGGCAAACGTCTATATTTATCATGAAAAAATTGATATTTTTTAAAATATCATTTTAACCAGCAAAAATTAAATTGATCTTGAGCTTTTTTTTCTCTGTGTGGTATAAAGTAAAAGTTTAGTATTTCGGCTCGAGGCTTTAAATTTCTTCAACGGACAACTCCTCGGAAAAATTGGAAAAATCTTATATTGGTCCGAGAGCCTTGAGACGTCAATTTCAGAGAGCAAATGAAACTTCTGAAGAACGTGAAAATCGACTTAGTGGAGTTCGTACTCGTGCTTCCACTGCCAGAGCAGCTGAAGAGCGAGAGGAACGCCTTCGACGACTCAGAACTCAAGCTTTTACTGCCAGAGCTACTGAAATAGCTGAAGAGCGAGGTCAATGTGGTGAACATAACCGTGAACGTAATGCAGGTAATAGAAGAAGGTATGATTTAATTTTAGAAGCATATAGCTATGACAAAGACCTGGTGTATTCCCTTAATAAGAACGTTTTTATTGGAGAGATAAATATTATTTGTCCTTATTGCGATGCTTTTGAGATTCGTAATGAACCGTCGGGGGAGTTGTTGTTTAAACGGAAAAGTCAAATTGCCTCCACTAGATGACCCACCAGAGACGCTTAAATCATATATGATAAGTACTTAGACGGAATTAGTGCTTTTTATGAACACTTTTTGAAGAATGTTAGAAAGTACAATTCTTGCATTCAGATGACGTCGTTGCTCCAAACGCAACAAAAGTAGTAAGCGACTTGGGATTTTTGCTAAAGGACAAGTATACCACAGTATAGGATCATATATATTTCCCTACCGGACAATGAACATAAATTTGGTCAAGTTTATTTTATGGGAGATGAGGCCAAGTAAGCAAATCAACGATGTGCTATCGCTTCTGGAACAAGGCGTGAAAAAATGTTTAATCTTCAAAAATTATTTCATCAGCATAAGAATTTAGTTAAACTTTTCCAAATTTCATTGGATCAAATGCCCTCTGACGATTTTAAAGTTGTAATTCGAGCAGTCGCTCCATCTTTCAATGAAGTTGCGACTGTTATAGTTGGAACGGAATATGACTCAAACCGAGATATTATCCCGCTGAACAAGTTCAACAGTGGTTCAGAGCCATATCTCTGAAGGTATTAAAGCTATAAACTTACAAATTGGTGTGTAAGTTTGTATTTGAAGTCAGATGTTTCACTGGTTCAAGTCCGGTTTCGAACCCGCTGAACCGGTTCAAAAGTGGTTCAGAGCCATATCTAAACCTAATGAAATATTGCAAGAAAAGTTAAAGTTGATGTGTTGATTGCAACCGATTTAATAGTGGATCAGAGCAAAAAATAAGCTATGAACTTTAAACCAACAGTTATTTGGAGTTCGATTTTTCAGGATGTAAAATAAAATCCGTACCAGTTTGTGGAAAGCAATTTGAACTTGATCAAAAACTCTCTCTTATAACGGTAATGAGTTATTTTTTTAATATTCTGAAAGAAAAACAGCAACACAATGTTTAAGGACCCGAGCGGCGCCGGGTATATATCTGATTCAAATTAAAAATTTCTCATTTACAAAGTCATCTTTGCACCAAACTGGCGGTACGGTGTGAAATTCCAGGCCAGGATGATGAAGATTATTTCAGGAGCCGAGTAATACATACGCACACGTGACCTTGAGCGAAAGTGCGGAGCCTCCATGGTAGGGGAAACTATCAACAGACAAGCAGCTCGGTACCTGGATAAGGTCGTATGTCACCCGAACAATCTGGCAAGGAAGCGGCTAAGAAGGAGGATGATCAACGGGATCCAAGCCAGGAGGAGGCTGCTTCGCTAACACGCCACGTCGCAGGATCCGACCACTTAATAAACAAAACACAAAATAACATAAAACAAATTAAAACCAAATTAAATAAGCCATTTGGTAAAACCCAACCAGTAGCAACACACATTTTAATCTTAACCCTAATGCTATATTAATACACCTATGTATACATTGTACTACATTATCAGTTGTAACATGTAAAAAGTGTTGTACAACTGAATTCAATAAATATAATATTCCCCAACTTTTCTGCATTTGAGAAAACATTTTCAAAAAACATATACAACTTAAAAAATTTATAAATATTTAATAAAGAAATACAAATTAAATTTTTTATTTTCTTCCAAAACCATTAACATACCTTATGCACGGTTTTTTTTTTCCATGTTTTAGAAATTTGAATTTTTTTCTTTTAAACAATTTGTGCAAAACAAAAAAAAAACAAAATATTTTAAAAAATACTAGAAAAAAGAAAATTTTCCGTTAAACCCCCAACACGCATTTTAATTTTCAAAAAAAAAAAAAAAAAAAAACAAATTACACAAAGGGGCCCATGGGGCGTACACACCAAAACCCCCCCCGGCACCCATTAACCGACCTTGAGTATGCGTAAAAGCTAAAAACTTAATCCTATTTAATTGTTCCATAGAGCTTACAAACAAAATTTAATACATATCGGCTGAAATATAACGTTCAGAAATGAACCCACCCCCGCACCCATATTCCGACTTTTGCAGTGAACTCCGAATTTTATTCAGATCGGCTCACAAATAGCCATTGTCACTAAACCGATACACGCCCACCATTATTCTTACCTGTGGGTGGAAATTCCACCACCGAGAAATCACATGTGTAATTATTTTCTATAATGTGTTCACAAACCGAGTTTAAAGCCAATCCGAGTAAAAATAGTTTATACCATATAGAATTTTCCAGGCATTTCCACTCTTGGGGCGAATTTTCGAACATCGGAAAATCTCATGTCAACTTATTTTTGTATATTACTTACAAACCCAGTTTGAAGTCAATCGGATGAAAAATAGTTTTCCATTTGAATTTTCCGGCCATTTTCCTTGTGGGTGGAGTTTCCACCAACTAAAAATCACATGCCCAATTATTTTGCATACTGCCCGTACAAACCGAGTTTGAAGCCAATCGAATGAAAAATAGTTTTCTCCATGAAAGAATTTTCGGCCCATTTTCTTGTGGGTGGATTTTCCACAATCGAAAAATTTCACTTGTCAACTTATTTTAACGCTATCGCGACAAACCGAGATTGAAGTCAATCGGATAAATAGTTTTTCCTTTGGAATTTCCGGGAATTTCCCGACTTTTTGAGCGGATTTTCCATCATCGGAAAATCTCAAGTCTAGTATTCTGTAACATCTCTCTAACCAACGAGTTTGAAGTCAGTCGGATGAAAAATAGTTTCTTTCGCAGAAGAATTTTCCGGCCATTTTCCTTGTGGGTGGATTTTCCAGCATTTAAAAATCTCATGTCCACTTATTTTGCATACTATCCTTACAAACCGAGTATGAAGTCAATCGGATGAAAAATAGTGTTTTTCATATAGAATTTTCCAGGCATTTCCCCACTCTTGGGGCGAATTTTCCATCATCGGAAAATCTCATGTCAACTTATTTTGTATACTATCGCTGCAAACCGAGTTTGAAGCATAGCTGTTAAATAATGATTATTAATCATAATTATTACTAATTAGATTATTTATTTTTTGGAAAGTAAAATAATCAATTTAATTACGATTATTTTAAGTTTCCCATGATTGATTATTGATTACAAAAATCAGAAAAATCGGATGATTTGAAATTGCGATAAAATAATCGTAAATAATTCAAAATAATCAAAAAAATAATTTGACTACTTTCAACGATTATTTTGATTATTTAAAAAAATATAAATGAAAAATGACATTTACCCAAAAAAAAACAAAAAAATGGGATTCAAACCATCGCCTCCCGCATGCGAACATCAGCGTCTAACATGCCGCTCTACCCGGTGGGCTATAGATTCAGTAATTGAGAAGCTGCTCAAATTCATATTTGAACAAATTATCTAAATACAATGAAAATATTTTGACAGATTTAAAAAAATTGACAAACAGAACAATGTAGTAATGTCTTGATTTTTGAAATTATTCCTCGTGGCGCCCCCTACATATGATAATTTAATTTATCTGTTTGATATTTTATTTACTATATAACAAAAAGAATCCTTCGAAAGGGCGGCCTCTGTGATTTTCCATTTTTTGCATTAAAAGAACGCTAGAAACACGCTATTTTTTAAAAATGTCCTGCAAATCGAATGGACTCCTAGCCACGTGAGATTGATGGGAAATGACATGGCAGACAGTCTCGCAATCGAAAGAGTCACTTAGTCAAGAAAATGATTTTAAAATTAAATAAATGGTTTCCTAAAAAAAAAACTTAGGATTGGAATCCACTACCCTCAGTATTTCTAGGCAACGGTCCTAACCCCTGAGGTCATCGTCCAACTACTTTCAGTGCTGCACGCCATTTATGTTACATTTAGCTGCGCCCCAGAAGTGAGGGCTGGTAGCCGAATGGGCTAAGATGCTATCGTTCACATTCAAACTACCCAAGTACCCGAAAAAAAAATAATAATTGCAAAGTCAATTTTTTCTCATTCATTCAAATTAATTCGTAAGCAAATTACAGGGGGTGGTTAGGTCGGTATCCGGGTTCTCACTACGAAGAGTTAGCGGAATCACTAGGAGGTTTGCACCAGCGAGGTACACAGGGTATAGTCTATGTATGACTGACACAGCCGGAACTACCTAGTTTTTGTTTCAATTTGATTCATTTTGTTTTGTTATATGTCATTTCCATTTGTATTTTTTAAAGTAATCAAAACTAATCTACGAAAGTAGTCAAATTATTTTTTTTGATTATTTTTGAATAGTTTTGATTTTTTGTCGTAATTTCAAATAATCCCGATTTTTTTTTGATTATTTCAATCGTAATCAATTATTAATCAGACATTTTTTTACAAAGGATTATATAGTCATTAAATTATTTTTTTTATAAATAATCTAATTGATTACCAATCGTAATTCGAATTTAACAGCTATGGTTTGAAGTCAATCGGATCAAAAATAGTTTTTCATATAGAATTTTCCGGGTATTGTCTTTGTGGGCGGATTTTCCAACATTTGAAAATCTCATACTACATACATCTTGCATACTATCCTTACAAACCGAGTATGAAGTCAATCGGATGAAAAATAGTGTTTTCCATATAGAATTTTCCAGGCATTTCCCCACTCTTGGGGCGAATTTTCCAACATCGGAAAAGCTAATGTCAACTTATTTTGTATACTATCGCTGCAAACCGAGTTTGAAGTCAATCGGATCAAAAATAGTTTTTCATATAGAATTTTCCGGGTATTTTCTTTGTGGGCGGATTTTCCAACATTTGAAAATCTCTGTCCAATACTTAGCGTACTATCCTTACAAACCGAGTTTGAAGCCAATCGGATGAAAAATAGTTTTTTCCCTTTGGAATTTTCCGGGAATTTCCCGACTTTTTGAGCGGATTTTCCATCATCGGAAAATCTCAAGTCTAATTATTCTGCTTAACATTCTCACAACCCGAGTTTGAAGTCAGTCGGATGAAAATAGTTTCTATCATGAAGAATTTTCCGGCCATTTTCCTTGTGGGCGGATTTTCCGAAATCTGGTAAACAGGTGTCCAATTATTTCGCTTACTTTTCTTACAAATCCAAATTTCAAGTCAATCGGATGAAAAACAAAATTTTCCCCATAGTAGCTTTTCCGGGAGTTTTCCACCCTTAGGGGTGGAATTTTCCAAAACCCCGCCTTAGTGCTCACTTTCAACTCATAAGGAAACTTCTGTGAAAATTTCAGCTTTCTATCTCTTACCGTTTAGGCTCTGCGTTGATTGCCAATCAGTCAGTCAGTCAGTCAGTCAGGACAAACTCTTTTATATGTAGAGAGATTGGGGACGCTACGATAAAAAACAAAAAAGTTTTTCTCTCTAGAAGTGGTTTTTTGACCGACCGTTTATATGGCAGCTATATGCTATAGTCATCCGATTTTGATAAATTTTTTCCAATTGTGTGGAAACATATAAAACAAATATATACTACGATTGGAGACGCTACGATGAAAATCAAAAATGATTTTCTCACAACGACTTATTTTTCGACCGATCGTTCCTATGGCAGCTATATGCTATAGTGATCCGATTTTGATACATTTTTCCAGAATTATGTGGAAGCATATAAAATTAACATGTACCAAGATTAGTAACGCTACGATTTAAAACAAAAAAGTTTTTCTAACTAGAACTAGTTCTTTGACCGATCGTTCCTATGGCAGCTATATGATATAGTCATCCGATCCGGCCGGTTCCGACATATTAGTTGCGTGCAGTAAAAAGAAGACTCTGTGCAAAATATCAGCTCGATAGCTTTAAAACTGAGAGACTAGTTCGCGTAGAAACAGACAGACAGACAGACGGACAGACGGACGGACGGACAGACGGACGGACAAGCTGAAATGAACTCAGCTCGTCATGCTGATCAAGAATATATATACTTTATGTGGTCGGAAATGCTTCCCTTCACTGCGTTCTGGATAAATTTATTAAAATCGGATGACTATATTATAAAGCTGCCATAGAAACGGTCGGTCAAAAAGTAAGTTCTAGTGAGGAAAACTTTTATCCATCGAATAGGCACCAATATTGGTATATATTAGTTTTATATGCTTTCACATAATTTTGAAAAAATTTATCAAAATCGGATGACTATAGCATATAGCTGCCATATAAACGGTCGGTCGGAAAATGTGTTTTTTGCTAAGAAAAGTATTTTTTAATCAAATTTTGATTCTCAATGATTTTGAATTTAACGAGAGCGTAAGTTGAAGTCGGCCCTGATTGACTTTGATATACCCGTTACTCAGGGTAAGATTGTCCAAATTGTAGGAGATATGAGGTATTTTTATACCCGTTACTCGTAGAGTAAAAAGGGTATACTAAGTTCGTGCAAATGTATGTAACAGGCAGAAGGAAGCATCTCCGACCCCATAAAGTATATATATTCTTGATCAGCATCAATAGCCGAGTCGATATATGTCCGTCCGTCTGTCCGTCTGTCCGTCTGTCCGTCTGTCTGTCTGTCTGTATGAACACCTAGATCTCAGGAACTATAAGAGCTAGAGCTACCATTTTTTCAGTGTAGACTTGTATCTTCTGCACGCAGATCAAGTTTGTTTCAAATTTTTGCCACGCCCCCTCCCGCCCCCGCAATATGAAAAAAACTCATATCTCCCACAATTTTGAAAATTGATTGTTCGAACGTTCTAGACATATATTTTAATCATCATTACCTATCGATCCGCCATACATCATTTTTTCGATCAGATGAACGATTGAAGAGTTACCGCCCCCCGCAATATGAAAAATTCCTCATATCTCCCACAATTTGGGCAACCTTAACCTGAGTAACGGGTATATCGAAGTCGAGCAGGGCCGACTTCAACTTACGCTCTCGTTCAAATTGCGTGGGTGGCAACTCTTTAATCGTTCATCTGATCGAAAAATGATGTACAGCGGATCGATAGGTAATGATGATTAAAATATATGTCTGGAGGGTTCGAACAATCTATTTTTAAAATTGTGGGAGATATGAGGTTTTTTCATATTGTGGGGGCGGGAGGGGGCGTGGCAAAAATTTGAAACAAACTTGATCTGCGTGCAGACAATACAAGTCTACACTGAAAAAATGGTAGCTCTAGCTCTTATAGTTCCTGAGATCTAGGTGTTCATACAGACGGACGGACAGACAGACAGACGGACAGACAGACAGACGGACAGACGGACATGTCTATATCGACTCGGCTATTGATGCTGATCAAGAATATATATACTTTATGGGGTCGGAGATGCTTCCTTCTGCCTGTTACATACATTTGCACGAACTAAGTATACCCTTTTTACTCTACGAGTAACGGGTATAAAAATATCTGATATCTAAATCCTATATATATTTTACCGATTAAATCAGTTGGAGTAAAGTTTTTCAAGTGTATTAAAACATCGGCACAGTCGAAGTTAGCTTTGCCTTCTCGTTTTTTATGAATTGTACTAAAAATCCCTATTTGTACTCAATGTTGGATAAGCTTTCTTAGTGTACTTTTGATGCACAGATAACAAATGTGGTTTTTCAATGTCGCACGGGACATGATGCAAATCAAAAAAATAGAAGGCTAACATCGGCTACGCCGATGTTTTAAATACCCTTGCAGTTTTTGAAAGTCACTACCATTGATAACAAAAAAGTTTTTCTCACTACAACTAGTTTTTTGACCGACCGTTTATATGGCAGCTATATGCTATAGTCATCCGATTTTGATAAATTTTTCCAGAATTGTGTGAAGGGGTATAAAACTAATATATACCAAGTTTGGTGACGATTTAATAGAAAACAAAAAAGTTTTTCTCACTAGAACTAGTTTATGGACCGATCGTTCCTATGGCAGCTATATGATATAGTCATCCGATCCGGCCCACTCCGACAAATGTGCAGCCTATGTGTATTTAAAGACTTTTTGCAAAGTTTGGTCAAGATAGCTCTAAAACTGAGGGAGGAGATAGCATAGAAACAGACGGACGGACAGATGGACAGACGGACATGGCTATATAGACTCAGCTCGTCATGCTGATCAAGAATATATATAGTTTATGGGGTCGGAGATGCTTCCTTCTATGCGTTACAAACATCGTGACAATTTTAATATACCGTCTGCAAGGGTATAAAAATCACGTTTTATTGCAATCGCATAGTTTCTTATGCATTTTTTTGACTCTTTGTACCCTTGGAAAGATTTAAGAATGCAAAAGTCAATGCTTATAGAGAGACACATTTTTATCAAAACAAAAAGTGCAGGGGAAATATCAATATGAGAAAAATTGAGCTTGCGCGACTTTGCTTTTGAATGTCTCGAAGTGGGTTATAAACAGGGCTGCAAACCGGTTCGGAACCGAACCCTTCAGAACCGGTTCGGTTAAGGTTCTGGTAATGCCTGAACCGAACCGGGAATCGAACCACATTGAAAATAATCCCGAGAACCCGAACCCGAACCTAACCCAGATTAAAAATTGATGGGGTTCGGTTCTATAAAAAAATTGCAAGCACAGAATTTATTTTTGCACTTTGATGATAAAAAATATTTCATAATTATGAACAAAAATGTATCCATTCATATGCCCATGTATGGACAGCGACACTCTTCCCGCCCGCAAAACAAAAGCCTGGACAAAATAACACAACCTCAAAGCAAGGGAATTCAAGTGTGCATC
The DNA here is from genome assembly GCA_018904225.1 of Lordiphosa mommai. NCBI lineage: Eukaryota > Metazoa > Arthropoda > Insecta > Diptera > Drosophilidae > Lordiphosa > Lordiphosa mommai. The sequence goes on along the minus strand of JAEIFT010000200.1, from coordinate 186,135 downwards.
CGAAACCGTATTTCTGGGAATTATTTTGTTCGTACGGAGATGCAACGGCACGGTGAATACAAGGAAAAGTTGTACGTCCTTTAAATTGCTTCATTTTTTTATCCAATTAAAATTATTTTAGCATTTCACTCTCACAATATGCCAGTCAAAGCTGTGCTGTGGCGGTCTCATTCTTGGAAAAAATAGTTTTGACTAGAATTCTTGGTAAATATATGAACGTGTTCGGCCACACTATAAGTTAGGGATGAGACAATCCGGCGAATCTGTGATTAAGTCACTGTCACGGGCCCCTGTCACTGTCAAATCACACAGTGACTGCCTATTTAAAGTATCAGTGTGATTTGATGACTGCCGGTCACTGTTACTTAATCACAGCTACGCCGATATGGCGAATCACAGTTACAAAATCACGGGTACACCGAAAAGGTCATCTCTTATTTATAAGCCAAAAGTGGCCGTGTTCTTTGCAGGTTTCATGGCCACCAAAAGCACATCAGTTTCAGGAATCCCACTACTGTGAAAGAGAAATGACTTTCGCTGAGAGTGCAAGTTGGCAGTATCGCTGAACTTTTCGAAACATCCATACAATGTCTGATTGTATAGTCAATCTAGACAGATCATTTATGTGCTGGACTGCCAATAACTGAAGTAGTTTATAAGCAGTGATTGGAAAGGTACTCATTATTTCTACCTATGTAAAGTACAAGGTAATTGCCAAAAATTATACCTAGGTAAGGTAAAAGGTAACTGGATTATTCAGTACCTAGATAAAGGTATAGGTACTAAAAAGGTACTTTTGTAATAAGCCCTTTAAAGCATTCTTTATAGTTTTTTATAGTAATCAAATCAAAAATTCTTAGCCACATAAAAGGAACTCGAAAGCTTTATCCTTTATCCAACAATAATGTAGAAAACTTTAACACTTTAAATTAATTTGAAGTTATATATTATTTTTATATTTTCTTCTAAAAATTCTTTCAACTGGGGCAGAGCATTTACCTTTGACTCGTTAAATAATGATGCTTAGGGCCGTATTCTCATCTTCATGTTTTTCATCCTATGTGGATTATAAGAAATTGTATGTTGCCAACTTTTTGGCCGTGATTAACCAACATTCATTTAGGCAATATACTTCTTCTTAATATCCACCTATATTTTAAAAACATAAAAAATTGAGAGTGTCTTTCGTCTAGCATTATTTTCCTATTTTCCTCAAGTGCTTTCCAACTTTAAGTGCCTCCAACTCTATGTGCCTTTTTTCGATCCAGTATCTTAGTTTCTACTGCAAAATGACCTTAGATCTCTTAGCAGTTGGTCATTTGAACTTAGATAATATAAACAACTGTAAAATTATGGCCTTTTTACCAAATCAACACGTGTTTATACGAATACATCATGCACGAAACATTCATATTTATAAAGTCGACGATTTGGTAAAACTTTTCGAACCTAAGTTGACCTTTAAAAGCCACATTAATTTTCTTTGTAACAATGCCAAAAGTGCCCTTGGTTTTATCAAAACACCACCAAACATTATACTTTTTGCTGGTTCCCATTTCCGATTTCGATTATATTATGTGGAATCGGAATTGGTAAATGTTCCCGTTTTTATTAACCGACTGTCTTATTCGGCGAATAACTTTAAATTTTCATTTATCCTTATTCAAAATATATAAACCTGATTGTCTAATCGTTTTTTAAAAATAAGACCATTTACCAATTTCGATTAATCGAATTAGGAAACGAGAACAGACCAGATTAATCCTGTCTCTGGTCTTCGCAGTATCAGATAAAGCAGGATCCAATTGATTTAGTTCAAAAACTGTTCCTCACCTTGACCTTTAGTTCTTACAAACAGAAATACGTTTTGATTGACCCCACTCCACTGAAATCCCGTAGAATTTGCCATTCAGTACAAAATGTACAAATGTTGTACATAAGCTTTTTGTTGGCGTAACCATAATTCTTATTGAAATTTATGTACCTAGTCCCTTACCTTTTGAGAAGGTAAATGAAAATTTGGACCTAGGTAAGGTAAAAGGTACTCGAACTTTTCAATACCTAGGTAAGGTAAAAAGTACATCAAATTTGTATCTAGGTATGTACCTAGGTACAAATACCTAGGTACTCCCTAACACTGTTTATAAAGGCATCTCTTCTTCAAACTCTATTAAATTATTTATTATGTACATAAATGTTTTCTGTTTTCATACGAAAATATCATAAAGCCAAGGGTTTTGAAAAACTTTTAAATTTTTGGTCCCGTTAATATTTAATACACAAAACCTCTCGTCATTCATCAACAAAAAATTGAGGTACAACCTAAAGCTTTTTATTTAGAATATTCAATAAATTATTTTATCGTCGAAAATTAAATGTTAAGCATTTCATCAACAAATGATGTATGTTAATATAATTGAAAAAAGTGTCGAATAACCATTTGCTGCGTTTGTGGATAGGCCAAGTTAGTTTTCAGCGCTTAAAATGGTACGAAACTGTGTTACCTTTGACTACTTTTATATGGATCTATCTCGAAGGGTCTCAATGGATTCAATTTATTAATTCTGATAATTTTGTAAAGTGAGATGGGTCAACCCTATGCTTTAGCTTTTGTTTTGTTGAGCATGCACCCAAAATTGTATGTCAACTTCTACTGCATAGATCGTAGCTCTTCTAATAATAATAGCCGAATTAAGATCGTTATTTGGAGTTTTATTTTATTCTTGAGCCTTGGGCAAATTTTTAGCTCTGGTCTGTCACGTAAGATACGTATGTATATACAAGCATATGCATGCTTACATACATATGTAGTAAGCCCTTAACTTCCGACGGTAGTTTATACGAAAATAATGAACGATGATTGCCCAGACTACAACACCCACACGAGCAGCGCAGACACACACACACACACACACACACACATCTACACACAGACACATATACCATAAAGCACATTGGTACATTGTTTTTATCACATCTCTTCTTGTCTCGCTCTTTCGTAATTACCACTCTGCGTGGCAATAATTACCCCCACCCCAGCAAAACATCCTCTCATTGCCATTCCCATTATGATTACTCTCGCTCTGAGCGACTGAATCTCTCTCTCTTTCTCTCTGTCTCTCTCTCCACGCATGTTTATGTACTGTTACTCTACTCTCTCCCTCTCTCTGCTCCCCCCGCCAACAACACTATTTCAATACATTAATATTGAATTAATTGAAAAAATTGACAATGCGCCAAACTCAAAAGTCTACAATTGCACATACATACTACATACACATCTGGATGTGTGTTTGAAATTCAAATAGAGAATCCCAAATCCTTGCGATCCGCATTAACAGTGGGTTAACAGCCAGTTAACGTTGTGCAAGCGAGGCAGCAACATTGTTCATTATAGTTATTTGCCGCAGACGAGAGAACGCGAGCGAATTGGGCCTCAGTCGAAAAAAATCGTTGAACGAGTCAGACCGCGAGTCGGATGGTGAGTTTGAGAGTTCAAGTTTGTTGTTGTTGTGCCGCCACTTTGATTGGATAAAGCTGAAACAACTTAAAAAACCCCAAAATGCCAAGAACCGCGGTGAAACGAAAATAATGAAATTTCACAATTTCGAAGGAAAGGGTTCCATTTCCAGTGCCGTTCTTAGTGAATCGATCAAGTGTTTGTGCAAATGGAATCCGTACGATCCCAATCACAGTGCTCATCAAATGTGGTGAATCGGAGACAAGTCGCGCGTTGACCCGTTAAATCACAAGCACCCACTCCCCACCCCGTCCCCTGCCAATCAAGTGATGTGCCTACACACCCATACATACATGTGCATGTCTGTATGCAATTGTATTCTGCCATCAGAGATCACCACATATCCTGAGATCCTTCGAATGAATCATATGCAATTACTCGTCTCCAGGTGATGTTGATTCGTATGAATTCTCCCGCACAAAGAAGAGCTAAGGATATGAATGAACTCGGAGTGGACTCCCTGAACCTATGTACATATGCATATGTATGTGCGTGTAACTGCCTGTGTCTGTGTTCGCAAGTACCTAGCAACAATAACATTTAATTTAAATCAAAAAGGAAAGAGACAGCGAAGCGTATTAAAAACCCGAGCAGCCCCACAGACGGAGCGCAAAAAGGAAAACTTTTTAATTGCATTTCAAGCCGAAGCCGAGGCTCAGGCCGAGCACTAGCCGGAGCCGGAGAGTGTGCGAGCGAGAGAGCGGCCGGGGCAGGAGTAACGTAAAGGCGAAAAAAAAAAGGATGCGAGATGTGCTCTCGTTGAATCTAATGAGCACGTGGTCCACGAGAGGAGTATGCAAAAGAGCTCAGTGTGTGTGTGTGTGTGTGTGTGTGTGAGTGTTTTTTATATCGGAGTTGGCGTCGGCGTCGCCTCTCTGGCTGCGAATATGTACAATATTTTGCATGTGTGTGTGAGTGTGTGTAATGCATGAAAAAGAGACAACTGTCTGGCTCGTTATGTGTAGCAGCCAACTAGGAGTAAAAGTGTTGATATTAAAAATGCAAAACGCAGAAGTTGGCAAATTAAATCGGCGGGCGTATCACGCCAATGTGCACTATCTTGTCTCTCTTTCTGGCTCGTCCCAGCATACGCACACATACGTACATACACATGTGTGTGCTTAGCATATTGCACTTGATTTAGGTCTTGCTTTGTTTCATTTATGTACATGCCTATGTACATACATACATGATGGATTGGCAGCGGCGGCGGGGGTGGGTGGCCCCGCGTTATCCTTTCCCTGCTCTGCTCTCCTATTAATTGAAAGTTCGCCTTGGCAGCTTTCGCAGCCAATGAGTGCGCAGCTTTTTGAGAAATTAAAACCAACGAAATTTGCATTCATCTGCTCGCGGTGCTAAGCCGACCCTGGCGTGTACCGTTATCACGCCGAGCTGTTCCCCATCAGCATCAGCAACAGCAGGTCGGTCGGTCGGTCGGTCGCTCACCTGTCACTGGTCACGGCAATTACATCCTCACCCTGACCCTCGCCCTTGTGTTCGTGGTCGCGTTCGCCCTCGCGATTTCCCTGTCCTGCCTGTCCTGCGATATCCTGCCTGGTGCTCCGCGCCGTTAATTAGAATTCGTCGACATTATGCAGTTCGCCCGCAACTTGGCCGGATGCCGGTTAACAGTTAACTGCCGCCAGGATATGTGAATTGTGATTCGATGCGGCGTCGTCCTCATTTCTGTTTTTTGTTCCGTTCATAACTCCCAGGTGTACAACCAACCACACGCTCGATTCGAAGTTCCTATAATATTTAAGCCTAAACAGTAAAACAGTACAAAGCGACTTACGTTTAAAACCTACAATATTAATTATCACACACACAAAAAAAAAAAAAAAAACAACATCAACCCAAATCCATCATTCACATAAATAATCAAACAATCTCCAACCAAACGAAACTGAAACCGAGCTCCAACTTTAATCGCACCTGAGAATATGAAGGAGCAGCCCAGAAACAGCTGGCGCTAGGATTCACCATCACCATAAAATGAAAGACAGAGCGAGAGCGATCTGTTCGAGAAAGAAAATCAAGAAAATGAGCTCCTAGACGGACCTACAAGAGAACAAGGTGAGTGGAGAGTTTTAAATACAAAAAAAAAAAGGGTCAATCGCTGCATTTCAGGCGGTATGGTATTTGGTTAGTAGAATGGCCCCAAAAATTAGGGTGAAACACCCCTGCAGTTGCTTTTCGCTACCATTAAAAACACTCTGAAAGAAGGCCGAAATTAAGCACATTTGTTGACAAAATTGGAGTAACTCCGCATTTTCTTGAACCGTGATCTAGTATGTCAATTGGCTAACCAAATCAGAAGCCGATTGTAGCTATACGATATATTTATCCGATTTTGATGAAACCTGGCAAAATTGTGTTGAAGCCAATGCTGCGAACCTTCAAAATTTTGGAGGAGGTTCGGTTCGGATTTTCGAACTCGTGTAAAATCTTTGGGTTCGGTTCGCGGACCGCTTTCTGGATCCTCTGAAGCACAGGTTTTGGTTCGCACCCCGGATCACTTGAACAAACAAGAATAATTATTTTTTTCGATTTATTTACACTTTCTATTGGTTAAAAGAATATAAAGTTAATATGAACACATTATTACACCGACATAAGTCATTTTAGTTAGATAAAAATTATGTGGTCCCGACCTTCAAATTAAAATTTTAAGTACAATTTAAACTTTATTGTAATCAAAACAAGAACGAAGGATTAAAACCGACCTTAAATTCTTGTATCACAATTAAACATATTATTATTTTGTGAAAAGTCAAAAGTGTCAAAAGTTTCATTTCAAGTACGGGTCCTACCTGAAAATCAAATAGTCTTGGATAGAGATTAAAACCAGTTCGCAATTGCAATGTCAGCGAATGGACGAAAAGTAACTGAAAGATGAAAACAAAGCCAAAGCCTAAGCCAAAGACGGGATCGAGACAAGAAATTCAGAATTGGAAAATCCGTATCCATTTGGATTGATTTTAGTCCAAATATCTCTGTTTTTTTTCCTGTGAAGGCACTATATCTTCCTGGAGAAGTTTATCTAAACACGAATCTATAGGTCTTCGGTTTTAGATCTTTTCGAAATTTTTTTGTAAATTTTCAATGTATGCTCTCCTGGACAATTTTCGAACGAATCTATAGCATTATTGTCATTATTTCTTTCTTTTCAATCAGACATAGTTACACTTCAAGATTGCCTTTTTTAATAATCTCATTTAGAATTTCTTTCGTTTGAAAAATTACTTATTATTGTAAACCGAATATTTTTTGGAAAAAGCAGTCAGGATCGGGATCAGTTCCGAGGGGTCCAAAATGTAAGAAAAAACGAGAAGGCAAAGCTAACTTCGACTGTGCCGAAGTTTTAATACACTTGAAAAACTTTACTCCAACTGATTTAACCTGTAAAATATATATATGATATAGATATCAGATACTTAAATTATCGATAATAAAAATTTGATACCATAAAAAACTTTTCTTAGTAAAACACATTTTCCGACCGATCGGTCCTTTGGCAGCTATATGCTATAGTCATCCGATTTTGATAAATTTTTTAAAATTTTTGTGAAAGTATATAAAACTTATATATACCAAGATTGGGGACGCTAGAAAAAAAGTTTTTCTTAGATAGTTGGCAGCTATATGCTATAGTCATCCGATTTTTATAAATTTTTCACAGGAACAAAATTTTTTTTTAGAATACACCGAGAAAAATAGTACCATAATCATGAACATCCGTTGACGAAAGTCTATCATGCAAGTTTAATTCTCAAATCATGAACATTGGGGTACTAATTTTCAATGAACATTTTGTTCTCACTTTGAAATTTCTTGTTTCGTGAACATTTTGTGCTTTGTTTTATGAGCTGTTTGGGCATATTTCATGAACATTTTTTTTCTTATTTTTAAAAAAATTTGCTTTATGTAGTAACACAGCAATCATCCTTGGAAAGCGTGTGTAAAACATGATGGATGGTATGATTGGTGTATAAAGCAGTTGCCACCCCCATCCACACCACAAGTCTTAGAACGGTTCCTTTAGTGTAGAAAAAAGTTTCCGTTCTCCTCTAATAGGGCTTCTCTCCTCCTTTCCTCCTTGGCTCTGCTGTTCACGCACCCCAAAACCTTACCAGAAAAGCTTATATTCCCTGACTTTGATTTATTTATTTCTTTTTTGAAGAACAAAGAAAAAACGATGAGTGATATTTAGCTATTTGCTCAGATCTGGTTCGAACTCATGGGACCATTACCTTGTTCTCAAACGCACAAACGCCCTCTTCGGGTCCATCGCATTTTTTCGTTGCTACATGTCTAAGATGCTACTTATATTTGTTGTACGATGATTGAATTGAGTTAAAAATCCGTGTTAATTCCATGAACGGAAAATAGAACGAAATCATGAACATTTGGTCACGATTTTAGAACATCATATTTTTCTCTGTGTAGTTCTTAGACCGATCGTTCCTATGGCAGCTATAAAATATAGTCACCACGATCCGGTCGGTTCCGACATATTAGTTGCGTGCAGTAAAAAGAAGACTCTGTGCAAAATTTCAGCTCTATAGCCTTAAAACTGAGACAGAACAGACGGACAGACAGACGGACGGACGGACAGACGGAATTGAACTCGGCTCGTCGTCCTGATCAAGAATATATATAGTTTATGGGGTCGGAAATGAATATTTCTATGCGTTACAAACTTCTGGGCAAAATTAATATACACTTTTCAAGTGTATAAAAATGTGCACTTAGCTAAATTTTAAAATCCTTTTCTCAATAGCTACAAATCTATAACCAGAATCCCTTTTTTTTTTTGGCTTTCTTGATTATAACATAAAATTCACGAAAAGTAGAAAAACTAAACTAAACAAATGACTAAATTGGCAACCTGGGGCTCGCGAGAAACGGGCATTCGGATTGATGTCGCATTGAAAGTCAACGCCCAAACAACAAAAAAAACTTTAAAGTTTGACTAAGGTCTGTTTCTTTCGTTTTTTATATAATTATCGAAATGGATGATTTCCAAATGTAAATCGATTGGTAAAATTTCTGTTTCGCTGGAATGAAATCGTTTTCGATCTACTTTTGATTAAAAAGGCCGACACGATAGTTATCAAACTCATTTTATCAATCATTATAATTGTGCTGAATGGTAACCCTAACAGTTTCGAATAACACTGCAAACAGTTCGGCTTTATTTTGATCGTTTTTGCTTTCCTTTATGTTTAATTTGTGATTTAATTAATTTAAAACTAAGGTATTTGTCTAGTTGAACCTATTCACATTCCACAATTACGATTAAAATATTCCTCGATTAGAATGAATTTATAGTTCTTTTTATCTCATGTAAAAAGGGGTTGAATCACGTTTAGAGTTTAAGGTGCATTTTTGGCATAAATTACTTCTTCTGTTTCCCGTTTTCATAGACGGTTTTTGGTTCGGTTCAGGCTATGCTTGGTTCGGGTTTCGAGCACAAATAATCGGTTCGGTTCAGAACCGGTTTGCATCTCTGGATTGTACATAAATAATGTTGACTGCATCCCTTTTCTACAATATTTTACACGGCACAAGGATTAGAGTTTTAACTTTTTTTCTGATTTACTAGAAGTTTCCAGGTGGCTAGTATGTTAGTTAACATCGCGCGATGTTTTCTTTTTCTGTGTTACACTTTTTCGCTAGCCACCTTCACAGGATGAGGTGATCCAGTACAAGCCTTAGAGTCAGGAGAAGTAATTTATACCCGCTCTTTTCGGTTTGTAGGCCACAAGTTGATTTTTGTTCTCCAATGGCTTCAACATTACACCCACAGGGCTTAATTCGCTGTTGTGGGAAAACGCACCTTAAATTTGTACTTCCTTTGAATTCGACGGGTTCGACATCAAACACCTTAAACCAGTGTTTGTCAACAAGAGCGAGGCCAAAAAGTGAGAGTATATTGGTGCGGCTCTGACCTACTTCATTGAACGCAGGTCAGCTACTAAAATGTGAATAGCCGAAAGTGGTAGTCTAAACCGATTTACTCAATCGCATTTGCACATCAACACATTCACCTCTTTCGAATGCGTCAAATCTTGGCGAAGGTGAAAACAGGAACAGGTATAATTAGGATAATTAAGCGTAAGCTTGTTACGCGCCAACTACAGGCAAAATTGCAGCCCACCTCCCGCTCAACCGACAGCAGTCACAACGTGCGTCACGAAAATTCGTTGAGATGAATAAATTAGGCCAAACTACGGGATAAATACGACAGATTTCGAGCAGCACATTACTCCCCAGGATTCAGAAAATCAACATTTTGCTTAAAGTTAAATACATTTTTGGGTTTCTTCTTCAAAGAGTGATGGTTTCATCAAGTACGAACCATTCTTATCTAAGATGGTCGAATCTCGGAAGAAAAAGTAAATTTGTATTTTTAGGTTACATTTTATTTTTTCTTAGTGTATGATTTTATTTTGCTTGTGTGTGTGTGCTGTCTGTGTGCTCCTTTGTTGTCCGTCTCCGTCGGTGAACACACAGACACACACCGCATGTAAAATCGTGGTATGGTCGTTACGCATCTTAGTAGCTTTGAATGTCCTCGGTCCAGGTATGTAAAATTGTAGTTTGATAACACGTTTATCATTGTTGTGTGATTTTGACCGATGGTGTCGTGTATTGTATTGCAAAGTGTATAGTAATTTTGCCCAGAAGTTTGTAACGCTTAGCAATATTCATTTTCGACCCCATAAACTTGTATCGCGGCGCGGCGGTTCGCTGAAAACGGGGGAACGCTGGACCGGGTTGCCCATATTCGACGGACCCATGTTTTTTTAAAAAAAAATCAAAGAAAAAATAAAAATTTGGCGGTTGGCAATCTTAATCATTTAATTTGTTCCAAGTAGATTTGTTTACATCAATTTTTGAATATGATATCTCAAATGGCCGCCTCTGGCGTTGATGGCGTATTGTGCCCTTTTTTGCAGCATTTTCCATCGTTTTCGCCAACATTTCGGCCGGAATAGCGGCTATTTCTTCACGAATGTTGTCCTTGAGCTCTTCTACGGTCCTTGGCTTGTTAACGTAAACCTCTGACTTCAAATATCCCCACAAAGCAAAGGGGGCGCCGGGGGGGGCCGGCCCAATTCACCACTTTTCGACATCAAACGGCCCGGAAACAATTTCTTCAGAAAATCGATTGTCTGCATGTTGGGGTGGGGGCGTCTTGTTTGAAACAAGACTGCCTCTTACGCTTTCGACGAATAATTGGCATCACAAAATTGGTCATCATGTCGCGATAACGCTCCTGGTTGATGGTAACAGCATGGCCATTTTCATTTTGGAAGAAAAACGGCCCAATGACCGTTTTCGCACTAACGCCGCACCAAACTGTGACTTTTTCGTCATGAAGAGGCACTTCTTGAATCTCCTGAGGATTTTCAGTGGCGTAAATACGGCAATTTTGCTTATTTACGGTCCCATTCAATGTGAAATGGGATTTTTTTAAAAGCACGTTGAGTTTTCACAATTGACTTGTTCTGTTGAATGTAAATTTCAACTATTTCAGAGCGCTCGCGTGGCGTGTATTGTTCCATGGTAAAAATCTGCTTGGACTGACGCTTCAAACGCGGTATGTCATTAAGCGATCTGACATCTCTGTCAAAAGTTATGGCGTTGCCAGATGGGTCCGTCGAATATGGGCAACCCTGTACTGTGAAAATTTCATGGCGATCAGTTTAGTGGTCCCAAAAATATGACTCTGAACCACTTTGGAACCGGATTAACCGCTTTCGAACCGGTTGGCACACTTTTGATGAACTCAAAAACTTTATCAAAATGATTGATTAGGTCTAACCGTGAACCATCAAAAACAAATCATTTTCCTCAGTAAGACACATTTTGCGACACATAACTATAGGATATAGTGATCCGATTTTAACCAAATGGAGTAGAACTGTTTAATAGCATGTGAAACACAAAATGTCTGAGTTTAAGAATGCAATCATGAAAAACCAACAAGTTTTTTCTTAGGTCTAGAAGGGCCCAACAATCGAACTACCAAATTATGCAAGATACACACAAAAAAATCGTTGGTAAATTCGACATTTTTCATTGGTAAATCCGCCAATTTCCCATTTTGTTTTTCACCCAACAATTTTTCATTTCAAAAATAAATGGTTTCCACTTTTGATTTTCAAAATTGTTTACATTTTGATTTTAAAGTGTTTTACTTTTTGAAATAAAAAAAAATAAAAATTTTGTGAAACAGTTTTCTCTTACACACACACACACACAACCAAACCTTTTACAAACAAAGTCGGTCTTTCCCCGATGTTGAACTTGAGAATTCGTTTGTTTCTGAAATTTTTTTATTTTTTATAATATTATTAAATCTTTACCTTGTCTGGGACTCGAACACACGACCTCTGGGACACACACACTGAAAGACAAACGCCTGCACCTCAACGCATTCGGCTACTGCACGCTCGCGAAGAAATTGAGCGCAGAGCACATGTTAAGCTGGTGGTGGTAGTCGACCAGGGTTTTTTTTGTTTCTGTTCTATTTTTAGCATATCGACTCGATAAAATCGCACATAATTGATCAAAACACATTTTGATTCTATATGGAAATCAAAAAGTGAACTTGTATTATTTGAAGTCAAAAGTGTTCTTTTAAAATCAAACAATTAATTACCAAACAAAAATGATTGAAATGTCGTTTTTACGTGTAGATTGGTAAAATCATAAAGGAAAATGTTTAATTACAATACTTTTTGTTTGGTTTTATTCATTTCTTTTTGTTTTGTTTTTTTCTCTAAATTTACGCTGTTACCTCTAGCTGTTACCATCTCAGATCGGTGTGATCGTTCAGATATGGATATATCTGTCGGAGATGCTTTTAACTGGCTGTTATGTTCATTTGCACAAACCCAATATACTCTGTGTACATTTGGTATCGAGAATTTGTCGAATTTGATCCAATAATGAAATCGTTTTTATAATATGATGCTAGCCTTAGGTTAATGATGACCTAAGAGATTTTTTAGATCTGCTATAATATTAAAGTATTATAGGACCGAGCCTTTTTAAGGACCTCAAAAAGTTTAATTTTACGTCAGTGTTTGGAGGCCATATTGGAACGTAGTCCCAAAGTTCAGTATTAAGCAAGCGTATTATCATTAACGTAGCTCTTTGTTCCAGGTGGTTACCCAGGAAGCCAATCTGGGTAAATGTAGCTCGAATTGTCTCGCAGATCGACCTAAAATCTGGCTGTTCTGCCGACTTTTGCACTATATTCATTATTAAGGTTATTTAGGCTTTTCAAAACTGGATGTGCTGAGAACTCGTAGAATCCAGCCCGTCGAGTCATAATCAAAATCCTTTCCCCGCTCCTCGAAGCACACGTGATCACGAAGCATTAGTGCAGATTGTACAACTCACATAACATCGCACTTCCCCCGTACAACCCCCCCACGGCTGGATCTTTCGTTGGGTCATCGTCGATGCGGCCAATTAAAACCATTTTGGAGCATTGTCGCGACGATGCCGATGCCGAATCACCCTTTGACTCGGCGGTAATTAATAGCGAGCTCTAATTAGCCAATGACGGAGCAGTTTACGAACTGCTATTCGGTTGGGGCACCGAACCGAACCAAGCCGAGGCGCGGCGCGGCGAGACGAGGGCGCGAGTAATTAAACAGAGCAGAGCGCAGGCAAAGGCTAAGACAATGTTGAGGGAATGCAAAGAGAACTTAAGTTTTCGCTCTTTCATTTTCTGGCGATGCTTGGCAGCAGCTGGAGAGCAAAAACAGAAGAGTAAAGCAACAGTGTGCGACAACCGCCAACGCGCGACTTGATTGGTCGGTGGTCGTTACCGCCAACTCCCCTCCCCCCTCCGGACCCAACAACTGGGCTGCTGCTGGAGCTGCAGCCGCTGCTGTCACTACATGCTCATGTGTTTTGTTTGTTTTTGTTTTTTTTTTCTCCTGCTTGCCGACTTCAGCCACCTTGCTCGGCTGCTGCGCCTGCAATGGCGCGGTGTGTGTCTGTGTGCGTACAGCAAGTTAATTGCTGCCTCCCCACCAGGCAGCGCCCGCTTGGCATTGCTACTGGTTGGGTCTTGCCATTTGTGATTCGTTATCGTCATTTGCTTTCGCTCGAAGGGAGGAACTAGCACTCACTCACTCGGCAAATGTTAATTACAAGCACAACCAATTAAGCACACACACACACACACACAGCTCTCTCTCGCTCGGCCACATTCGCAAGCGCACTGAGTGCGCGCTTTAGTCGAACCAATTAAAACAAAGCTCCTTATGGCTTGCTCTTTAATTGCGACGGACAATTAGCGGTTCGTAACTCATCCATGGGCCCAATCAAAGAGTCAACTGAAGATAAACATGTGAGCAGTGTGTGTGTGTGTGTGTGTAGGTACGTGTGCGTGATTGTACATTCTCAGATTCTCGTCGTATTAATTGTTCGCCTGGGTGTGGCCGAATAAAGCAAATTTACATACAGACATACATATATGTATACCCACATACATCTTTACCAAAACATCCATCCCCCCACAGTCCCGTGTTTCTTGCGAGAAATGAGCTTTTTTTTTGTGCCCAGCCATGTAAAGAAGGCAAATAGCAAAGGGAAGGCGCAAAAATCGATAATGCCGAACAACGAAATTAAAATAAAAAACGACACTGAAATAAAAAAAAAAAAAAAAAAAAAAAAGCTTCTTGGTAGGAATATTTTTGTCTGTGCCTGGAACTGGGTTCGGGGAAGTGTGGGTTTGGATGGGGGTGCCTATGTAAATGCAGAGGGTGTGGGGGGTGTGAATGCGAGTACGAGTGGGGGTGGCATCTGTGAACGTCTCTGAGGAGAGCTGCTCAGCTATTCCAGCAATCTAAATATATGTGCATAGATACATATGTATGTATGTTAATACATATGTACATATGTATACAACCAAAACAAATTATAAACGTAAATGGCAAAGGGCCAGAAGAAGAAGACGACAGTTGTCATACCCCTTAGATAAGCACCAACTTTTGGAAAGAGTTGCAAAACAATTAAAAAAAAAAAACAGAGCAACAGGACTATGTCGAAACTTGCATACCCTGCATGAATCTGAATTTCTAGAAAACATTTTAGGCGGATTCACCAGACTCATGATCGATCCCTGATCAGCCTTGATGAAATATAACAATATCTTTTAAACACGAAATATAACATCAGGACAAATGGCGAAAATAAAAAAATAAAAAGCATTCCAAACACACACAAGATAAAAATAAAAGTGTATACTAGTGTAATTACCGTTGTTCAGAAGTTCAAGACTTTTGCCACCTGATTTCTTTTAAAAAGGTTCCACTGTGCTGCAATTTAGTACAATATTTTGCGGCGTTTGGTACCTACTTCTAAGTCACGAAGATTTTCCATGTGCCGTTGACTGCTATTGTTGCATCCTTTAACTTTATCCGAATGTGGGTTTCAAGTCACATGTTATTAGTCAATTTCACCCCAAGGTATTTGAGTTCGGTCGCCACTTGAAGTCTAACTATATCAAGAAACCAAAACACACATCCGTTCATAGCTTAGCCCGAATGCATTTGGCTTTGCACTCTTGCTGACTTTGCAATTCCCAAGCAGTTATGGGAATGCTGACATGAGAAGGCAGTTGTTGACTATTGACTTCCCTCCCCTTTGGTGTTGGGTTTGCCTTCGGTTTGAAGTAAGTTATTAAAAAAATTGTATTTTAATTGACCTCGAGCCGGCATAAACTTGCTTTTATGTCAATAATGTGCAATAAATTTTTAAACACAACCAAAAATTACATAAAAATGATCCAAAATGTTCCTAAAATAGCCCGAAATAAAAATTACCGAAACTATATAAAATTGTTCTAAAAATGTGCCCAAAATGGTCTTAAAACGATTCCACCGCGTTCCCAAACTGAGCACAATATGTTATTAACACATCACCGAAACGCTCATGCAGATCAAAAGGCGGGCTTAAGAACTGACGGTTCAAGAAAATGCGCGATAACTCTACTTTTGTCAACGAATGTGCTTGATTTCGGTCTTATTAGAACGATTTTTTTCTGAGTGTAGATACTGGGAAGTCGAGTATAAGATCTTATACAAGAACAATATTGTTCTTTTTAATAGCTTAAGAAAGTAAAACACAATAGCTGTGATCAGACCATGCGGATTTTAGTCAAATTGTTGTAGAACGCATGTGACAGGCATGGTTGGGGAACTGACATTCCTCCCCTCTCCCAATGACGCAAGCGGCATTTCAATGGGGTCAATTTAATGTCCTTAGTATGCTGGAAGAAACATACATACATAACATAGGTGTTTCTCAGGAGTTAAAAGACGTCCATTATTATTAATAACGTGATGCAACCCGTTGCTTAAGTCTAAGGTTCGGTTTGGATTGGTTCGCGGACAGGTTCGTTCTTCGACTGTTGAACTTTTTTGCATTTTTTTCCGATGAATGTTCAGAAAATCAGCTAAAGTTTAGACCTGCCTTAGATTTGTTGTTGCCCAAACTATTTGATCCGTCAATCAATAGTCGAATGGTCACTGGTCCCTCCACTGATCCCTCGTACATAATTTTTTATTTATCCTGAGGCTGACAAAAAGCAATCAAATCTTAAGATAAGCAATGGCAAACAATCACTTGTTCCGATGATTGCGTTTAAATGAAGTGCCCAAATTTATGATAGCTGGGTGGGGAGGTCATTACGACGAAGACGGGTTGTGGTACGGAATCGAAAGTTTGGCCTGGTACTTCACTTTTTGTTTGTCTATTTCGGGCTTAACGGTCCTTATGTGCAGATCTCGCTCGATAATTTCAGTACGGATGTACCACGGTGGCCAAATGATAGTTCTCGCGATTTTTGATTGCGCCCTTTGGATCAGGTTGATGTTACTATCGCTAGCATTTCCCCATATTGTCAGTATACACTTTTGCTTCATTTCCCTGCTCAAAGTTGTAGTATCTTGAGTTTGCAAAAAGCATATATACTAGATGCAACGATAAATTGACATTTATTGTGCTCGATATATCGAGTATCGATTGCACGATTTTTGATATTATCGATTCCGCTATTCCGATGGTATGGAATGACCCATTCTGTACCTGGACTGTTTCATTGTTCAATGTACATACATACATATAGGGTGGCTGATGAATGATGCTACAATAATGAACCTAACCATTTTTTCATGAGCTGAGTGCAATCCAGTTGCATGAAGTATCTTCGCGTGAAATCTAAATAAAGAAAGTAACCGAGAGAGAGAGAACAAGAGCAATTACTTATTTTTTTGGTAGCAGCATTCATCAGCCACTCTATATGTTTATGTAGGTCGAATGTGGGAACGTTCAATGTTTCAAGTTCAATACCGGTTGCATCCGGTTCCGGGTTTTTAAATGGTTCCCTAATCAAAAGTAATCGATAGAGCGGATCTGTAGACTGTGGATTGGTTTCATATGGCTTTTCGGTTTTACCGATGAAGAATTCCAGTTCCACGCTCGTGTATGTCACCTTTATCCCCAAACTGACTTAATGACAAATGTATGGATGAATGTACCTGCATTTGTATATTTCCTGGCTCTCTTTCCACACCCATACAGGCATGCCAGAAGTGTTCCTACAAAGTTTCTAATTCACATTTTGTTGTGCACATACAATGCTGGGACTGCGAGTCGTCGTACACCATTATGTACTTGTACTCGTACTCACATGCATATCTGTTTGTGTTTCTGTATCTGCGTCTCACCTTCGCCCTTGCAGTGGGCAAAATTAATGGCAGAGCCAGCAGCCCCTGCAAAAAAACTGAAGTAAAAAAGAACCCAAGGCATACAAAATACTCAGTGCACACACACACACACACACACACCCACACACAATAAAGCAGAAACAAAATAAGGCCCCTTTCGCTTGATGGAGGGAGGGAGGGGGTGAGGGTGGGTGGGTGGTTGGCTGAGATGAAAATGTGTAACCATCATAAGAAATCTGAAGGCAGCGAAATATGAAAAAGACTGCTACAACATAAGAAATCGTCGCTCTGGGAGACAGACGATGAGACGCGACGCGACGCGACGCTCGCGTAATTGTGTACTGTATGCTCCTGCTCCTGCTCCGCTCATTCACCCCTCGATTACGCTGTCCCTTTCCAGCGACTAGAGCGCGACGCTCAAACAAAACACCCACAAGCTGGCATTGCTTTGCTGCGTTGCTACGACGACGGCGACGACGACGTCGGGCTAGAGAGCGAGAGAGAGAGATAGCAAGTGACATGGCCATGTCGAAGAGCCAAGCGCAGTCAGCGCATTATGTATAAATTATTTATTTACATTATATTTATACTCGCACCCGCTGGAGTGAGACGTGTGGAGGCGGAGGAGACGACGATGATATAAGGAGAAAAATCGTGCAGACGTCGGCGACGACGACGACGACGTCGCTGCTCGTGTCCTCTTGCTCTTGGGCCGCCACGGTGTCTCCTGCTTTTTACAGTCACAGCTTCAGCCCCAGCTGCTCCCCATAATCCAACGTCATTGCCATGGCAGCCGAGCGGGAGAGTGTGTGAGTGCAATTACAAACCTATACACACACACACAACAAACAAACAATAAAATAACTGAAAAGGGGTACACACAAAAGGAACATAAGAATTATGCAGGAGTGCTGCGAGTAACTTGTTTTCTTTTCTTTTTTTGGGCTTATTATCATGGCCAAAGCGAAGTGATTTGAGAGCGAGAGAGCGCGCAACTGTAGTTGCTCTCGCTCTCCGACTTGCTGTTTTGTTAACACTAATTTAATTAAAAGGCTCTCTCTCTTGCGCGCTCGCGCTCTCTCTTTATGTGCTGCTGCCTCACACACACACACACACACACACACACACAGACAACTCGGTTTAGTTCTCATTCTCATTCAAATGGGCGTGAGCGAGACGGAGATGGGTGGCAATGATTTTGCCGTTCGCATTGTTTTTGTGGATGTGGATGCTGCTGCTACCGCTTTGCCATTTCACTCGCGCTCGTTTATGACGCTTTTAAGGGGTCTCATTACGGTTTGTTTTCTGCTGTTCGTAACCCTAAACCAGCGGCTAAACCTGAGTATTGCGCGCGTCAATGAAGAAGGTTGAAGCTGGGGAAAGAGGAGGGCATCGGTAGGCGTGGCGTAAAACACACACACACACTTGGATTCTGATACAGATTCTGTTGCCAGAGGGGCTGGGGTTGGGTGCGGGAGTGGGGTGGTGGTAGTGACACAAATCTGCATATCGCACATAATTATCGGCCTGTGTATTTCCAACAAAACGTATTCAAGTGCATACATACATATCTCATATGCATATGGATGTGCTGCTGCCAAATCCTTTCCTTCTTCGCCTCTACATGCTTACCTTTTTAATTTATACATATGTACACACACACACACACACACAGTACATACAACATTCCCATCTCCCGAACTCTCACCCACTCAAACTCGTACTCGCAAAACTGGCGCACATACATAAATCGCACACACACACTGGCATGCTGTGTGAGTGGGAGCTTTTGCGTTGTGCGTCGAATATTCGCACACTAGTGCGGTCGCATCTTCTGATTGGTCGTTTAAATGAGAGTTGAGTGCGCCCGCGTCCCTCGTGCCGCCGTCGACGCCACCATGACTGCTTTAATTAACTTTTCTATGTCGTAAACCTGCCCGCGTACTTAATTGGTGCAGAGCAATGAAGCAACAGCCCAGACTCCACCCACACGTGGCAGTGGCTGTCCGTAGGTACTACACATCCTCAGCACAAAAATTTCAGGTGATTGCCGCCCACCCACAAGAAATGCTAAGAATTCCCCAAAAATACCAGAAATACCAAATATATTCGGATCGAATTTTCAGAAGAAACTGGGAATCTTTGTAATCCTTTTACATGAATTTGTCCATAGAAGGACAAATTGACACAGTGCGCTCGCGCAAGTTAAGGTTAAGGTTTATTGGTTAATTTACAGAGGGTGATTAATAACTTGGAATACAGCTTCACTTGTCGAAGATCTCAAATGAGATTGATAAAAAATATCACAGGTAATTATGAGTTGGCTGTCAAAATACTCATATGAGAAACTCAATTGAGAGTTAAGACAGGCTGGAACACTGAAATGAACTGAAACTGAAATAAGAACCCAGACATGTGAAAATACGGCCTTACTTATATTAAACATTAGGCCAAAAATGAATCGAGACATCTCTGAAGGATCCTTCGATTTTTGCCAAAAAGTATTATCGATTTATTCTCGTCCCTTTCCATTGGGGCTGTAAATTCAGATATATATTATCGGTTTATGCTTATGGCATCTTTAGAATATTCGGAATTCGTATTACTTTGTATTTTAATCTATCAAAAACGCTACAATCCCTAATGTAACTCTATTTTTGATGGAGCAACGGTAGAGCGTTAACGACCGTATTCAGGACTAGAGTGATCTTAAGTAGAGCATGGCTCTATCTGTTATAGTCTCTGAGATCGACGCGTTCATACAGACAGTCAGACGGACAAAGGGGCGGACATGATCAAGAATATATATACTTAATTGATTTCTTTTGTTAGATACAATTGCAAAACTCCATGAAACGCAATTTATTATGGCTACAGGGAATAAAAAGGGACAGATAAATAAAGCTGGTCTTATGATGAATTTTAATTATTGTTGATTTAGCCATTATTTTTACCCCAAAATCAAATTAAATTACTTTAATATTTGTAAGTTCATTAATCTTTCTGTGTTTTCTCCCGTTATCCTTGGAATTACCATCCCCTTATTTGGGATTCTCAATATAACTTGCAAATGCTGCTATAACTGATCTTTCCGATTGCACATATAACATACATATGTACAGGGTGCGGTATCTTTTATGTCGGTTTGTGAATATTAAATAACTTTAACCAAAAGACACCGATTTCGACATATAAGTAAATGTTTATTTAATAATTTAATATTAACAATTTAATAATAAACTAAACTAAAAAAAAAAAAAAAAAAAAAAAGAAGATCAGGTAAACGGTGGGTGAACATTCACGGTCGCCAATTTTTGACATCACAAGTGATCGTCGTGGACGATCGTTATAAGGAAACATATGCAAATCATCCTTTTAAATGCGCCGCAAAATGGTTCCACTGACTGTGGGATTCCGGCAACACTCTCTATTCCCGCTTCCATCTTTTAATTGGAAGGTTTTGCACACAGATGAGCGGCATGTGGGCACTGTCCCGTGCTCAACAAAATTTGACACCAAATAACGAGTGAACTACTACTTTGACTATTTGGGTTCGTGGTTTCGGTGTGGAGCCATGACGTTTCAATAACCTGTCTACTCAAGTCAATCGGTTGTTAAATGTCAATATTATTCGACATAAAGGATTGTGCACCCTGTATATGATATGGATATCAGATTTTCAGTTTAAAAACATTAGCATTATTTATTTAAGTTTGGGGGACAAAAAAAAGTTTTTCGCGCTAAAAAACAGCGTTTCTATGGAAGCTATCCGATCCGGGTGGTTCTGGCAGATTAGCACCGTGCAGTAAAAAGAACAATTTGTGCAAAATTTTCAGCTCAATAGCTGTACAACTGAGAGATTAGTTTGCATAGAAACAGACAGACGGACGGACAAAGCTCAATCAACTGATCAAAAATATATATACTTAAGGATGTCGGAAATGAATATTTCAGTGCGTTGTAAACTTCTGGGAAAAATAAATTTACTCGTATCCTTTGTAAGTGTATTTAAATTCGTGGGAGTGGGACGCCTCCCGCGCTCATCTCTTTCCCATACCATAGCTTGTTGTCAAAAACTTAATATTCCTTCAAAATTAAGTAAAAAATTGCATGTTAACCACTTATGAACTACTATGAATACGATTATTGTGTAAAAATTTCTAACTTCAAAAGAAAAAAAAATTACAAAAGTCGATTTAATCACTAATCGAAATCGCTGGATAAATGTTGGTGGAGGTGTTTCTGTCAATGTGGCAAATTATTTAATTTGGCGGCTTCGACAAGTACATATATATGTATGAAACGTATGTACAGGGTTGTCCATATTCGACGGACCCATCTGGCAACGCCATAACTTTTGACAGAGATGTCAGATCGCTTAATGACATACCGCGTTTGAAGCGTCAGTCCAAGCAGATTTTTACCATGGAACAATACACGCCACGCGAGCGCTCTGAAATAGTTGAAATTTACATTCAACAGAACAAGTCAATTGTGAAAACTCAACGAACAAAATTATCATGTCCGATGAAGCCCATTTCACATTGAATGGGACCGTAAATAAGCAAAATTGCCGTATTTACGCCACTGAAAATCCTCAGGAGATTCAAGAAGTGCCTCTTCATGACGAAAAAGTCACAGTTTGGTGCGGCGTTAGTGCGAAAACGGTCATTGGGCCGTTTTTCTTCCAAAATGAAAATGGCCATGCTGTTACCATCAACCAGGAGCGTTATCGCGACATGATGACCAATTTTGTGATGCCAATTATTCGTCGAAAGCGTATGAGGCAGTTCTGGTTTCAACAAGACGGCGCTCCACCGCACACAAGTCGATTTGACGCCGCCTGACTTCTTCTTGTGGGGATATTTGAAGTCAAAGGTTTACGTTAACAAGCCAAGGACCGTAGAAGAGCTCAAGGACAACATTCGTGAAGAAATAGCCGCTATTCCGGCCGAAATGTTGGCGAAAACGATGGAAAATGCTGCAAAAAGGGCACAATACGCCATCAACGCCAGAGGCGGCCATTTGAGAGATATCATATTCAAAAATTGATGTAAACAAATCTACTTGGAACAAATTAAATGATTAAGATTGCCAACCGCCAAATTTTTATTTTTTTCTTTGATTTTTAAAAAAAAAAAAAAAAAACATGGGTCCGTCGAATATGGGCAACCCTGTATGTGCCTTTGATCACTTAACTGTAGCATATTCCAGCGATGCGTTGGGGGTGAATCTGAAATCCGGCTCGAAGGACCGAAAAGATCGTAGGAGGCTGGTTGGAGAGATTAAAGAAGCTCGGTCGGTGTTTTAACTTTAGACCTGCATTCCCGATTCCATTCCGTTCCATTTCATACTTCTGACCTGAATATAAATCTTTACAAGTAATTGTTTATATTTTGTGAAGTTTTAATTTAAAATTCATCTGGTTCACATTGCATTTATTTTTTTTTTTTTTTTGGGAAATATTCGACGAAAAATACACGATAAAGCGACATTTTTCACCCGTATGAGAGAAGTTGGGGTTTGTTCCATTGAAACATTCCCAATTAAATGATGTTTTCCGTTCGTATGGCCATTTACTTGGATTTCGCACCACTGTGCGCCGTTAACACTAACACGACGATTATCGGACGAAAATGGTAAAATGAAAATGCACTTTCGTCGCACATCCCTTAGTCAAATGTGTGGTTCATTGCAGCATTGGGACTACCTGCCCCGTGTACGTGTTGATCGGATTGACATGTTCACGTTTTCCTGATTGCCTGATTTACGCTAAAAAAAAAAAACCTATTCGCTCTCAATTTGTTAGCTTGTGTCGCAGTCACCGACTAACCCAGACTCGGACTTCCACTCACGTGAGCGGCGTGGGGTGAGTGGTGAGTGGGTCAAGTCGCCGGGCAACGCGTTGTGGTCGTCGTGTACATGTCTATCGCATGTTTGACCACAGTTTGTTTGTTTGTTTTGTATGTGCCTGTCTGTGTGTGCGTGTATTTTAGCACCTACTCCTCCTCGTCGTAAGTGTTCGCTTTTATCTTTACGGTCAATAAAGGTTTTTTTTCGAAATGTCTGTTAGGGGTGGCATTTTACACACACACACACACACACACACACGCGCAAACAGACACGCACATTCACCTAATCCTGCTTGTTGAATGTTGCCGCTGTTGCTGGACGAGCGTCAGCTGTCGAATTCAATGCCGATGGATGGGACCTACTCATAGTTACACAGTTACGCATAGTTGTGTGTGTGTGTGTGTGTGTGTGAATCATAAAACAATTCACAACATTAACCAACCATAAGTTCCGAGTCGGAGTGCGTTTGTATCGATTTCGCATGGTTAATCGAAGATCTAAAACTAAGCAATATTTGTGAAATATCAATAACATTTTGTCGAAATGCACTGTTGACTTTCCTTTCCCCCCCTTTTTAATACCCTTGCAGAAAGTATATTAAAATTGTGCTAATGTTTGTAACGCATAGAAGGTCGGTCCTATAGCATTCATTCATTTTGGGCAACAAAAAGTCGCCAATTATCGCACAGTACTTTAATTTATCGACTGTAACGATGCGATTTTCTTCGAGAAAGTACGGTTCAATGATGCCACCGACCCACAAACCGCACCAAACTGTTTTTTTTTTATGGTGCATTGGCAGCTCTTGAACTGCCTCTAGCTGCTCGTTAGAACAAATTCGGCCATTCGTTTTGTTGAGGTACCCATTGAGCTAAAAATGAGCTTCATCGTTGAAGACAATTTATCGATGGGAAACCACTTCCTCAGAGAGACCAATTTTTGGAAATATAATTCAATGTTCGTTTGTTAGTCTATTCTTGGTGAAATGTCAAACCTTACCGATCATTTTTAGAGTTGCCACATGTTTCGAATCACGCATGAGGCTTAAAAAAATGAACGCTGAAAAACCAAATAGCATAAAAATTATCCTTTATAAGCAAAAAGAAAAAGTCTATTTCACAGGGGATAACTAGAGTTGATAACAGCTTAGTTGGTTCAGAAAAAGTACTCGCGAATTTAAATTGCAAATTCTTCTATAGCTGCCATCGGACCGATCGGTCGGAAATGAGTCTAAGTCGGGATTTACACCATGAAGCAAACTTCATGAAGTTTTCCTAGTAGGCGAAAAATTAAGGGGAATTCTTTTGGACCGATTAATCGAATTGTATAGAAATACATTTAAACTTCATGAAGTTTGCTTCACCATGTAAATCCCGTATAAGTAAGAAACACTTTTCTTAATGGTTTTAAAATTATAAATATCGGACGACTATTTCCTATATATGTATGTACAGGGTTGCCCATATTCGACGGACCCATGTTTTTTTTTTTAAAAATCAAAGAAAAAAATAAAAATTTGGCGGTTGGCAATCTTAATCATTTAATTTGTTCCAAGTAGATTTGTTTACATCAATTTTTGAATATGATATCTCTCAAATGGCCGCCTCTGGCGTTGATGGCGTATTGTGCCCTTTTTGCAGCATTTTCCATCGTTTTCGCCAACATTTCGGCCGGAATAGCGGCTATTTCTTCACGAATGTTGTCCTTGAGCTCTTCTACGGTCCTTGGCTTGTTAACGTAAACCTTTGACTTCAAATATCCCCACAAGAAGAAGTCAGGCGGCGTCAAATCGGGCGAACGCGGTGGCCAGTCCAAATCACCACTTTTCGACTCAAACGGCCCGAAACAATTTCTTCAGAAAATCGATTGTTATGCGACTTGTGTGCGGTGGAGCGCCGTCTTGTTGAAACCAGAACTGCCTCATACGCTTTCGACGAATAATTGGCATCACAAAATTGGTCATCATGTCGCGATAACGCTCCTGGTTGATGGTAACAGCATGGCCATTTTCATTTTGGAAGAAAAACGGCCCAATGACCGTTTTCGCACTAACGCCGCACCAAACTGTGACTTTTTCGTCATGAAGAGGCACTTCTTGAATCTCCTGAGGATTTTCAGTGGCGTAAATACGGCAATTTTGCTTATTTACGGTCCCATTCAATGTGAAATGGGCTTCATCGGACATGATAATTTTGTTCGTTGAGTTTTCACAATTGACTTGTTCTGTTGAATGTAAATTTCAACTATTTCAGAGCGCTCGCGTGGCGTGTATTGTTCCATGGTAAAAATCTGCTTGGACTGACGCTTCAAACGCGGTATGTCATTAAGCGATCTGACATCTCTGTCAAAAGTTATGGCGTTGCCAGATGGGTCCGTCGAATATGGGCAACCCTGTATGTATATGCGGTTGGCAACCTACGCATATGTATGTTTGTATTCATAGGTTTTTTGTAAAAGAAAATATATCAAATGCGTCCGTGTAGGGTGTGCAATCGGTAGTGTGTGCTCCTAGTATGCGGGAGGTCTAATAAAATGTTTTTTCTTTAAAACCTTTTCTCATCCGGAAGTAACTTCCCATGAAAAAGCTTCTCAAACATTGCCGTTCGGACTCGGCGTTGAACTGTATGTCCCTTTCTCTTGTGCAAAATCCCAGAAATTGAGGGAAGCTCGGCCTGGCCCTTTGGGGCTGTAAAGCCAGATATTTATTAATTTATCATTTGAATACATTTATCTTAGTTTTGGAACCCTGTAACGTCGAACTTTCGGATCCAAAAATATCGGTTCTCAAAAACTTCAAATTAACAGATCCAGTTCGGGTTTTATGCTCCGGTATACAGTACCGGCTTCGGTTCGAAACTTAAAGTGTATATTTCATTTCTGTCCGCGTATATAGGAAGAGAGAAGTTGAACTGATATCTGGATTTCATTCGATTCCATTCGCTGTGATTATTGGTGCTACAAAAGACCAAAGGTGCACATCCCTCCAACGTTATATACTCGACCCCAGCAGTACATACCAATCTCGTTGAGCCAATGGCAAGCTGTCTGTTCGATGGGGGTGGAGGTGAAACCGGGGGGAGGATGCTCGGCATTAATTAGTCGCCGTTCATCTTGTCACAGCCAACCACCACCCACCCTCAGTGTTAGTGTTGGGGTTTAATTGGCGACGACGACAACTAACGACGAATGCTGTGTCCGTATCCGTATCTCTGTGTCTGTGTTGGTGCCATGTGAATGGACAGACAAAGGAGTTGGCGTTTGAGTTGGAGTTGTCGCCGCCTGTCATTGGCCAAATGAAGGGCGGCCGTGTCGTGTGCCGTTCGGGGTTTTCGAGCAACTCTTGCTCGCCTTCTAATGAGCAAAACGCCGTTGTTTTTAATTGGGGGAGCTGTGCACATACATACGTACATATGTAGGTATATAGGACCTTCGCCTGGTCGCAGCCTTCACAGGTTGTTGCTGATTCAGATATTCCCCTGATTTCATTTGATCCCAGTCAGAAACAAATTGTTCATGAACAGTGTAATTACACACGAAATTAATATAATTAAATAATTGTTCACACACACACACACACACATAGAAGAAGGTGGAGGCGAACATACAAATTTGTTGAAATTAAAAATTTCAACGAATTTCGTATTTTAATGTGACCATAATTATAGTTACGGGATAATTATTAGAGAAATTATCATTAAATTGGCGAATCATTATCGTCTTCCTCTTCCACTTCCACTTGGTGTGCACGTCGGTCGAGTCAGCCACCGACAACAACAACAACAACAACAAAATCAGCCCGAACTCTTGGCCGGCTGAGCCCAGGAGAAATTGTAGGTAGGTAGGTAGGTACATATGTATGCGTGTGTGTGTTTGTGTAAGCGCTCACGTTAATAGGCAGCCCAAATACAGGGCACACTCGCGAAAGTGGCCCATTCAATGATTTTTAACGAATGACTGATCGATTGATCGATTGATTATTATAATACACATAAATAATTCCAAATAGAAATGGAATTGTATAATAATTTATTGTCCAGGCCGAACCAACTCTAATCTCATAACGGATTTGCAAGCTAACCAGTCTTGTTCGGTAAGGCACAGGAATTTGCCTTCAACCTTAATGCACCACATTGTAATCGCCGCATTTTGTTTGTGGAGAACCGATTTCAAAAGCGTACGTTTATACACACAAACTAGATCCAGCAAGATGAATGACACCTGAAAGTATGCTATGTTTATTGATAATTCAAGAATGGGTTTTTTTTTATAATCGCCTGAAAACAAATTTAAAATAGATATTTATTAAAAGCAATAAAGTTTGCATATTATATTTATAATATATTATTATTGTATTTATATTATATAAAGATTATATTTATTTTTTGAATTTTTCGTGGTAGCTCATGCTTTAATTAACGTTTAAATTGATATAAAAAGTTATACTTATTCAGAACTTCATATTTTGCATATTTTTACAAAGAGAACAATTTTAGTTCTTAGTTCCTGCCCTTTCTGAAGTCGACAAAGCATTAATACCTACAGCTGCGAAAAAAATAATAGGACCACTATGACACCTTGTCCAATTGATCAAAAAACAAACAATTAGAGTTACGATTTTTTCAAGTCTTGTTATTTTTAATATTGCTTAGTATTCCCCTAATAAGAAAAAAGTAGAACTGCCCTTGAAATTGTTCTCATTATTTTTGCGAAAAAAATAATAGGACCACTTTAGCATTCTTCATTGAAACCGCTATATTTCGCAGAATTACTTTGATGAAAAGCACGTGGTTAATGGATTTCACTTTGATTTTATTATTTTCATCATCAAGAAAACACTGGAGTTCGGAAAATAGCGATATCATCCAAAAAATCGATATTGATTGGAAAATCCTTTAAAGAAGTTGTTCGATTGGTTGGGTATTCAAATAAAATAATACGGAACGCAATAAACTACAAAGAAAAGAGTGAAACAATTGCACAAAAGCGATTCCTGGCCCAGTTTCAAGTCAAAAGATTGATACGCAAGGGCAACAGGGATCATTTTTGGGCTGCAACTGAGCTCAAAATGGACCTAAATATACTTGTGTCAATGTAAAAAGTTCACACATGACCCAGAGAATAGATTTCAAAAACCCGGAGGCCCCAGAAAAATCCACACATATTAGTAAGCGCATAAAATTTGCAAAGGAACATATAATTTGGACATCCCCAAAATGTTGGAATATTTTATAGAAAGAAAAAGTTCTTGATTATACGCCATGAGTACTCTAAACTCAGACAACAATCCAAAATACACTGGAAAATTCATTGAGCATGAAGTTTCAAGGGTAATGGTATTTGGATGTTTTTCTTACTATGGAGTAGGTCCACTATATTGTATTAAAACCTTAATGGATCAACATGTAATACGTCCATATTTTTGATATTTAATGCTTCCTATCACAGAATATAAGATGCCGCTAGTTTGGGTCTTTCAACAAGACAATGACCCCAGGAAAAAGCAAAGAAATGGTTAAAAAAAATTCTGTGAAAGTTTTAGAGTGGCCTGCGCAGTCACCAGACCTCAATCCCATCGAAAATCTGTGGTCTAATGCCAAAAGGCAGTTACTACAGTTAAGCCAAGCAGCACCGGATCAGTAAGGGAAGACTTTCCGAAGCCCTGAAGCAAAATTCCTCTAAAACGATGCCAGAATTTATTTGACTCGATGTCAAGACGTGGCGCAGCCGTAATCGCGAATAAAGGCAACGCAACTTAATATTAAATTTACTGAATAATCTTAAACTTAATAGACAATTAGCTGTAAGTAACAATTAAAGCGAATTTTGTAATTTTAAGTGCATATTTGAAAAGTGGTCCTATTATTTTTTTCGCCCAATTTCCTTAATTTTTCATAAAATTCCTATTTTTTTTTTCGCAGCTGTATGTATACCTATGTACCCATTTTTTCGTAATAAAAAGACGACTTTTCACATTTTAAAATTTTTGAAAATTTTTTTTTTTTTTTTTTTTTTTTTTTACAAATTAAATCTAGTATACAATACTAAACTTAATAATAGTTTAACGAGCACTAGCTATTTTTTTGAAAAAATATTTCTTAAATGCATAATTTTATATTTTTGCTGCTTACATCCAATAATATTGCCGCATTATAGCAATTGCATATATCCGATATCTGCAGTATTGATAGACTATAAAGTACGGTTCCAATCTTTCCAGCTAGTAGCTCTATTTTTTACTGAGCTACGTTAGATTTCAGGTTAGTCATTAGTTTAGAGCATTCCGAGAACTGTTTGACTCTTTTAAGGCTTAAAAGAATTTTACGGCCGTATTTAGACCTAAAACCTTGAAATAAGAAATCCCTGGCAATCAATATTTATATTGTTAGATATTTAGCATCGTTGCGACCAAAATGAAATAAAGGACATTTTGATAGGGGAAAAGGAGCTACCTTTTATTAAATCTTTAATATTAACATGAAATGTTAGTATTAACATAAAATTTACATTAAAGGTTAAAATAACATTATGTTGGCAGACCGAGCGTACATTGTCCGTCCTTATGTATGAACACCTCTATCTATAGACGCAATTTTGTAAATTTTGAAAACGTTTTAGAAGGAGAAGACTCCTGCAAAAGTAGTAAAGGAACAAAAATCTGAGTTTTACTTACCGTTTTTAAGGTATTTTATGAAAATAAAGGAAATTGATCGAACAAAACTAATATAACCTTTATTCTAATATGCACATACAATTCCAAAAATCACATAAATCATTTCTAAAATAAAATAGTGTGTTATAGCTACGATTATTTTATAAACATATCATTTAGATGTTGGCCTCTGTTGGCAATAATGGCCACGCAACGGCTTGGCATCGATTTAACCGAAGCCCGGGCCGTTTTTATAGGAATCGTGCTCCAGGAATTCTGAATGGTCATTCCAATAGTGATCTGGTGCTGGTTAGGTAAACATTACTAACTGCCTTTTAATATCAGCCCACAGATTTACGATGGAATTGAGGTCTGCTGTCTGCGAAGGCCACTCCAAAACTTTTACCGAATTTATTTTAAACCATTTCAAAAAAAAATAAACGATTCATAAAATAAACGATTATTTTTGTGCTGGCCAATTTTGGTGTTCCTTCTTTCATGCGCTTAGTAAGATGTCTTACGTTTATAGGAGGGTGGAAGGCTTTTAAATTATGTTCTCTGAGACATGTGCCAACTGTTTGCGCTGAGGCAGTGATATTATGGTTCATATTTGAGCCTGGGTTGCAGCCTGAAAAGAATAAATTTTGTTCCCGCGGATCTGCCTTTTGACCTGAATCTGGATCAGGAATAGTTTTCGTCCACGTGTTTCAGTGTTTTCCTTGTAGTTCAATCGACCAACTTCTCTATAGGATTTTCCATTCAATATCAATTTTCTGTGATGATATTGCGATTTTCATCATAACAGTCTTTTCCGCCAGGGTTGCAAACCTCCTAAAAATGTGGAACGGGTTAGTTTTCACGAAGCCGGTTCAGAGGGTTGCTGAACCCAATCTAGTAGGCCCTTATGTTATCTTCTTTTCATTGTGAATAGCTTGTCATTTGACATTCAAAACAATACAACATGAAAGCTTACTAGATTATCATGTCTCATGCGTCGAACAATGTGAACTCAGCCTAATGATAACTATTTCCAGGGCAGTACTGCCCTGTTCTTAGAGTGGGAATAAATTGACTTTGATCAATTGGAAACTGTGTCATTGTGGTGCCATTATTTTGTTCCCAACTGTACATATATACAAATATGCATAGCTTGCGCATCACTCTCTTTCGGAAATCGTTTTTTGAGGCCTTGGAACCATTTTATGGACAAGTGAGACGACTCACGCGCGCATCTCTAGTATTTTGGGCGAGTATACCCACATACACACATACGTAAATTAAAGCTCCTTCAGCAATAATCTCTTTTAATTATGAGTGAAAAGGCGTCTCGACAACTTCCGCTGCGCTTGCCGCTCTTATTGTTCAAATTGCTTTCCGAGTCATCTTCTTCGAATTACAGTTTTGAATCACCCGCAATCACACCTCTCGGCGAGCGCACACACAGACAAACACAACACACTCACGCACTCCAACACTCTCGCAATCGCCACAAACTCGCAGTTAACTACCAAAACAAGTTTACGAAGACGTCGACGACGACGACGACGCCGACGACGGAGAGCAAATGAAAAACAAAATACTCGTGTAATTAGTATTAAGACCTTTCCACTTAGAGAGTGGGAATCGTGAATAGTCGTAGTGCGCCGGTGAGCAATCAATGAGCCTGTGCCCGACCACAACTCCTAACGGTGTGACCAGGGCAAAAAGTTTACCCATGTCTGGGACTGGGGAGCAAAAACGAAGGAACGCATCGTATGCGTGATCGGACGGCATATGCTGCAACCGATTCCAGGCAATCAAAAAACTAAAAAAGGCAAAAAATTAACAGCAATTATCTCCAATACTGCCAATTAAGTTAGATTGGCCACAAAGTCTGGCACGGCGGGATGCGGCAAGTGGTCTATTGAAGCAACTTTGTCCAGAACTGTGCGAAGGCAGAGCAGCACAGCGCAGGGCAGAGTCTGGTGGGCCGCAGATCCTCTGGTACCCACACATCTGGCGAAACCGCGTCCAAACGCGAATCGCCCGTTAGCTAGATTTTAATATTGACTGTGTTGACAATCTGATGGGTGTCGCCGCTGCCTGTATCTGTATCTGTATCTGTATCTTAAGCGGGCTGTACGTGCTCGACTGGATGGCGCGGTGCGACGGCGCTTCGTGCATTTGAAATAGTTTAACACCTCTTTGTGTGGTGATACGAATTATGTCGCTGCCAGTTTTTGGGCATTGAACTTTTCGTTTTTGGGTTTTTGTTTTTGTTTTTGATTTTTTAATGCTCCACATGCCCATGCGCATGCGAACACCGGCCCAAGTTCAAGTCGCTCAGCCAAGTTGTCTAACTCAGCATTATGCGTGCGGCGTTCGCGAATAATTGTACGACTTCACACACACAGATGCATATATATATATATATATATGTACACATAAAGCCAATTACGTGGACGCAATAATTAATTACTGCTCGATAAAGAAAGGGGAGAGGAGCAAAATAAAAAAAAAGGTTAAGTAAACGAAGTTATGGCAATCAAGACGATCGGTGACACCAGCAGATCAGGAAAAAGTCGACGACCGGGCACCCTACTTAATGGTGAACTAATGTTGACTTCACTGTTGTTGTTCTTAAAATTCGACATTTTCCAATTGAGAAATGGACAATCTAATTGCAGGCCAAAAAATGGAAAAAACACCCTCATGACTTCGCAAATATGCACCATGCAAATCCCGTGCAGTTGTGGGAGTCGAGTAAGGATATTGTATGGCCGACCTGTATATTTGTACAGTTCCTTCGGGGGACAAAAGTATTACCTTCCGATCGAAATGTGCTTTGCAGGGAGCAATCAGATATTATAAGCGACTTTCCGGGTCCCTAGCTGCTCATCAAGCTTAAGAAGACTAAAACCTTCTAAATGTTATCCAATTTTCACTTTGATTCGAAAACAAAATTAGAAATTTTCGGTATGTACAAGCAATGGCGTTACTGGGAGTCCAGGGCATATTCGGAAAATGGAATCATCAAATACAACATTTGTATAACATAGATAGTATGGTCTTTGGTATAATCTAGCGATGCCGGAAATAATATCAAATTTTTTTTTTTTTGAAAAAAAAAAAACCCTTATTTCATTATCGGGATATTTTACTAACGCGATAGATCGACTCGAAACTGAATACCTTTATATTTGAAGCTAAGTAGGACTAACTATGCTTTGCATAAGTCTTTTTGTGTCCTTTGTGCTGATTTTAACAATCTCTACCGAGGGACCAGTTCGAAGATGTCCTTATTTGCTTTAAAACCTTAATATTTTACATATTTAGTTTAACGTATTTTATTTGATCATAAAACCATACCAACGTCAACGTCCAATCAGCACACAACTTAAGGCGTCTTCCAAAAAACTCTTGACGAAATAAGTTTTTTCGTTTCTTGGATTTAACTGTACAGGGTTGCCCTATTCGACGGACCCATGTTTTTTTTTAAAAAATCAAAGAAAAAAATAAAAATTTGGCGGTTGGCAATCTTAATCATTTAATTTGTTCCAAGTAGATTTGTTTACATCAATTTTTGAATATGATATCTCTCAAATGGCCGCCTCTGGCGTTGATGGCGTATTGTGCCCTTTTTGCGCTTTTCCATCGTTTTCGCCAACATTTCGGCCGGATAGCGGCTATTTCTTCACGAATGTTGTCCTTGGTCTTCTACGTCTTGGCTTGTTAACGTAAACCTTTGACTTCAATATCCCCACAAGAGAAGTGCGGCGTCAATCGGCGCGCTGGCCAGTCCAAACACCACTTTTCGACATCAAACGGCCCGGAACAATTTCTTCGAAAATCGATTGTTATGCGACTTGTGTGCGGTGGGCGCCGTCTTGTTGAAGCCAGAACTGCCTCATACGCTTTCGACGAATAATTGGCATCACATTCTCTTCCGTCGCTGTGGTACCGGCCTTATTTGAAGAAAAACCAATGACCGTTCGCAACACAAACTGTACTTTTTCGTCTGAAGGGCACTTCTTGAATCTCCTGAGGATTTTCAGTGGCGTAAATACGCAATTTTGCTTATTTCGGTCCCATTCAATGTGAAATGGGCTTCATCGGACTGATAATTTTGTTCGTTGAGTTTTCACAATTGACTTGTTCTGTTGAATGTAAATTTCAACTATTTCAGAGCGCTCGCGTGGCGTGTATTGTTCCATGGTAAAAATCTGCTTGGACTGACGCTTCAAACGCGGTATGTCATTAAGCGATCTGACATCTCTGTCAAAAGTTATGGCGTTGCCAGATGGGTCCGTCGAATATGGGCAACCCTGTATATAGCCTTCTTTCTGCGACACAATATTCGCAGATGATATTCTGTCATATTTTGAACGAAATACCATGTCACATTAAAAAAAAGGATCAGAATTTACCCTGAAAAAAGTCACAGATGTAGCCAAATATTAGAATATTTGAAAATGCTTTGTAACATTTTGAAGTTCTAGCTTGCATTTATTTTTTCTAATTTAAATATTGTTTTCTATTTCGATATTTGTATGATGCATTTGCACATCCCTAAACTTGTCGAGTCATTAAAATTGTTCCATTCACCTGACCACATAGTGCACATGCCGTAGACCTTCCTTAATTGCCCAGCCTGACCGCAAAACTTTTGGCAAGCTGCTCCGACTCCAGAACACCTCATGGTGGCGCAAAACTGTAGTCAATATGCTCTTCCCAAACCATTCGGGCCTCGCGAGGGTATACAAAAATTGTACAATAATAACACATAATTAGAAAGCAGCTTCTTCTGCTGCTTTGCGGCTTTTGTTGTCGATCGTTCGTTGTTTCCATGCATACGCTTTTCGGGCTGGAACCGGGCGTAATAGCTTTTTGTAGCGTACGCGCGCGGACTGCTCCTCCTGCTGTGATTACCGTGTGACGGTAGGAATCACTTGGCCAAATTTTGCACCGAACTGTGCCGACTGATTCGCATAGATGATGTGCACAAGCTTAGAACCAGTTTGGCGCGCATTCAAATATAATAACGCTCAGAACACGATCTTCTTGCCGCCGTTTTGGTTTGTCTGCTGTTACTGTGTAGCAGGAGGGTGTGTTGTTGGGTCTGTACCATATTTACCGTATGTACATACATATTCAGGTACACAATTCCTATAGTGATTTCGGTGTGTGTGTGTGAGCTTTCGTCATTATCACCGCTGATTTGCCGGTTCGGTCTTTCTTCAAATTAAGCTCATTATTGATTCGATGATGAGTCTACATTATTCAGTCCCAAGTTCGTTCTTCTCTAGATACCGTTTTGGTTGAACACCAAGTGACAGAAAGTAACAGAACCTGCCAAAGCAACGCGCGACAATGTGTAGTAGAAATCTGTGAATCATTGGCGAACCGATTTGGATTGGTGCAGTGCACAGTGGGGCCAGCGAGTCAAGACTTTGATCAAAACTGTTAGTATTTATATACTTGCAAAGTGTATATTGATTTGGCCTATACAAATATTCTTATATATTCTTGATCAGGCCGACAAGCCGAGTCGATTGAGCATTGTTCGTCCATCAGTCTGTCTATTTTTACGCCAATTGGTCTCTCAGTTTTTAGCACTGAGTCTTCTTTTTAGTGCACGCAGAACTAACCGATCGGTCAGAAAATGGGTTTTATTAAGAACAACTCGAATATTTTCAATGTTAGCGTTCGTAAACTCACCAATTATGAATACTATATGCTTTAAATCTGTTCATCAAAATTTGTTAAAAAAAGAATGACTATTACCTATAGCTGCCCTAGAACCGATCGGTCGGAAAATATTTTTAAATGATTGTAAAGTGGTTTAATATTAGAAGTAAACAGTCAGGTTCTGAAAGATTTGGAGTTAATCAAAATCGTGCGAACCAGATTTGCGTATGGTATACACCTACTTACATGCAAAAGCACCTGGCTCTATATCTTAAAAGGGAAATTTCGCAGCCTTGTGTCCTTTTTTTTGTTTGTCAGCCCAAAAGTGATATTGCGATTCATTCAGTAGGTGTCGCTTCACTCTAGCGATATCGCATTCCTATTGCATTCTCATCTCCCTTCGGGAATAAATGTGTCACTCTGGAACACTACTAGGAGGTGAGAAAGCGTTTCATTCTGGGGATAAGAAAAAGTCACTTCTTCGAGAATAGAAATAATGCCTTCTGTGGGATAGAAATGCGCTTCTTTCCGGAAAAAAGGAAGCGGTTCTTTCTGCTGCTTGAAAAACTGCTGTTTTAATGAGACCAGTTTATCGCATGGGAGATAAAATTGCATTTCCAAAGCATTTTGTTTTTGTAATATTGTATTATGTCTTCCAACTTTTTTCTAAGTGATGGTTAAGCGATGTTTTGCCAATTAACAGATTTGATGATGAAAAAGCGCGACCACTTCAAAAAGAATCGCATACAAGTCTCCTATGTTTCCAAGTTACCGATTGGATGATCAAAAACCGATACAACATATTCCCAATTAATCCCTTTTAAGTTAAAAATGCGATACCCAATGTATTTTGATAGAGTAATAGCTTGTTTCCAACAAAGAAATGTTGCAACATTTCTTGAGAATTAGAAATGTCCACAATTCTGCCATACGTTTTACCCTAATAAAACAGAGGAACATTTCTAACATTTGTCAAAAAGTACGGCATTCGCCCCGAGGTTATTGGGATTTTGTTATACAATACTGAATTATTTATCGATACCATTAGCTATATGCTATAGTCATCCGATTTCGATAAATTTTTCCAGAATTGTGTGAAAGTATTTAAAACTAATATATACCACGATTGGTGACGCTACGATGGAAAACAAAAAGTTTTTCTCACTAGAACTAGTTTTTGGACCGATCGTTCCTATGGCAGCTATATGATATAGTCATCCGATCCGGCCGATTCCGACAAATGTGCAGCGTATTTGTATTTAAAGACCTTTGGCAAAGTTTGGTTAAGATAGCTTCAAAAATGAGGGAGGAGATAGCATAGAAACAGACAGACAGACGGACGGACGGACAGACGGACATAAAATTAACTCAGCTCGTCATGCTGATCAAGAATATATATACTTTATGTGGTCAGAAATGCTTCCTTCACTGCGTTACAAACATCGTGACAATTTTAATATACCCGATCAGATGAACAATAGTGGCGCTATATGTAAAAGAAATTTTAATGCAACGACAACAACAACACCGCAGCCAATGGTAGAACTTACGAGAAAGAGAGAGTGAGAGGGTAACAGCTTACTGGTAATTTCCCAATTGGAATTGGCATTAGCTAGCTTCACAGTGGACTGCGCCGCTTTCAGTTTCCCCCCACCCTTCTTTCCAATATATATTTGTGTAAGGAGGCAAAGACCAAGTATGAGAGGAGCGATGCAATTGAGGTGGCCAGAAATCACGCGTGATTCCCGCGTGACTAATATAGATAGGTTTATGTTAATAGGAAATTATATACAAATTTTATAATTTTACGAGTTATGTACTAGGGTAATTCTACATCGTTTTTAAACCAGTCGAAAGAGTTGCCACCCTCAGATTTTAAAAAACCCTCACACTTTAAAGTTATCAGTTACATACAAACAGGTACAGAGTATATTACAGTCGGGCTTGACCGACTTTCTTACTTGTTTTAGATTGAATTGATGCTCAAATCAGAAAAAGGTTCTCCAGCAAAACATTTACCCTGGCCTACTAGGATTAAATTTAATCTGAAAAAAACCTAAAATCCGATGTCTACTAATGATAGTTTTTATTCATACTTCTCTGTGAGATTTGGTTTAAGTTTAAACACAAATTAACTTAACTTTGGTGTATTAATGGCAATGAGAATTCACTTTTGAGGTTCACACTGGCCTCTCTGCAATTAGTTTTACGAATTGGTCATGAAATGAACTCTTCTGTTTCTGTTTTGCTTTCAGTGCACAAAATGTTGGAATGGGCGTGAATGCATCACCTAATTGAATTGGTAAGTTCGGCCCATCATAATACTCATACATAGTCTAAGCATTCGCGTGGAGCATGGGCAACCGCCGCCCGCCCTCCCTCTTCTATGATTCTACAAACACGTCCACGGTCTCGCTCTCATCTGAATCTTGCTTTGACCTGCTATTGTTGTCATTGTTGCCATATTTTCTCCCCGTTGTTATTGTTGTTGTTGTTGTTGTTGCTGTGCCTGCTCCCAGACACTGTCATCTCGATTTAGCAGCAGCTCAACAGCTCGGGCCTGCTCCTGCTCCCATCCCCGTTCCCATCCCCCGTCCACCACATGATCCGCATTGTGTTTTGGCTTTGGCCTCTACGTACAGCACTCGTTTCTGAGAAAAGGAGGCAAAGGAAACCATTCCTTCAATACAATACATTTTTCTTTTCTTCTTTTGGCGTCTTTGTTTTTGTCCTTTTTATATTGTGTCCATATATTTACAGTGCATTAATTCGTTTTATTATTACTTTTTGCTCTTCCTCTTCTTCGGCCTCTTCCTGCTATTTTTTCTGGTCCTCATCCGCATTGTGTGTGCCAGCCAGCCAGCAGCTTACTTATGAATTTATGGATTCAAATTGTGGTGGTTCGTTCACAGTTCTTGTATACCCTTTTGCGACTTGACATATCATTCCGGCTATATAGCCACATATCGCATGTGAATCGGAGAATTCGATAAGAAACATTTCGAACATTATTATTCAAAATAACAGGGCTACAAACCGGTTTGGTCTCAGAGCCTCTGATTATTTTCCAAACCGGATCAGATTTGATTTTGAACAAAAAACCGGCTGTCATATCCCCAAAAAGTACTTTTCGTCATTAGTCTTAAAAAAAACGTGTTTTAATCAATTCAAAAAACATTTCAGCATCGGGAAAAGACAATTGCAGTTGAGAGCTCTTTGTCCCGCAGAAAGTAGAATTTAGAGTTGAGTGTTCTTGTTCCTTCTCTTAAACGATATAATTGTTCCCATACACTCAGGGAATCAAACCGAATCGAATTTCGGTTCCGGTTCTGTAGTACCGAAACTAATGTTTCGGTAAAAGGTTCTGTTTAGGTTCTAGTTTATTTCTGTATTCGGTTCCGTACCGGTCCTTGTTTTTATTTCGTATCCGGTACGTACCGGTATGTACCGGTATAATTTAAAAATCCTTTAATCCAACAAAAATGTAGTTATAAAGAAGGAAAATGAAACATAATAAACTTTACCTCAGAAAAAAATGTCCTAATAATAGAAGAGCAAGAAGATCTTTTGATATCTGATGAAATGTTAAAAACACTGTTTTCAGATAACGTTACCGATCACAATAATAACTCAATAATAATTCACATTTGTAAGATTTTGCTTACGTTTACCCAGCGTTTTACCCTGGAGAAATCCCTCATTAAAGCAATAAAAATGAAATAACAAAAAAAAACTCAGAACCGAAACTGTACCGGTACAATGTTTCGGTTCTTTTCGGTCATTTCGGTTCCAAAAATAAAGGTTCCGAAATACCGGTACGCAAAAAATAAATAATAACGGTTCCGGTTACGGTTCTGGTTCTGAGTTTCAATCGGTTCTTTTCGGTAT
The DNA here is from genome assembly GCA_018904225.1 of Lordiphosa mommai. Lineage (NCBI taxonomy): Eukaryota > Metazoa > Arthropoda > Insecta > Diptera > Drosophilidae > Lordiphosa > Lordiphosa mommai. The sequence continues at coordinate 146,795 of JAEIFT010000200.1, read as the reverse complement.
ACGGTTCCGGTTCGGGTTCCGGTTTGACACCCTGCATACACTACATAAACGGGGCAGCATTCGTTCTACCAGGGTTACCACAAGAAGAGAGAGAGAGAGAGAGAGGACATAAAAAGTGTATATATAATTTGCGATACCCTTCCCTCTTGAGTGGCTAAGTTTATCGTTGGTACCGGGAGCTGACTTCTTTTGAAACTAGAGAAGAATTCAATTGCATGATAGTCCTTAGTTCAGGCGTTTAAATAAATTTGCTAAATGGTTATCGCTTCGCTAACACCACAACAAATTAAAAGTTAACGACTGGCTTATTAATAAACGCATAGGCTAAACGGCTATAGAACGTTTTTGGAAATACCGAGCCTCTTGCTGGGTGCCTTGGTTAAGGATTACGCACACTAGTTTCAACGAGAGTTCGCCAGAGTATTTGTACTTCGGCTTGTCCTTCCCTCGTCATTCTGCAGCTACGCGACTTATGAAAGTCCCAAGACTAAGTAGGTTCAGTGTGATTTGTTTATGTGTGTGTGTGTGTGTGTGTGTGCGCGCCTTTAGAGGGTGACGTCTAGTTTTATTCATTCTGCCTGTCCTGATAGACAATTCCTATTTGCAAAAATGATGAATTGCTGAATGATGCGATGCTGGTGTCAGTGTCGGTGTCCGTATCATTGCTGGGGTGCTGTCTGAATGCCCCGTCATCCCCCTGCCATTCCTGGAAGCGTGCTCGATAATCAGCGGCGAGCCCGTCACCTTCATTTAAATTCCATCCAAAAGCGACCTAATAAAGTTCTTTGAAAATCCGCACATTTGCTAATTCCGTCTGCCGGGGCTGAAACAATGGGTTCCTTTCTCTGCAGCGGCCCTCTTGCCCCATGTGGTGACAATGGCCAGAGCACATACATAAATATACTTCTATATATGCGAGTATATATGTGCATACGCGCAGGTATATATTCGTGGACAATCATTCATTAACATATTCATGCGATGGTAACAATTCGCGACAATTTTAATGAAGGCTTAAAATAAGTGAAATTTATTGTTCTTTTTCCCAACTCGTTTTCGACCTGACCACAGGGCGAATTTTGAAAACAGTTCATCACCGTCGATCCCAAGAACTCCTCTGCCGTCTTCGCCTTGTGGCTTCCTTTTTGTCGCAATGCCGGGTATCGTATCGATCCATTGATCTTACCGAAATGAATGATTGTGAAGCTTTTGTGGAAGCAAAACAGAACAGAGCAACAACAACAGCAACAACAACAAAAAAGCCATCCGCGGCCACAGGGAAAAACAATGCAAGCTCAAGCTCGGGCCGGGCCTCGCCTCGCCTCGCCTCGGCGGCAAAAACGTACAGCAAGTGACACTTTTGTTTTATATTCGCAACTTTTTATGCTGAATCGGAGAACAAAAGGAAATTTCTCGGTAAAAACCTACACACACATAAAGCAAAGCAGAGCCCTGTGTGTTGTACTTGGAGCTGAAGGTACCGATACCGGTACTCAGCACCCATAGATGTACCGGTGTCTCGCTATCCGTCGGCAGGCCCAGGGATCGCTCTAAATGTGTGTACGATTGTATGTGCATATTTATGTCTTCTGCGTAGCACAGGGGGAAGGACAATCTGAGGCGGAATTGACGAATTTCCCAGCCCTTGGAGAGCTTGCGTTGCGCATCCCTTCAAAGTCAAACTATAAGCAAGAAATTGAATTCTAAATGCAACCAGCTGCTTCGTGCCAAATCGACAGGAAGCTGTGGCAAAAGAAGCAACTAATTATCCTCAACACTGAGGACATCCTTTGCGTAAAGTGCCCAATCTTATTTTGGAGCCGGCTTAAAAGTTGAGCTGATTTTGTTTTCGGAAATCAAACTGAATTGAACTGTATTTCGGAATCGGTTCGGGTACGTACCGAAACTTATGTTCAGGTTGTTCGGAATTCGATTCTGTATTGATCCCTTGGTTTTTGTTTTGGTATACCGGTAAAATTGTAAAATCCTTCAAAGCCAAAGTCTTGACAGAGTTAACTAAAGAGGCACAACTCAAAATATGCCATATTCGTGTTCACTTGCTAAACTATTCATCATACAAATACAGTAAGTCACAAATGTGTTTTGACACAGGAAATATATATGCATTTTTCGACATTTTATACCCTTACAAAGGGAATATTACAATTGTGCTGATGTTTGTAATGCTTGGAAGGAAGCATCTCCGACCCCATAAAGTATATATATTTTTGGTCCATCCGTCCGTCAGTCTGTTTCAATGCCATCTCCTCCATCAGTTTTAAAGCTATCTTGACCAAACTTGTCAAAAAGTCTTTAAATACACATAGGCTGCACATTATCTTATAGCTGCGATAGGAACGATCTACTATGGGCGAAACAGCCAAGCTAGTCGTAGCAAGCGTAAATTTGAAGTTATTTGAACGAAATTTACAACAGACCGTAGTTTTTTTATATAAAGGGTTTTCACTAGTCTTCGTAAAATGGTAAATGGTAAATTTACCACACACGAGCTACTGAACGACCCCTTGTGATTCATGGTAGTAATTTTTGTAGTAAACCAGAGTAGAGTCAAATCTTAATAATTTACAACAATCTTCTGCTAGGTCGGTGGCGTAAAGCGCTGAATGCATAACTCTAAAACTGTTCGGTCCTTGGAGGTGATAAACTGAATTTTTTTCAGTTTTTTTTATAGCTTGTGTGTAGGAAAAGCCTATGTTTTAATCCTTTTTTGGCATCTGGAATAGTTTTGCGCTTTTACTCTTGTTTTTTATTTCGTTGCATACATTTAAAAATTGGTTGATCTTTTCAGTTCTTCTTGTCTCTGAGATCTAAGTGTTAATCGATAAAGGCGAACAGACTGACAGACGGACTATATCGGTATATCGGCTGTTGATGCTGATCAAGAATAAAAATATACTTTATGGGGTTCTTTCCTCTTCCAGAAAAAAATAAATTTAAAAAAATAGACCACCTGCATTTACCGGGACTCGAACCGACAAATAACAAAAAAGTGTCGTCATTACTATCTACTCAGCCATCACCTATTTCGAAAATGAGGTAGCTAAATTGCTATATAGGAGAATCACGATACCAAGTTATTTTTTTTTTTTTTTTTTTTTTTTGGAAAGGTGGTAATTTTTTTCTTATGTGTTTTTTTTTTTTGTTGTGTCGTAAATTTATGGAGTTTACCATTTACAATTTACCATTTTACGAGGACTAGTGAATACCCTCATAGATACACAACATATACCTACTATATCATAAAGCTCCCATAATACGATCGGCCGATAACTACATTTTAGTATGAACATTTTTTTGTTATACAAAATATTTTTAAATAAACTGATAGTTTTTGATCAGTAATACGATATTGATAATCTAGCCAAAACCTGATCAAAATCGAAGAACTTTATTTTTAACCTTCCGAACAAAATCTTGGATTTTCATACACTTGAAAAGTGTATATTAATTTTGCCCAGAAGTTTGTAACGCATAGAAATATTCATTTCCGACCCCATAAACTATATATGTTCTTGATCAGGACGACGAGCTGAGTTCAATTCCGTCTGTCCGTCCGTTCGTCTGTCCGTTGTCTGTCTGTCTGTTTCTAGATAGTTAATTAAGCTATCGAGCTGAAATTTTGCAAAAGTTTTTTTACTGCACGCAACTAATATGTCGGAACCGGCCGGATCGGATGACTATATCATATATCTGCCATAGGAACGATCGGTCTAAGAACTAGTTCTAGTTTGAAAAACTGTTTTGTTTTCCAAGCGAAGCGTCACCAATCTTGGTTTATATTAGTTTTATATGTTTTCACATAATTCTGGAGAAATTGATCAAAATTGGATCTCATAGCATAAACTGCAAGGGCATTTTAAACATCGGGAAAAATGATATTTTCACTTCACAGCGCTCAAGTTAAAAAACAGTATTGGAATTTTATTGTGGGCTTTTGTGGGTGGTATTGGTGGGCGTTGTCGGATCGGACAAAAACATATTCTTGTCTATATATATATGTACATATGTATGGGGGCCATTTAATGGACCTACTCTGCGTTCTGGATTCATTCCCAGGTTTTAATTTTGAGCTGCCTTTTCAAACAGTTCCTGCCAATTCACCTAATCCGCCAGATATTTGGTATTGGGTCGACAATGGGATGCTGGTCGGGATTACCCACTGTGTATGTATGTATATATGTAGGTGCATTGAGCTTATGACTTACAGACTCGATCGCGCCGTGGTTGCAAATAGAAAAGTTCACTGCCTCGGTTGGGCACAACAAAACAAAGGAAGTCAAGGCTTTCCTGCCGCCTCTTCCTCCCCCCACCGCTCTCGCGTTTCGCTTTTGTGTCTGTGTGCACGTGCCTTGTTGTTGTTGTTGTTGTTGTACGTCTTTATTTCTGTGGAGTCGTTATCTGTTTTCATATTCCTCAACCTCAACTGGTTTATACTCGGTCGCAGTCGCTGCCGCTGTCGCAGTCATCTCCTGCTTATGCAGTACACCCACACACAAATTCCGTGATATATCAGCCACCACCATCGAGTGGCATGCGGTTCGGCATTGGCGTTGGGATAGCTTTTCTGCTGAGCCTTTAGCTCTCTGGTCGTCGTGGTTGGGGCTGTCGACTTGGAGTTGGACTGCTGCTGGTATGCAAACAACTTCACGCACTCGGGGCTGAGGTCCGCGAATCTGCGCGTCTTTTCATTACACCTTTAGTCTTGTTAATAATTTTTGCTCTCTCTTGTTATTCTTTTGACGGCAATGCGTTGCAATTCTGGACGGCCAAGTCGCACAGACGCAAACGGCAAACCTGAATGCTGTTGCTGTGGCCCATTGTCACACTACTAGAGCAGGAGGGACTTCGATAGCCATTCTTAATAACCAGGCACATTTGGCCAGCAGCGTTTGCCCATTTTAGAATACCCAGAGTGGTTGTAGTTGTCAAAAATCGGCAATTAATTTTGTTTGATGTGAATCATCTTTAATTTCGGTACTGAAGTTTTTGCTCAAAGCAACGGACACATTTGAAACATATCTCTCAGCAATTGTCTGGACAGGTGCTTCTTCAGTCTTAGCAAGCATATTTCAATAGAACTGAGAGTAATTGTCATGGCCAGAAACCAAGCAGAGAGGTTTGAAAACCATTACATACACACGCCTGTTGCAGTCAATTATTGCATTAATGGACAGAGACTCTGCTTGCTGGTCATAGAAAACATAGAAACTCTCCAGCGAACAGTTGACAGAGAGTCTTAGACGGGATTTAAATGATGAAGCAAACTTCATGAAGTTTTCCTAGTAGGCGAGAGATTTAAATGTATTTCTAACTATTTGTTTAAAAGGTCTGAAAGATTTCCTCTAAATTCCACGCCTACTAAGAAAACTTCATGAAGTTTGCTTCATGGTGTACATCCTGACTTAGAAACACACAACAACTGCCGCTTAGAAAAAAGAAGATGAGGTTAACCAGCATTAGTTCCTAGGCAAATTACCGTACGTTTTTGTTGTTGTTGTTGTTTGTACTGCTCCCAGTTTTGATATATTGTATTTTCATTACATACTCGATAAATCTGCTCAACTTGGAAAAGACATCGATAAGATGTCAATAATTATGAAAGGTGACTTCAATATACATATGTTCGTTTTTCTACAAATTCTGCAAACAAATACAAGTCGTAATATATTCAAGCTAAAACTACACTACGGTGAACCTGTTAGAGTTGGGCCATATATGTAGCTCTATACTAGATCTTATAGTGTTATATGTTGGATTTAAATGAATTCCGAAATAAAATAACACACACTTCATTTATTTTTCCAAATTATATGCAACAATGTACTAGCAATTCGTGTAGTAAGATTGATAAAAATATTTTTATTTTTGTTCCTTGTTGATCACCTTAAATTTACAAAGAATGCTGGTAAAAGATTTAAATACATGTGAAGCATTTTGTTAAATCACTCTTGAGAATGTTTGTTCCTTTCAAAACTATATAAGCAAAATGTTTCACTCACATAAGGCTAACTTGTGCAAAAAAGTTATATTACTGACCCCATAAATATATTTGATCAGGACGGGCGGTTCACGCGCGTCCGTCGTCTGTCGCGTCGTCTGTCTACCGCTAGTCTCTCGTTTTAAAGCTACGAGTGATTTTACAAGTCTTTTTACCACGCAACTAAATGGAACCGGCCGGATCGATGACTATATCTAGTCCATAGAGATCGGTCTAAACAAGTTCTAGTTAGAAAACTTTTTTTTTCCATCGTAGCGTCATAACTTTATATTTAGTTTATTCTTTACATAATGAAAATGTATCAAAATCGGACTATACATCTCCACGATCGGTCGTGTCTTTGTGAGAAAACTTTTTGACTTCCATCGTAGCGTCTCCAATCGTAGTTTTTTGTTTTAATGTTTCCACAAAATTCGAAAAAATTTATCAAAATCGGATGACTATAGCATAAGCTGCCAAACGGACGGTCAAAAAACTACTTCTAGGAAAAACTTTTTTTTTTTATCGTAGCGTCCCAATCTTGGTATATATAAGTTTTATATGCTTTCACATAATCGAAAAAAATGATCAAAATCGGATGACTATACATATAGCTGCCCAAGGACCGATCGGTCGGAAAATGTGTTTTCAAGAAATTTTTTTTATGGTATCAAATTTTTATTATCAGATTTAAAAATTTAAATATCGTCTTACTATTATATTTTCAGTTAAATCAGTTGGAGTAAAGTTTTTCAAGTGTAAAAACTCGGCACAGTCGAAGTTACTGCCTCTCGTTTTTAAAAAATCAAAGAAAAAAATAAAAATTTGGCGGTTGGCAATCTTAATCATTTAATTTGTTCCAAGTAGATTTGTTTACATCAATTTTTGAATATGATATCTCTCAAATGGCCGCCTCTGGCGTTGATGGCGTATTGTGCCCTTTTTGCAGCATTTTCCATCGTTTTCGCCAACATTTCGGCCGGAATAGCGGCTATTTCTTCACGAATGTTGTCCTTGAGCTCTTCTACGGTCCTTGGCTTGTTAACGTAAACCTTTGACTTCAAATATCCCCACAAGAAGTCAGGCGGCGGCCAGTCCAAATCACCACTTTTCGACACAACGGCCCGAAAAATTTCTTCAGAAAATCGATTGTTATGCGACTTTTGTGCGGTGGAGCCCGTCTTGTTGAAACCAGAACTGCCTCATACGCTTTCGACGAATATTGGCATCACAAAATTCGTCGATCGCGATAACGCTCCTGGTTGATGGTAACAGCATGGCCTCTTCATTTTGGAAGAAAACGGCCCAATGACCGTTTTCGCACCAACGCCGCACCAAACTGTGACTTTTTTCGTCATGAAGAGGCGCTTTTGAATCTGAGGAATCTTTTCAGGGGGTAAATCGGCAATTTTAATGTCGGGTTCCTTAGAAGGCGCATTTTTCACATTTTTTTAAATTTTTTAAAAGTTAAATTGACTTGTTCTGTTGAATGTAAATTTCAACTATTTCAGAGCGCTCGCGTGGCGTGTATTGTTCCATGGTAAAAATCTGCTTGGACTGACGCTTCAAACGCGGTATGTCATTAAGCGATCTGACATCTCTGTCAAAAGTTATGGCGTTGCCAGATGGGTCCGTCGAATATGGGCAACCCTGTACTTCCAAACGTATAAAACATATAACCTTGATTCGGCTAAAACTTGTTAATTTGAAAAATAATGAATGTCGTTCCAATAGTCCCATTTTGAAACAAGAGCGTAAGTTAAAGTCGACTCAGTCCGACTTCGATATACCCGTTACTCAGGAAAAAGATTTTTTAAAGCCTTTTCTTTAATCGCATATTTGATTATCAATATTAATTATTCTTTGCGCTTCTTGCGGCGTACACCCATCAGATATTTGGATTTGGTGAACCAGAGCCAAGAGGCCTTGCGGGTTCGAACTCTTAAGTGAACCCCTTTACAATTTTAATTAACGATATTAAACCGTGAAATTTGCTAAGCTTGTGCTAACCTATTTGAGTGGTGTGTATATCTTCTCATCCCTTTTTCTTAAAAATGATTATGTTCTTTGGCAAAGTTTTGAGCAAGGAATCAGGCCAACGCACACATATGTACTTTCTTGAACAGTTGCTCATCAATGCATGAAATCGCTCCAAATTACATTCCTCTCACCGAGTGCGCGCAATAATTGCCAGCCAAATTCCACTTCTGACTACTGCAGCAGACATTATGTCGAGTAAGAGTCGATGAAATCATTTCGATACGCAGAACTGAATTATCATCTGACCCATGACCCACCCGACTGGCGATTAAATAAGTAGGCTCTCTCCACTTGCAGAGTATCTGATGCGACGTCTGCCCTGCTCAACTGTCTATAACGACGAGCGGCGACGAATCTGAACTTCTTGATATTACCAACTGTTCTTCACATGGTTGCGTTCAAGTAGCCTTTCATCCCCGCCTGCCGCTGCTCGTAGGCAAATTATCACATACGTATGTACGTACGTCTGTACGTGTGTGTGTGTTTTTGTTTGGATGCAAATTATAGTTACATTGAGTGCAGCTCACGCACACACTCGCAGACTGTACACAATGGCAAATGGCACGCACACAATATTTAAGTTGTCATCAGAGCGGAGTTGTCATTAAATAGCTATAAAGCAGTTTGAAAACGCATTTCAGATAATTGTCGAGTAATTACCCATTTTACATTGTTAGCGTTCTCTTACCTTTTGTCATCGCTGCTGTTGTAGCTATTACTGTTGCGGCCCTCCCCCCCCCCCCCCTCTGCCTCCACCCTATGATGTATATTCAAATCACTATTTGATATACCCCATGTAAAGGGGCGAAGTTTGCGGCCATGCACAAGCAAAACTACCGAGATGACTACTCGCCCAGACGCATCGTGGTTGAAACATTCGTGTTTTTTTTTTTTTTTGCACAATAATTTCTAACGAAAGGGTGGGATTTTGAATGGACATCAATCCTTTAGCAAGCATTGAGAGCACAACGGATTGTTCGTAGAATAGTTTTTCATTAACTTTGTCTTTGGGTGAGCAAATGATTTTTAGGGGTTCCTTTGAAGTATTTTTATACTCTGTACCGAAGGTACAAAGAGTAGATTGGGTTTGTGCAAAGAGTGTAACAGCCAGAAGGAAGCATCTCCGACCCTATAAAGTATATATTCGATCAGCTCAACACCGAGTCGATATAGACAGTCCGTCGTCCGTAAAGAGACCAGGAGGTAAGAGATAGAGGTTTGGGTGTTGGAAATAATCTATTTAAATTCTATCATCTTATTTCGACACACGTTTCGATCAGATGACAAAAGTAGGCCCCGCAATTTGAAAAACACCTCAAATATCCCGAAATAAAAGTTAAGTTGTTCGAACCTTCAAGACATATTCTACTCATCATTACTTATCGAGCCCCAATTTGTTTGGACGATGGTAAAGTTGCCATCCCCACAATTTAAAAAAAATCGAATATCTTTAACAATTTTAAAGACTGATTGATTAAACCTTTAAGGCATATATTTTAATCGTCATTATTTATCGATCCACCATACACCGTTTCCAGATCAGATGAACGATATTCGAATTATAAGCAAATCAAATAATTACGCTGGGCAGCACCGCCCGTAACCGTGATGGGCAGCACTTGCACAGTTTGTGTGACCCCACACTTTAAAACTAATAACTTTAAATACAATAAATACAAACAGGTACAGAGTATATTACAGTCGGGCTTGACCGACTTTCTTACTTGTTTTGGAATGAGAGCAATGTATTCAACTCAAAGTAGTATTGTCCATCGGTAGCTACGACTTTGAGAGAAGCTCGGCTTGGTCCTTTGGGGGCCAATTTTAGATTGCAGCGCCAGGGGACCTAGGGTGGAGTTTGCAAAGCAAAGAAATATATTCATTTCCGACCCCATGAACTATATATATTGTTGATCTGCCTGTCTCTTCCTACGCTAACTAGTCTTCTAGTTTCGGTTCAACAACCAATTCCTTTTAAATTGAATGAATTGAATTCAGAACGCGTTTCACATATTGTTGTACATACTCATGTCTATTCTTCCATTTGTCTAACTTAAGGGAAGATTTCGACTCAGGATAATTTAATTAAGCCCCAAGACGAAAAATGCCGTATAGACTGCTGTAATTTTCCGAAAACTAAACCACATTGAAGATCTACCTATAAATTTGATTTAGATTAAGATTTCTTTGGTTTCTTTTCCTAGTTTTACAAAAAGTTCCTTAAATAAATACACTCGTCACTAAAACAATTTTAATAAAATTTCATTCATTTAACGACTGACACTTTCTTGACTCGAAAGTAAGTACTTAAAATTATTTTACATCAGGGCTGCAAGCCCGAAATTGAACAATGCTTAAGGTTAAGCACTTGGGGTTCTTATACCCGTTACTCGTAGATTAAAAAGGGTATACTAAGTTCGTGCAAAAGTATGTAACAGGCAGAAGGAAGCATTTCCGATCCCATAAAATTTTATATATTCTGTCCGTCCATCCGTTCGTCTGTATGAACACCTAGATCTCAGAGACTATTAGAGCTAGAGTTACCATTTTTTCAGTGAAGATTTGCACGTAGATCAAGTTTGTTTAAAAAAAACTCATATCTCCCACAATTTTAAAGATAGATAGATCGAACCTTCTAGACATATATTTCAATCATCATTACGATCCGCCATACATAATTTCCTGATCAGATGAACGATAGTAGAGTTGCCACCCCCGCAATTTGGGAAAAAAAACTCAAAACGGGAACCGAAAATAAAAAAGACATGAAGTACATAGAAAAAAAAAATTGGTTCCATATCCTTCAACCCTCAAAAAAAAAATTAAAATATAATATTCATTCATGAATTTAATGCACAGATTATTACATGAAAACAAAAGACAATTCTTTTTATACCCTTGCAGAGGGTATATTAAAATTGTCACGATGTTTGTAACGCAGTGAAGGAAGCATTTCCGAAAACATAACGTATATATATTCTTGATCAGCATGACGAGCTGAGTTCATTTCCGTCTGTCCGTCCGTCCGTCTGTTTCTAAGCTATCTCCTCCCTCAGTTTTGAAGCTAGCTTGACCAAACTTTGCAAAAAGTCTTTAAATACAAATACGCTGCACATTTGTCGGAATCGGCCGGATCGGATGACTATATCATATAGCTGCCATAGAAACGATCGGTGCAAAAACTAGTTCTAATGAGAAAAACTTTTTTGTTTTCCATCGTAGCGTCACCAATCGTGGTATATATAAGTTTTATATGCTTCCACACTATTCGAAAAATTTATAAAAAGGATGACTATAGCATATAGTGCCATATAACGGTCGGTCCAAAACTAGTTCTAGTGAGAAAAACTTTTTTTTTCCATCGGCGAACGTTATATATTAATTTATAGTTCCAAAATTCTGGAAAAATTGATCAAAATCGGTGACTATACTATAGTTTATCTGCCATAGGAACAATCGGTCTAAAAACAAATTCTAGTGAGAAAAACTTTTTTGTTATCAATGGTAGCGCGTTTCGAAAACTGCAAGGGTATTTAAAACATCGGCGTAGCCGATGTTAGCCTTCTATTTTTTTAAAGTAAAAGTAGCATAAATATAAAATTAAAGCAATTCCAAACTTTAAAACTCGTATAAGAAAACATCAAAAATAACTAAAACGGTCTCTGGAAGCATTGCTAAGCTACACAATAAAAATGTGACTCGATCACACCATCACTCTTTTGGGATTTGTCTACATATGTGCGACTTGGCAATTTATTCCAAAATGGACCTGTTTCGTCTGCATTAAAGACATGATCTGGACCTCCATCGGCAATTATTTTTGCAAGAAAATCTTTCGCAACCATCTCATCTCCAAAGCAATTTCTTCTTTGATCGTTATATTATGGAGTGAGTTCCTTGGCAGAAATCAAAAATTAAATAAAACTTTCTTTGAGTATCGGGTATATCGAAGTCGAGCCCGATTCATGCACACAATTTTTTGGGCGTGTTGCGTCACGTACGATTCATGCACGATTAAAGAAGGGATCACGCATGATCACGCACGATCAGCCACCCTCGAAATTTTGCGTGTAGGGACCTTAATTCTATCATGGGTTTCATGGCTACACTGCGCTCTTTGAATGGAGCAGCTGCGAGCAGCGTATTCACGATATCAAAAGCAACTCAGTTTTAGGAATAATATTATTTATCAAATAAAAAACAATATTTCGTGAATTCTGCATGACTTATATTCACGATGAATAACTTTAACATGCTCACGCACGAAAGACTGTTTTTTCTCTCGATCACGTCGTGACATGTCGTCACACACCGTGACGCGTTTAAATTGACGTCACGCACGCACCTCTAGTTTGAACCTTGGTTCGTCCCAAGTATTACTCTGTGCAAAAATTCAGCTTGATAGCTTTAAAACTGAGGGACTAGTTTGGGAAGCCACAGACAACAGACGGGTGGACAATGTTAAAACTACTCAGCTCGCGCTGATCAAGTTAATATGTAGTTTCAGGGGTCGGAAATTAAAATTTCTAAGCGTTGCAAACTTCTGTGTATAAAGTGTATAAAAATATATGAGATATCTCCATATCAACTCAGCCTCCCCAACGAGAGCTTAAGTTAATGTCATGTCCAACTTCGATATATCCGTTACTCTGAGGAAGAACTAGTTATTGACCTTCACTAACATCAACTAACAGAGCCTTAACATTAACGATATCAATAACATTAAGTTAGCACGGTGAAAGAAGTTAAAATTTCTGTATCTCCGCTTCTTAAAGTTTGACTATCTCCCTAATCAAACGTTTTTAATGAGTAAGAAGCAACCAATGAACACTACAGCGATCTGCATGAACTTACTATATCCGTTTTGCTGTAAGAGTACTGTGCCCACCGGGTACAATGCGACTGGGCAAGATGCTTCAGGTGAAGATGATGACCTTTTTATTTTTCCATTAGGAACTTCTCAAGTGCTAATTGGCTCAGTAGTCGGTCAAGACCGGCCGTTGTGGTTCCTTTTGGAAATGTGAGCTTCGCTCACACAGCTTTAATTGATAAGTGTAAGTGCCAAAGTCTCACCCCCATTTCCGTGCTCTTTGTTTTCCTTACAGCACCAATTATGCTAACGACGGCTCTCCAATGTCCAGTTCTGATGTGGAAACTTTCAATGGCAAAATAGTTTACAATTTAGATGGCAGCGCGTTTATTATCGATGCAGACAATGCCACTGGGTCTGTGCCCACCGTCAGTTTGAGTTCCAATGCAGCAATATCCACAACATTAGCCACATCCAGCGCAGGAGAAACGCCAGCCAAGAAGTCAGCTGAGGCTGAGACGCGAGACGAGGGCCAGGTTGATCCGCTCGGTGCCACTTCCGGTGGGTGCAGATCGAGTCCGAAGATCCATTCCTTTCGTGTGGTGTCCGCGCAAGATGCAAGTACGAATTGCGAGGACCCAAGCAGTGCGTTCCGGATACAGAAGCCAATTTTGATGTGCTTCATATGCAAACTGTCGTTTGGCAACGTCAAGTCGTTTAGCTTGCATGCGAATACGGAACACAGACTCAATCTGCAGGAGCTGGAGCAGCAGCTGCTGAATCGCGAGTACTCCAGTGCCATCATTCAGCGTAATATGGACGAAAAGCCGCAGATATCGTTCCTGCAGCCCCTGGACGTGAATGCCGCGTGTGGTCTAGATGGCGACGAGTTGCTGCAGTCAACGGAGAAGCTAGCCACCGATGCGGATGCTGATGCTGGTGGTGCGGGTGTCGCTGCCAGCGAGACCCAGCTCGACGGGGGCAAAGAATTGGCGGCATCGACCACAGCACCGCCCAAAGTAGCAGTCAAGTCCACTGTGAAATTTGGTTCCTTAAACTCAGCAACAGCAAAGACTAATAACCTATCGAAAGTATCCTCATCCTCAACAGCATCATCCAGCTCTCCCCTGACCCCAGCGGATGTGTTCGAGTGCGAGGCCGAAAGATCCTCGCCTGGAACGGGGCTGGAGGAACCTAGTACTGATAATCTAAGTAGCGATAAGTCAACCAAGTGTAACCCAGGAGTAGAGCCCGCATCGATGGGTGATGATGTAAAAAGTCCCGCAGTGTCCGCCTCGCCGACACCCAATCAGCCAGCAGATGCAGATCCAGCTCTAATAGCCGCCGACTTCTTGCATCAGCATCTGCAATCCCTGCAACAGCAGCAACAGTCAGTTGGTACCATATACCCACCGATGCATGCCCAAGCCCAGGCGCAATCGCAGCTTAGTTCCTTTCACGCATCTCTTGCGGCACTTGCGGCCAATGAGCAGAACGCCAACGGTGTCAAGCTGCTCACCGAGTTCCTGCAGCAACAGTTACAGCAGCAGCAGCAGCAGCAACAGCAACAGCAGCATTCAATGTTTCCAACCACCTGCCTGGAACACCCCGATTTTAAAGGAGTCGACTGCAAGACCTGCGAACTTGTCGACATTCAGCAACGCATCAAGTCACCGCCACTAATCTCCCAGCCTCAGCACTCACAGCGCTCTCCCAGCAGCAATTCGATGGCCATTTCACCTAGCGCTTCGTCAGTGGCCAGCGTGGGGAACCCGGGGACTGGGACATCCAGTTTCACAATCGGGGCCTGCTCCGAACACATCAACGGTCGACCTCAAGGCGTAGACTGCGCTCGGTAAGTACCGCCCTCGCGTTTTGGTATTTTCAGGCAGGTTTGGGCTGAGATGGCTACGACAATGACACTTAGGCCAAGATAGTCCCATTGTGATTACATTACGAGGACAGTGAAACAGAAATCGTTGTGGGTGACGGCTCCCGATGAGGTAGTGACCCGTAAAGGTTCGTGCTGAATGGTATGCCCTGTCTAGCCAGTTGGTCTGCTGATTTACTTCCCTCCGAGCGATCTCATTGAAGGATCTACGCCATTCTGTGAACTTCTTGGCATTGTTAGCGTAAGAGTCAAGCGCGATTGGAGCTGTTTGACTATCTGAGCAAATGGATTTGGAGGGTGGATAAGGGCGTGAGAAAACAAGTGCCGTGGGGGCTTCATTTGGCCCTTGCTGCAGGGGTGTTGTCCGTTAGCAGGCAGAGGGGGGTGGACAGCTACGTGATGTCGGCGCGAAAGGGTTAGTCCTCACTACGTAATAAGCGTAATTATTGCCGCTGTTTGAACTTTGTCAGGGCCGAAGGGAACGCTTCCTGGACATTGCTGCCGCCACACAATAACTCATTAGTCTAATTTCCACATGCGTGGCAGGCAGCAGTAACGAGAGCCCTGCGGCTATGCCGCTCATCCGTTCGGCTGTTCATTTAAACGCAAATGAACTTTGGGATTTGAATGTTGATTGCATCACTCAGAGCCACCGCAAAATGACAGTGGAATCCGAATCCGTAAAGGGGCACCCCTGTACCATTCCAATCAGCTCCATGTCTTGTGGGTAATCATATTGTTCATATATGCCTGATTGGTGTAAATCACGCTGCCATCTTTGTTTTCGAGAATCCCATACGAAACCAGATTGGTTTCCCCGAAATGAATTAGTTCGAACATATTTAGGATTGCCAAAGAACAGGGGTACAAAAATTAGGAATCAATTAGGACCCACGAATCAATCACAACTTGATTTTAAAAATTAATATGTCATTCAATTCACATTTGAATCATTCAGATTAATTTCATAAATCTATAAATGGGCATTTCCACCAAAAAAAAAAAAACCCCTTGCATAATGAAATTTTTAATATGAAAACAGTCAAATTGAACTAATATAAACTAATTTTACATTTATTTATAACCCACTTCGAGATATTCAAAAGCAAAGTCTGCGCAACTGCATTTTTTGATTGTTCTTTCTTTTATGCATTGACTTTTGCATTTCTTAAATCTTCCCAAGGATACAAGGGTAAAATAAAAAAGAAAAGATTAGGGGGTGATAAAAAGTAATTTTTTGATTTGCTTCATCGCATTTTTCGATGTCCCGTGCGACATTGAAAAACAACATTTGTTATTTGTGCGTCAAAAGTACATGTGGAAGGCTTATCCAATATTGAGTACAAATAGTTGATTTTTAATACAATTCAAATAAAAAAGAAATCATGCTGAAAAATGAGAATATTTGTGATCTGGGTACTTATATAAAGTTGGTCCCGTGCGACATCGTCAGTGTCAAATTCAAAATTTTTTCTTACATGAATGATTTTTTTTTTTGTTAAATCATAGTTTTTTATTTTTTTATATCTAAATGAGCAAAAAAGCGGCGAAAAAAACTTATTTAAAAAAATTTTTGTTTTTTGTTATTATGCGAAAAATGAATACATTGAAATCTTTTGTTGACTTAAAAACATTTTAACTCCGCTTATTTATATATAATTTCTTAAAAGAGTTACTGAAATAACATTATTATTATGACGGGAGAAAATGTCCCCTATGCGACATGTCCCAAAGTGCGGAAAAGTGCTTAAAATTGGATTTTTAAGAAATGTATAAGTTTATTTTGGGAAAATGAAAACCGTTTTTAAGTGTCATTAATGTGCAATGTTCTTAAATTTAACAGATTGAAATATTGCCTCAGGATTCGGGCTAAAATCGCTTGTCAATTGTTGGTCGCAAAAAACACCTGTTTTGTCCCTGCGAATGCCTTGGTTTTTATGAAATTAATTGTCATATAGGGCCAATTAAGAGCAATAAGTTAAGCCTTTTGTCAAATAAAAAATACGTTTTACTTTTTTTACTTTTCCACTTCAAAAAGTGTACGAAGGTCCAGCGACATAATGGAAATGCCCATATCTCCAATATATGTCATTTTGAGGCTGTTAGATTCTTTATATTTTGATTTAATTCATTTGATTCAAGCAATGCTCAACGTTCTAACCATTTTTGACCAATCTTTACAAAAATACAATAAAAATAGAGAGCTAACACGGGATTCGACGATGTTCCAATACCCTTGCAGTTTCTTAATGTTATGAGAGTAATGGTTTTCCTGAATTTCTTACAACAATAACCATTTTCGGTTGGAATGAGTTATGTTGCATAATTTCCCAACTAACCAGGGGTCTGTCTAAACCATAAGCCGATTGTTGTTTGAAAGCTATTAAAGCATTTAGAATCAAACCCGGCGAAATTGTGTTGGAGCAGATAATATTCAAGACATTTTTGAAAAGTTTGATCACGATAGCTTGAAAACTGAGGGAGGAGATAGCATAGAAACAGACAACTTAACGTATTCATTTAATTTTTACCAGTAAATTCGTTGAATGAATATCATATCTTCTCAAATGGCCGCCTCTGGTGTGAAGGTTTATGTGTTGCAGCATTAATTCCGACAAATAGCAGCTAGTTAATAAAAAAATGTTGGCGTTGAGGGCTGTTCTAAAGTCATCGAAGCCTCTAACGTAAACCTTTGACCTCAAAAATCACAAGGTGTAGTCAGGTGGCGGCAAATCCGGGCGAACGCGGTAGGCCAGCCCTCAATCATCAAAAAAAATTTTTGTCATAAAATGGACCGGAAACAATTTCTTGGAGAAATTCGATTGTTTTGCGACTTGTGTGTGTAGTGGAGCGCCGTCATGTGAAACTAGAAATTGTCTTCATACGCTTGCGTACGGGCAAATCAATTAGCGCATCTACAAAATTGGTCTCATGTGCGATAACTGGCTCCTTTGAGGGTACCAGCTGGCCATTTTCATTTTGGACGAAACACGGTTAAATGACCGTTTTCGCAGTAACGTCGCGAAACTCCGACATTCGTCATGAACAGGCGCTAGTTGAATCTCTAAAGATATTCAGTGGCGTAAATACGGCAATTTCTTATTAACGGGGCCATGAAGTGTGTAATGAGGCTGTCATAAGGACATGAAAATTTTTCGGTGAGTTTCACAATTAATTTTTCTGTTGAAGGTAAACTTCAACTTTTAAAAACTCTGTGGCGTTATTTTTCATGAATCTGCGTGGACTGCGGTTCAAACGCGGTATGTCATTAAGGATCTGGGACATCTGTCAAGAGTATAGAATTGCCAGACCCCGTCGACAATTAAACAGGCTATATCGCCTCAGCGCGTCATGCTGATCAAGAACATATATACACTATATTATTTCATTTATTAATTTTATGGAACAAATATCAATTTATTCGTTATTCCCTGTAATGCCGATAGATGCTGGATTTATAGAGTAATATCAAATGCAGTGTTTATCTGTTGATTCGAATATAAAACCCCTGCCCCAGCACAGGTTCGTTCATTTCATCATTTCATTCGTCATATTTTTCAATCAAAGTGCAGGGACAACATCACTTGAAAGTGACCAAATTAAAATATATTGTTTATTTTTCATCATTAGAATATTTGTTGTTGTTATTGGCCGAAAATTACTATTCGTTTTTTGTATTGTTTGTTTTAACCAAGGCTGCAAACATCCTGAACCGAACCCTAAGAACCGTTCGGTTCGGGTTACCGCAAGTGGCCGAACCGGACCATGAACCGAACCTCTATTTTGATTCCTCGAACTGAACCCCAACCGAACCACTTATTCAAAAAAAAGGTTCGGTTCACAATATAAGTAATTTTGCCGGAGGGAAATTCTGATATGTTTATTTAAAATTTATCTTTAAATGACTCTACGACTATTGACTGTAAGGAAGGGAAGTTTGATCAATAGAGCAATGAAGTTATAGATTCCTTCGAGAATTGTCCCAAGAGAATATACATCGAAAAATGTAATTATTTGGAAAGGTCTTTAAAAATATTCTTTAACTTGGTTGTACGAGCATTTTCAACACTAATATCTGTCTTAATGAAGATTAGTAGAAATATCAGTTCCAGAATGATATAAAGCCTACAGATGAAAAAAGATATCCGATCTAAAATCAATCCCAAAATGTCAGTTGATGGTGGATTCGTTATGAAATTTCTTAAAAATTTTAAGCTGAAGTTCGGGAGGCTTGAATAACCTTAAACAAAACCAACAAAGCATTGATTTACGATTGCTAAATGACATTGATTGCAGGATATAAGGGATTATGTGGCTTTAGCACTTTTTATCCGAAAATACACTCATACCAATAAAAATCAATATTTACGTATTATAAGGAGTCGGTCACACTGAAAATTTCAACATAAATGCTTCCAGCAAATATTCCTTTTTGTTCGATTCCCTTACAGCAATCGTGATTGTCAAATTTACAAATCGCAATCGGCACACATTGCATTCAGCAGGTAAAATCGGCAATCATAAAACACAAATCACGAATCGAAATTATCTGCTGAATGGGCCCCATTCTGAAATGTAAATCTTTTTAATTTTCCCAACTTATTTTTCCCCATATACAATACTGAATCCCTATATGGTATCGGGTTTCGTGTTTGCAATTGCTCTTCCGCTAATGCCTATTGGCACCTTCCTTATCTAAGGGCTATTTTCCTCAATCTCAAGATTGTTCGTCAAATCTCTGAAAACGGAAGCATTGTGGCCAATTATTATTTATACACGTTCGATGTATGGGACTTCTTTTCATTGAGTTATGCTTGGAGTAATCTTTGAAACGCTATTCTGCATTAATCGAAGGTGGTCTGTTATTTTGCCAGGGAAATGTTGGAAAATGTCTTTTCCTTTTTAAAGTAGCGTCTCTCCAAACACATTATTATTAACTAGTTTTCAAAAATGGGTTCTAATCTAAACACTATATTTATACACTTGAAAAGTGTATATTAATTTTAACAAGTTTGTAACGCATGAAATATTCATTTCCGACCCCATAAACTATATATTCTTGATCAGGACGACGAGCTGAGTTCATTTCCGCTTGTCCGTCCGTCCGGCCGTCTGTCTGTTTCTCGCGTACTAGTCTCTCGTTTTAAAGCTATCGAGCTGAAATTTTTGCACAGAGTCTTCTTTACACTGCACGCAACTAATATTGTCGCCCGCCCACTTATATCATATAGCTGCCATAGCGATCGGTATACAAGTTCTATTTGGAAAACCTTTTTGTTTTCCATCGTAGCGTCACTAATCTTGGTATATGTTATTGTTTTATATTTCTTTAAAAAATCGGATCACTATAGCATATAGCTGCCATAGGAACGATCGGTCGAAAAATAAGTCTTTGTGAGAAAAACTTTTTGATTTCCATCGTAGCGTCTCCAATCGTGAAGTATATATTTGTTTTTTATATGTTTCCACATAATTCTGAAAAAAATTTATCAAAATCGGATGACTATAGCATATAGCTGCCATATAAACGGACGGTCAAAAAACTACTTCTAGTGAGAAAAACTTTTTTGTTTTTTATCGTAGCGTCCCCAATCTTGGTATATATTAGTTTTATATGCTTTCACATAATTCCGAAAAAAATTATCAAAATCGGATGACTATAGCATATAGCTGCCCTAGGAACGATCGGTCGGAAAATGTGTTTTACTAAGAAAAGTTTTTTTTTATGGTATCAAATTTTTATTATCAATGATTTAAAAATTTTAAATATCTGATATCTATATCCTATATATAACATTTTCCAGTTAAATCAGTTGGAGTAAAGTTTTTCAAGTGTATTAAAACTTCGGCACAGTCGAAGTTAGCTTTGCCTTCTCGTTTTTTGTTGTATTACGGATGCCATTAAATCGAGAATATTTAGGTTAGTGATTATTTCAGATCGGTTTTAGTGGTCACTAGCTCTCCTTGATATTTTCAGAGTGTGCAAAATAACTTTAAGTTAAACTAAATCCGACATGTATGTAGTTCTTATACGATCGTTTGGTCCAATCGAAGAAATGCTAGAACATATGAGTTTCCGGTATGGTTTTTAGGTCAAGTTTTGGCCGGGAACTCCATAAATCACTACCCGCCGAGTGCGGTTCTTTCGTTATGTTGTTGCCCACTTTAAACTGGGGGTGATATGAGGGTAGCGCACACTTAGCGTTGCTTTGTTGGGTGGGGATTATTTATGTTTAATTTCCGTGGCCAGATTTTAATAATGCATGCATGTACATCTAAATTAACTGATTGTTGAGAGATCTCCGTTATGATGAGCTGGGAATGAGCTGGTCGGCGTGAAGGGCGATGTGGCTTAACTAAAATAAATTAAACCAATTGCGCTGATTTCACTTAATAAATGCTTTTACACAGCCGCTGCCCCAGCTTCAATTGTCGCAATTTAGTGGTGACGACTGAGACTGGTCTCGGTGTTCGGGTATTGTGGGCACGGGATCATCAAATTTCATCAACACCCAAGTGGGGTGGCCGTGCCGCTTTTGTTGTTGCTCTGCTGTCTCGTTCACAATGAAGTCGAGGCTCGAATGCAAATTAAATAATTATGATAAGCACACACTGACAATGGGAGCTACTGGGTGCTGCTGGGCGATAGATGATGATGGTATTGCCAATGCTGAGATTGAAGCCCCTATTCACCACTATCAACTGTGGCTCCATCCTATTTTCGTACTCAAGTTTTCGGCATTTATGGCGAGAGGCATCGCTCTCATTCTGATTTAGATACCGATTCCCATTCCCATTCCCATTCTCGTTCCGATTTCGTTCTCGTCGCTCAATTGTTTGACATTCTTACTATTATTTTCGTATTGTTGTTTGTTGTTGTTTACAGTTGCGAAATGCTGCTGAACTCGGCTCGACTCAACAGCGGCGTTCAGATGTCCACACGCAACTCGTGCAAGACGCTCAAATGCCCGCAGTGCAATTGGCATTACAAATATCAGGAGACATTGGAAATTCACATGCGCGAGAAGCATCCGGATGGGGAGAGCGCCTGTGGATATTGCCTAGCAGGTAAGTGTTCCAACAGCCCAGGAGATACGCATCCATCTGCGAAGCGTGCTCCGAGGGCCAGTGTGCCCAATATGTACGCTTCTGTATTGCACGAAGATAGCTAAAGTTCTGGCTGAACGGGACAATCGGATCGGTGGAGGTGTGAGACCATTAGGGCCCACAACACAATTTGGAACACGCCTCCAAACCAACCAAGTCTAGAATATTAAAGGTTTTTAAGTTGTGCCATATCAAACTATCGGCTAAACATAGACTTACAAACGGTAAATTCGTTTCATTTGAATTCATTAGCCCAGTTTATCATTATACCAGTTAGTCGTAGAGTAAAAAGGGCACACTAAGTTCGTGCAAAAGGTCCGTCTGTCTGTCCGTCCGTCCGTCCGTCTGTATGTATGAACACCTAGATGTCAGAGACTATTAAAGCTAGAGCTACCATTTTTTCAGTGTAGACTTGTGTCGCCTGCACGCAGATCAAGTTTGTTTCTATTTTTTTACATACGGAATCGATACATCTATATATGTATATATAAAACCGAACGTATGAATGATTGTATATATAGTTTCTTTTCCTTATAGGCGTCTAAATCACAGATCCGATCTTCATGAAATTTTTACAGTATGTTTATATCGCAAGTTCTTGAACCGGTTCGAAAGCGAATTAATCCGGATCAAATTTGGTTCAGAGCTATTTCTCGGATAATGTTGAATCTATGAACTTAAAAGTTTGTGCGTATTTCAGTTATACGGCGACAGATATTTCAGACAGATAAATGAAAAATATCAACACAATTGAATATAACTAGTAATTATATATGGGCATTTCCACAGAAAAGTCCACCATGACCGAAAAATTAAAAGTTAATTTAAAGTTGTTTCATACTCAAAATAATTTTAATAAAAGAGTTTAAAACTTTCCTTAGTAGCGATGGCTGATATATCGGGCTAAAAAGTTCAATTTTACGTTTTGACCAGTTTTTAGCGCATTTTCGATTTGGAGTCATTGACTCCACTCTTTCTGGAAATTTTAGCTACAATAAAAATGTTTTTTATACACTTGAAAAGTGTATATTAATTTTGCCCAGAAGTTTGTAACGCATAGAAATATTCATTTCCGACCCCATAAACTATATATATTCTTGATCAGGACGACGAGCTGAGTTCATTTCCGCTAGTCCGTCCGTCCGTCTGTCTGTCCGTCTGTCCTTCTGTCTGTTTCTACGCGAACTAGTCTCTCAGTTTTAAAGCTATCGAGCTGAAATTTTGCACAGAGTCTTCCTTTTACTGCACGCAACTAATATGTCGGAACTGGCCGGATCGGATGACTATATCATATAGCTGCCATAGGAACGATCGGTCTAAGAACTAGTTCTAGTTAGAAAAACTTTTTTGTTTTCCATCATAGCGGCACTAATCTTGGTATATGTTAGTTTTATATGCTTCCACATAATTGTGGAAAAATTTATCAAAATCGGATGACTATATCATATAGCTGCCATATAAAGGGTCGGTCAAAAAACTAGTTCTAGTGAGAAAAACTTTTTAGTTTTCTATCGTAGCTTCACCAATCATGGTTTGTATTAGTTTTATATGCTTCCACGTGATTCTGGAAAAATTTATCAAAATCGGAAGACTATAGCATATAGCTGCCATATAAACGGTCAGTCTAAAAACTAGTTCTAGTCAGAAAAACTTTTTAGTTTTCAATCGTAGCTTCACCAATCATGGTTTGTATTAGTTTTATATGCTTTTACGTAATCCTGGAAAAATTTATCAAAATCGGAAGACTATAGCATATAGCTGCCATATAAAGGGTCGGTCAAAAAACTAGTTCTAGTGAGAAAAACTTTTTTGTTATCAATGGTAGCGTCCCTAATCTTGGTATATATTAGTTTTAAATGCTTTCACACAATTTGGAAAAAATTTATCAAAATCGGAAGATTATAGCATATAGCTGCCATAGGACCGATCGGTCGGAAAATGTATTTTACTCAGAAAAGTTTTTATGGTATCAAATTTTTATTATCAATGATTTAATAATTTTTAAATATCTGATATCTATATCCTATATATTTTTTCCAGTTAAATCAGTTGAAGTAAAGTTTTTCAAGTGTATCAAAACTTCGGCTCAGTCGATGTTAGCTTTGCCTTCTCGTTTTTCTTGTTGGAGCAACGGAGCCTTTTTCTGCCAAATTGAGCTTTTTGAGCAAGGCAAAAAATAAAATTTAACAATTAACCGTATTGAACAACAAAATAAGTAAACATCGCTTAAAATTATACCCTAGAAGAAATCGAAACCAAGTGTCAGTTAAAAGTTTGGCCCTAAAAATAAGAATTTATGCTCTAATTTGTGCTTTATGCACTGTAAAAACAACCCGTCCTAAGAAGGGTAATTTTCGCTGCATATAGTCATCCGATTTTAACCAAACTTTTTGAAAGCTTATAGTATTTATAAAAACAAAAAAGTGATTTCTACTTTAATCAGTCAAAAGACTGATCGGTCCTATGACAGCAATACGATGCAGTCAACCGACTTTCACTAAATTTTGCAAAACAGTTTGAAGTCATATATAATTCATAATTGTTGAGTTCAAGAGAATAACATTGCCAACATCCCGTCCCGCGCCCATCTCTAGTTTCGACATATAAGCAGACTCTGTGCAAGGTTTCAGCTCTATAGCTTTAAAACTGAAGGACTGATTTGGTTAGTCACAGACTAAATGTGGAATAAATTGTGTCCAAAATTCAATATGAACTGCATGCTCAAGAATTGACATTTTTTTTTTTAAATTATTTTTGAAGAATTTTAAAAATTTCACATATTTGCCATAACTTAACAGAGAACTTTTGCAGAGTTTTGTATGGAACCCTGCCAAAAGGCAGGCTTTCTCAGATGGGTATATCTCAGCCATTTTAACACACCATAGCTTGTTTAACGCTCGATTGTTTTTTTTTACTACGATCAAAAAAGAAAAACCACTTTAGTTCATTTTTCGAATTTTAGTGACGTTATTATGTCAAAAGGTTGTTTAAAAAATTGTATAAAAAAAAATCAAAATTTTCAGCTAATTAACTCAAAATTACTACTATCTATTACCTTAAAAGTCATAAAGTGTCTTTGACTTATTTTTAGGCTTATTCATTAGCAGTGATTTCTATTATTACATTTTCAAATCGTTGTATGGTTACGGAAGCTATGGCCAAATATGTAAAAACACTGACAAAAAATGGCCTAAATAAAAAACGTATAATATGAAAAATCTTAAAAAAATGATTTGTTATGTTTAATTTTCAAGAATAATAAATTAATTAATTTAAAACATAAATTCCCTGCACTTTTGTGACATAATGTAGTTCGGGATTTATTTTAAGGAATTGGAGCCTTTTTTTGAGGATTTCTTCATAAAATGCAGCCATTTTAATTTTTTTTTGGAGCATTTTAATTTGTTTTAAGTGGAAACCGTGGGTATAAAAAGAACGAGAAAAGATTTTAAAATTTGGTAAATTGGAAAATAAACTTATATTATTCAGCCTAATTGGCAGAGTTTTGTAAGTTTGTAATCCGAGTCAAACCCCACTACCATTTTATGTAACGTCACGTCAGGACATATTTGTACTTTTATCTTTGAATCCTCTGGAATTTTTCAAAACTCTTTCCGTTCAATTAGCCGTTGTTTTTTATACCCGTTACTCGTAGAGTAAAAGGGTATACTAAGTTCGTGCAAATGTATGTAACAGGCAGAAGGAAGCATCTCCGACCCCATAAAGTATATATATTGTGACTGGGGTTCGGTCGGGGGTTCGAACCCTTCCTGGTCCTAATGAGAAGGGTTCCGGTCGGGTTCGGGTTCTAGATAGCATTTTTATATTTATGTACATAATAAGTAATTTAATAGAATTGAAGACGAGATGCCATATAACTGCCTCGTGTGGCTTGGGGTCAAGCACATAAGTGATCTGTCTTGATTGATGATTGTTATGTATGTTTAGGAAGAGGTTAAGCGATCGGCCAACTTTGCACTCATAGCGAAAGTCATTTCTCCTTCACTGAGTGGGATTGCTGAATCTGATGTGATTTTTGTGGCTATGAAACCTGCAAAAACCGGCCACTTTGGCCTAAAAATAAGATGCGCTTTATCTGCGTACCCGTGATTTAGTAACTGTGATTGACCATACGGCGTAACTGCGATTGTCACGTGACTGGCGTCATCAAACACACTGTCTCAAATATGCGTCACTGTGTGATTTAATGATTGGTGACCGTGACTTAACACGACATGCGGGTGTCTCTCCTTAGGTTCAGCCCACACGTACATACATTTCCGAGAATTCAGTCAAATTATTTTTCACAAGGGACCGCCACGCCGGCTGACTGGCATATTGTGAGAGGTGAAATGTTAAAAGAACTTTATTTGTGATTTGGTTAAACAAAAATGAAGAAATTTAAATAAGTGCAACTTTCCCTTGTATTCACAGTGCCATTGTATCTCCATCGAACAAAATAATACAAGAAATACGGTTTCAGATGCAAATTGAATCCTTGCTTGGGATTGTGTAAAATAACACGTCAGCTTTTGTTGCGGATGGGAAAAAGTGTCGCCATCCGTACAGGCATATGATTTTTATTTCTCGTAATAATAAAATATTTTAAACCATCAAAGTGCAAAAATAAATCTATGCTTGCCATTTATTTTTAGAACCGAACCCCATCGATAAGAAAACAGGGTTGGGTTCGTCGGGTTCTCTGATTATTTCGGGGTTCGGTTCCGTCGGTCAGCATCCAGAACTGAAGCGGTCTGGGTGGTCCACGGTTTGCGCCTGTTTATACACTTGAAAAGTGTATATTAATTTTGCCCAGAAGTTTGTAACGCATAGAAATATTCATTTCCGACCCCATAAACTATATATATTCTTGATCAGGACAACAAGCTGAGTTCATTTCCGCTTGTCCGTCCGTCCGTCTGTCCGTCTGTCCGTCTGTCTGTTTCTACGCGAACTAGTCTCTCAGTTTTAAAGCTATCGAGCTGAAATTTTGCACAAAGTCTTCTTTTTACTGCACGCAACTAATATGTCGGAACCGGCCAGATCGGATGACTATATCATATAGCTGCCATAGGAACGATCGGTCTAAGAACAAGTTCTAGTTAGAAAAACTTTTTTGTTTTAAATCGTAGCGTCCCCAATCTTGGTATATGTTAGTTTTATATGCTTTCACATAATTCTGGAAAAATGTATCAAAATCGGATCACTATAGCATATAGCTGCCATATAAGAACGATCGGTCAAAAATAAGTCGTTGTGAGAAAAACTTTTTGATTTTCATCGTAGCTGCTCCAATCGTAGTATATATTTGTTTTATATGTTTCCACACAATTCTGAAAAAATTGATCAAAATCGGATGACTATAGCATATAGCTGCCATATAAACGGTCGGTCAAACAACAACTTCTAGTGAGAAAAGCTTTTTTGTTTTTTATCGAAGCGTCTCCAATATTGTATATATTAGTTTTATTTGCTTTTACATAATTTTGAAAAAAATTATCGGATGACTATAGCATATAGCTGCCATAGGACCGATCGGTCGGAAAATGTGTTTTACTAAGAAAAGTTTTTTTTTATGGTATCAAATTTTTATTATCAATGATTTAAAATTTTTAAATATCGGATATCTATATCCTATATATTTTTACCGGTTAAATCGTTGAGTAAAGTTTTTCAAGTGTATTAAAACTTCGGCACAGTCGAAGTTAGCTTTGCCTTCTCGTTTTTTGATCAGCATCAACAGCCGAGTCGATATAGGCATATCCGTTTGTCCGTATGAACGAAGAAATCTTTAAGATGGTAAGAGTTAGTGCCAGACCAAGACTATTTTCAATTTTTGTCAAGCGCTCTGCTTCCCTCGCAATTGGAAACACCTTATCCGTGCATTTGTATTTGTATTATTGTAGTAATCATCAATATTAATCGATTCAGACAGAAAAAAAAAAATAGTTATAATAAAAAAAGCAGCGTGCCGACAGCAAGTCACGTCACACCAGCACCAGCCGCATTAGCGATGGGCAGCACTTCGGACAGTTCGTGTTGCGCCACATTTAAAAGTTTTCAGTTATATACTTACTTAGGCAGGTACAGAGTATTTTACAGTCGAGCTAAACCAATTTTCTTATTAGTTGGAGTTTAATCCATGCCGTTGAAATTGCTTTCTGTTCTGGTCTGTTAAATGAGGGAATGATAGAAAATCCAGCACTTTGTCGCCATATTGAATTTTCTCGCTTCTTTCTTCCAGGCCAGCAGCATCCTCGGCTGGCACGCGGCGAGTCGTACTCTTGCGGCTATAAGCCATACCGCTGTGAGATATGCAACTATTCGACAACCACCAAGGGCAACCTCTCCATACATATGCAGTCGGATAAGCACCTGAACAACATGCAGGAACTGAACAGCTCGCAGAATATGGTGGCTGCTGCGGCAGCGGCCGCTGCCAGCGCCAAGCTGCTGTTGCCCAGTCCGTCGCCGCAAGGAGCTGGCGGCAACAGCAGCGGTGGCTGCGGCGTGAGCGCATCCGCACAGCCAGCAAATCTCTGCTCCTCATCTTCCGGCGGCAACAGCGCTGGCAGTAGTAGCATTGGCAGCAGCGCTTCCGGAACTCCCACGGCCAGCAGCAGCGCGGCTAGCGCCAAGCCAAAGCCCTCGTTTCGGTGCGACATCTGCAGCTATGAGACGTCCGTGGCCCGCAATCTGCGCATTCACATGACCAGCGAGAAGCACACACATAACATGGCCGTGCTGCAGAATAATATAAAGCACATCCAGGCCTTCAACTTTCTGCAGCAGCAGCAGCAGGGCGGCGGAGCAGGCCCTAGTCCCAGCACTCCCAATCCCAGTGCAGCCAACTTTCTGCCCGAAGTGGCGCTGGCCGACTTGGCCTATAACCAAGCGCTCATGATCCAGCTGCTGCACCAAAACGCGGCCGCGGCGCAGCAGCAACAGCATCAGCAGGCGGCCAATAGCAAACTGTCGCCCACATCGTCCTCGCCAGTCAGCACGCCGGAACAATTCGCATTCTCGCCAAAGTCGCTCAAGCTGGCGCCGGGCATGAGTTTTGAGGCGGCAGGTCCTGCGACAGTTGCTGCGTCAGCGTCCGTGGATTCGTTGGACGTGCATCCTTTGAACAAGCCGGATGCTTGGCCAACGGCTCTATACAGCTGCCTGATCTGCGACTGCTTCAGCACCAACAACCTGGACGAACTCAACCAGCACTTGCTGGTGGACCGTTCCCGGCACTCCTCGAGTGCCTCATCGGACATCATGGTCATACACAACAACAACTACATATGCCGGCTCTGCAACTACAAGACGAACCTAAAGGCCAACTTCCAGCTGCACAGCAAGACCGACAAGCATCTGCAGAAGCTCAATTTCATCAATCACATACGAGAGGGCGGGCCGCGCAACGAATACAAGCTGCAGTATCAGCCCCAGCTGGCCGCCAATGTTGTTCAGCTGAAGTGCAACTGCTGCGACTTCCACACCAACTCCATACAGAAGCTGTCGCTGCACACACAGCAGATGCGGCACGACACGATGCGCATGATCTTCCAGCATCTGCTCTATATTGTCCAGCAGAGTCGGCTTGGCAAGGCGGAGGATGAATCTCAGCCTCAGCCCATACTCGATGAGGATCAGCCAGCGCAGTCGGTCGAGAAGGTGCTGACTTGTCAGCTGTGCCACTTCGCGGCCAAGAATCTGAACGAAATGGTGCAGCACGTCAAGGGAATGCGGCACATGCAGGTGGAGCAGTTCATTTGTTTGCAGCGGCGCAGCGAAAATCTGGAGATGCCCGGACTGAACGAAGTATTTAAAATCATCGAAAGGATTCCGGGCAGTCCTGAAGGTATGTGTGAACTAAATGCTCGTAGACGTAGTTTTTCAATTCAAAATGTTACCAACTGTGCAAATTATTTAATCAACTAAGAGCCCAAAACTGAAATGTTGGCAAAATGAGTAAATTAAAAATCGCATAAAACACTTCATTTGCATCATACATACATACTAAATTTGGTAGATGACTTTACGTAAATCTTAGCTGCGGCTCCGGTCCATTCGGAAGGTCCAATTTTGCGGAACACAATGAAAAAGTGGATTTTTTTTCCATGATGAAATGGCAGAGTATACTGAAAACGTTTTACTTTGACAGATGACGTTTGGACGCCATTACCAACCAGTGCTGCCAACCTGATAAACTTAACTCTTAAAAAATTATTTATCGGAAGAAAAAACAAAAGAGTTTTATACAACAGTTTTCCGGTCATTTTCAGGTAGTTTTTTCCAAAATGTAAAAGTCCTCTTTGTGTATGTGTAGCTTTAAAAATGAATTTGGAGCTAATCGTTTTGAAACTAAACTTTCGGCCTTTCAACCGATTTTTAACCCAGGGGGTGAAGTGGGTTAATTTTCCGGAATTTTCATTTTGATTTTTTTAAAAATAAGTTTGGAGCTGATCGGATGATAAACAAAAAAGTTTCATACAACAGTTTTCTGTTAATTGTCTACATTTCGCGGCATAATTTACTACTGTAAAAAATAAAGCTTGCTATCTCAGTCAGTCAGTCGGGTTGAACTCTTTTATATACAGCTTTACTTTATGGAAAAAATTAAGGAAATTAGGCGAACAAAATCTATTAATCTATAAATTTAATGTTTAGTTGCAATGCCTTGATTGGTTGTTACGGCTGCGCTACGTCTTGGAATCGATTCAACCAAGTCCTTCCACCGTTTTAGAGGAATCTTGCTTCAAGACTTCTGAAAGACTTCCCATACTGATCCGGTGCTTGTTGGCTTAACTGCTGCAGTAACTGCCTTTTGAAGTATACATGTTGATCCATTAGGGTTTTGATCAAGGCTGAACGTTGAACCGGTTCGGTTCGGGTTTCAAATTGGCCGAACCGGACCATGAACCGAACCTTCTACATTTTTGATCCTCGAATGAACCCGAACCGAACCACTTATTAAAAAAAGGTCGGTCACAATATAGTAATTTTTCAGCGGAGGAAATTCTTGTTATGTTTATTTAAAATTTTATCTTTAAATGACTCTACGACTGACTGTAAAGGGGAAGTTTATAAGATCAATAGAAAGCAATGAAGTTATAGATTCCTTCGAAATTGTCCAAAGAATATACATCGAAAAATGTAATTATTTGGAAAGGTCTTTTAAAAATTTTCTTTAACTTTGTACGAGCATTTCAACACTAATATCTGTTTCTTATAATTAGTAGAAAATAACAGTTCCAGAATGAAATAAAGACCTACACAGACGAAAAAAGATATCTGGACTAAAATCAATCCCAACAAATGTCAGTTGATGGTGGATTCCAGATTTTATGAAATTTCTTGGAATTTTAATCTGAAGTTCGGGACTTGAATTACCTTGAACAAGGCAAGGTCGCCTATATTATATTATATAAAAAGATGATCAAACTAATTAAACGTTTTTTTAAGTGAACCGAGGTTCGAACCCAAACCTGGGGTTCAGAGGATCAGTAACCGGCCGTGACCGAACCAAAGATTCCTCACTGGTTCGAACCTCCGAACCGAACCTTTTCCAAAATTTCGAGGTTTGCAGCCCTGGTTTTGAAACAAAATAAAAAAAAAAATTCAAATACCATTTCGCCATCGTTTAAGTTTTTGCAGTCTATGAGAGCTTTCCGCAAATAAAAAAATATTGCAACATTTTTAGGTTCGTCAATTTTGATGTTTCTTTGCGAACTTCATGCGCTTAGTAAGATGTCTCGCGTTTGATAGAAGGACCTTTCTTTGGCTTCAGGCTTTCAAATTATGTTCGCGGAGACATGTGACAACTGTTTAAAGTGCTACAGGTCCTTTTTGAGCTCAGTTGCAGCCTGGAAAGGAACACTTTGAAGCTTAATTTCAAGTAATTAGTGAAATATTTTTTATACCCGTTACTCGTAGAGTAAAAAGGGTATACTAGGTTCGTGCAAATGTATGTAACAGGCAGAAGGAAGCATTTCCGACCCCATAAAGTATATATATTCTTGATCAGCATCAATAGCCGAGTCGATATAGACATGTCCGTCTGTCTGTCTGTCTGTCCGTCGTCTGTCTGCTTGAACACCTAGATCTCAGAGAACTATAAGAGCTAGAGCTACCATTTGAGCTACCAGTGTAGACTTGTATTGTCTGCACGCAGATCAAGTTTGTTTCAAATTTTTGCCACGCCCCCTTCCGCCCCCCAATATGAAAAAACCCTTATATCTCCCACAATATATTTTAATCATCATTACCTACCGATCCGCCATACATCATTTTCCGATCAGATGAAAGATAGAAGAGTTGCCACCCACGCTATTTGGAAATATCTCAAATCTCCCACAATTTTGGAAATAGATTGCTCGAACCTTCTAGACATATATTTTAATCATCATTACCTATCCATCCGCCATACATCATTTTCCGATCAGATGAAAAATAGAAGAGTTGCCACCCACGCAATTTGGAAAATATCTCATATCTCCCACAAATTTGAAGACAGATTATTCGAACCCTCTTGACATATATTTTAATCATCATTACCTATCGATTCGTGATACATAATTTCCTGATCAGATGAACGATAGAAAATTTTCCGCCCCCGCAATTTGAAAAATACCTCATATCTCCCACAATTTTGGAAATAGATTGCTCGAACCTTCTAGACATATATTTTAATCATCATTACCTATCGATCCGCCATACATCATTTCCCGATCAGATGAGCAATAGTAGAGTTTTCAGCCCTGCAATTTGGAAAATAATCTCATATCTTCCACAATTTGTGATCTAATAAAATATTCTTAAATAAACCTTACCCTGAGTAACGGGTATATCGAAGTCGAGCAGGGCCGACTTCAACTTACGCTCTCGTTATTTATAGTGCAGTCCATTTTTTGGTTCGATTTTTGCATACCTTTCAGGCAGCATATACGGATTCTGCGTTGAAAGAATTTCTCGTACTTTGAGGCAATCCAAGAACTGACCCAATTTTTGGTTTCTTTGTAAAAGAGGACTACCAACTGGCAGTCGCACGAATCAATCTGGTGAATATGCGGGTCGGGTGAGACATTACAGTTTGGGGCTTCCAATTGGTTTCATGAGAAGTGTGTTTTGTTGGCCCAAGGGTTGTCATTGTCAGATTAAAAGAGAGCGTAAGTTAAACCCGTTACTCAGGGAAAGGATTATTTGTTAAACATTCGCACCAACTTATTATATCCTTATTACTCTAAGAGTATCGGGTATAAAAAGTAGGGTGAGCAAATTGCTATATACCGATTTTTGGAATGGGAAATAATAAAAAATTTAATATAAACAGATGGAACTGATGGTTCGACGCAATTGAATGCTTTTGTAACGCAAGGAAGAATCCTTTTCTTACAAATATTGTGGAAACCATCTCCGCAAACATATTGATTCGATATTGTCCGCTTTTAAATGGCCGGTGTCCTGGCTTGGCTCTTCTAAATTAATATAGTTGATATCGAGAATCTTGAGGTATTTGAATACACTTTATCATTAGACAGAACGCATCTACATACCGGCGTGTCTCTCGTCTCTCGTGTGGACGCAGGGGAGTATGCATTCACCTTGGCCATACCTATGTGTGCATTTAATATATCCTCCTACCCACCTACCCATAACCATATTGCATTGTATAATACGGTTCGTTCGTTCGTAACTCATCATTAAGCGCTGATTTCAGTTCAATTTCTTTTGCCTCACTCTTTGATTATTATCGTCGTCGCGTCGTCTTCGTCCTCAAACTCATGGCCCAACCTCAGCCCCAGCTTCGTCTGATGCGCCGTATGCGTCGTTTACGTAAATTCTTCACTGCGTGCCCTCGCGTCGCCCTTGCGCGATTTATATGCGCTCTGAGATTTATACGCTGACGCTGACCCTTGAGGAAATTATTACAAATTACTTAAGAATGCAAAAACGATTATGTGTATCCATCGAATTTGCAATTAGTGACGTGCACACTTTGCTCCTCCACGCCAGCCCCAGCCTCGGTCTACTCACCGTTGTTGCCCACAATCCAAAAGGCAAACATACATATCCACAGTGTGAGATTCCCATATCAGATGCGGCGTCGTGCGGGGCCGAACCGCAGGCATAGCACCTAACCACAGCCACAGAGCAGAGCAGAGCAGAGCGGAGAGCCGAAACGGAGCAGCAAGGCCCGGCCACGCAGAGACACAACCAACCAGCACCGCACCGCACCGCGCCGCACGAATCCGCATCTGACATTGCACCCTCTACTCACCCACAGTACTGCGCCGAGTCGATGTTGATAATTGCACATGCCGCTCAGCTGCATTGTAGGGTGTTCAGGTTTTGTATGCAAAATTGAAATGCCTTGCTGCTAACGTAGACAATGAGACCCATAAGACGCTGGCCCTGGCTTTAGATGCGGCTTTAGTCTGCTGTGCCTGCGGATTCGAAAAGCAGTTCTTGTTGTTAATTCCCTCGCCTCCTTGCCCCGGCCCGAAAGCGGTCGCTCTGGCATTCGGGTACGAGCAGCGATTCGAGTCTTTGTGTTGTTTTGTCAATAAGAGAGTATCAAATGGTCTCCATGACACCTAAGCGTAACCCAACTCGATTGCAGAACGGGAGATCATTTGGTTCCATGGACGGGTCGACCGCTTTGATTGAAGGGTGTGCCACCTTCGGTGCTTAAATACATATTCCTCCTTTCCTCGTCATTTTCAAATGAGAATCACACCAAAAACTATGCCTGGAATTATTGAATTCAATAATAAGCTTCGGCGGTTGCGCATCTGTGCTCTGTGTTCGTGGTGGTGGCTTGTCCCGTCTCTGTTTGCAACAAAGCGCTACATAATGATACCCATCTTAAGTCATAAGTGAGTCCTACGCTGCCAGCCGTTTGCATCACGACGGCTCCTTTGCGACGCTGTTTCGCGCATACCCCGTGCGAAGGCTGGGTATATTCGGCAATGGAAATCCAGTCCAAATGGATGTGGAAAATATCCAGTGGATCATCAAAACGAGAAGGCAAAGCTAACTTCGACTGTGACGAAGTTTTAATACACTTGCAAAAGTTCACTCCAACTGATTTAACCGGTATAATATATATAGGATATAGATATCAGATATTTATAAATTCAAAATTATTGAGAAAAAATAGATATCAAATATGCATAAATTCAAAATCATTGAGAAAAAAAAGGTTTCTTAGTAAAACACATTTTAGTTATCTGATTTTGATAAATTTTTCCAGAAGTATGTGGAAGTATATGGATTTAATATATACCAAAATTGGTGACGCTACGATGGAAAATAACACAGTTTTTCTAACTAGAACTATTTTTTTGACTGATCGTTCCTATGTCAGTTAAATGATATAGTCATCCGATCCGGCCAGCTCCGACATATTAGTTGCGTGTAAATAGAAGACTCTATGCACAATTTCAGCTTGATAGCTTCAAAACTGAGGGACTAGTTCACGTAGAAACAGACAGACAGACGGACGGACGGACAGGCGGAATGGAACTCAGCTCGTCGTCCTGATCAAGAATATATATTGTTTATGGGGTCGCAAATAAATATTTCTATACGTTACAAACTTCTGGGCAAAATTAATATTCACTTTGCAAGTGTATAAAAATCCGTTGTTTTCTCTGTATAGTTAACTCCACAGCTAACTGTAGTTAGCAAAATATAAGTAGCATCTTTGCCCTGTGCGAGGAATGACATTCCCTTTGTGATCGGTGCGGAGGTCCTGGGTCGATTCCCGGTGGGGCGAGTCTTGTAGTTATCTTGATCTATGGAATAGGGGGTCTTGGTCTAGTTAGCTTAAGGAAAACTATTTCTTTTATACACTGGGTATATTAATTTTGCCCAGAAGTTTGTAACGCCTAGAAATATTCATTTCCGACCCCATAAACTATATATATTCCTGATCAGGACGACGAGCTGAGTTTATTTCCGCTTGTCCGTCCGTCCGTCTGTCTGTCCGTCTGTCTGTTTCTACGCGAACTAGTCTCTCAGTTTTAAAGCTATCGAGCTGAAATTTTGCACAGAGTCTTCTTTTTCTTGCACGCAACTAATATGTCGGAACCGGCCGGATCGGATGACTATATCATATAGCTGCCATAGGAACGATCGGTCTAAGAACTAGTTCTAGTTAGAAAAACTTTTTTGTTTTCCATCGTAGCGTCACTAATCTTGGTATATGTTAGTTTTATATGCTTCAACATAATTCTGGAAAAATGTATCAAAATCGGATCACTATAGCATATAGCTGCCATAGGAACGATCGGTCGAAAAATAAGTCTTTGTGAGAAAAACTTTATTGATTTCCATCGTAGCGTCTCCAATCGTAGAATATATTTCTTTTATATGTTTCCACACAATTCCGAGAAAATTTATCAAAATCGGATGACTATAGCATATAGCTGCCATATAAACTGTCGGTCAAAAAACTAGTTCTAGTGAGAAAAACTTTTTTGTTTTTTATCGTAGCGTCCCCAATCTTGGTTTATATTAGTTTTATATGCTTTCACATAATTTTGAAAAAAATTATCAAAATCGGATGACTATAGCATATAGCTGCCATAGGACCAATCGGTCGGAAAATGTGTTTGACTTAGAAAAGTTTTTTTTTATGGTGTCAAATTTTTATTATCAATGATTTAAAAATTTTAAATATCTGATATCTATATCCTATATATATTTTTCCAGTTAAATCAGTTGGAGTAAAGTTTTTCGAGTGTATCAAAACTTCGGCACAGTCGAAGTTAGCTTTGCCTTCTCGTTTTAACAATTTAAGTTTTAGAACATTGAGAAACATATAGTTTTAACGGTACGTACCGGTATACCCAAAATAAAAGTCCGGGTACCGTATCGGATGCGAAAACCGGAACTGAAACTAAAACCGATTTCGTGACGTACTAGAACCGATAATGGTTCCTTATTGATATTTATTCTGAAAGTTTTATTGAGTTTCCCTATTTGTATTACTCCAAATTTTATTTGTATACTTTTTCGATATTGGTGTTATTCCTAAAGAAGATGTCGTGATTCGTAACGGTTATAGAGGGTGTGCCTGCGTCGCGACGATCTTTCTTATTCGATTATCGTGGTGTTGGTGGCGGTAACAGCTGCGCCTGATTATTGCTTGCTTTACGAATAGGTGGTGTGTGTGTGTGTGTGTTTGTGCGTGTGTGTGTCAGTAAGAACAACAACAGCCGCTGGAAGCAAAAGAAATACCCGTACATGTTCGATTTGGTTAGATTTATTTCATTTCTTTCTCTGCTTCATTTTTATTCCATTCCCCCCTCTCACACACCCTCACCCACGGCCACTGCTTGCGAGGGCATCGTCTTGATTTTCATTTTTGTATGTCGGCTTTTTTAATTCAATGCAATCAGACTGTATGGAAATTGCTTTGAAATTGGTAATGGAATTTGAAATACATTCGCATTTGCTGAATGCAACCCTGCACCCTTTTTCTGCTGGCAATTAACTGAAGCAGCTGAGACCAATACCTCTCGACAGCGGCAGAGGCCGAGACGGGATTGGGGACGGTGACGCTGCTGTCGTTTGTTCTTCACTGGCAATGCCCAGTCAGTGCTCCCTTTGTTGTGGTCGTTTCTATTATCAAAAGCCTTGATTAGCCAAAGGGTTCATTCAGGATTGTTAGCATGATGTTCACCTGTGAGTGTTCGAAGGTGCACGAGGGAGGGATATTAGCATGTTTCCAGTTACGCTTCCATTATTCCATATTTAAGGAGAAGGGTTGCCAGCATTTAAGAAGTGCTTTCAACTCGCTCGACTGACTGTGGTTTTATTTGGACGCTTGTGCGACTTCTTTGTAAGATAACTAGGAGAAATGTCTTATAGGCTTCTGCAAAACCAGGACTGCAAATTAATCTAAATTCGAAAGGGGTTCATCCCGAAGTATGTGTCCTAAATATCAAGACGATCACACTAAGTTTATAACACAAAGTTTTGGTGAACAGTGTTATACATTATTTTTTATAGGTCATTTCCACTGACTTGACGTATGTTTGTTTGTGATGTATGTTTATTTATTATATTGATCATCCTAACGCCATAAGTCAGGAGAGACTTTTTAATTTTCGCTTTAGTCACGAAAAGAAAAATAATACACTGAAAATGAGATCAGTACAGGAATCTTTAAATATACGACAAAAATGAGCATAAAATCGATATTAATGAATTAGGAGGTAATACAATCGAATCAAAACAGCACAGGATCATCCACAAAAGATACAAATATAATATGATAATAAGACTGTTAACCCTGACCCATAATATAGTTAAGACTATTTGAAAATCTTAATTTTGAAGGAATTGACGAAGATCTAAACTTTCATAACTTTTGACTTCAAAAGTGACCGTTTTTTCTTTATTAATTAGCTTCAAATCAGCTTATCGAATCTCCCTTGCGTGTTTCACTGAGTAATGGCATTCTGAAGATGTCCATGAAATTTGGCTTAAAAATATTGAAAATTGTTCGGGTTCTGCTGCGTGCTGATTCCGAAAACCAAGTTCCGCAAAAAATAGTAATAAAAGTAATATTTTTTTTTTAATTTCAAAATAGCAATTATGAACATTATATGCTGTTCCACAATTCTGCAAATTTTTCTCAAAATCGGTTTACCTTGTCCTATAGCTGCCATAGGACCAATCGGTCGGAAAGTGGGTTTTAGTAAGAAAAACTCTTTTGCTTTTTATAACAGCGTTAGTAAACTGCGGAATTTTGAATATTACTGTTCCGGTTTTCACTAAACTAAATTCGAATCTGGTACATGATCACTTTTCTAATAAACGACCGTGGCAACCGGTATCAAACATTAAATTTTAAATTTCTTTTAATGCGACAAATTCGACTTTAAATGCCTTAAGATGATTCATTTAATCAATTTTAGACAACAACACATGTACCACATTCGAATTCGACAAATTTTGGGCCCGTATATCCTATAGCTCCCATTGATCCGATTGGGTAGAAATGCGTCTTACTGAGATATCTTGTTTGTTTCTGATGGTAGTGTGCTCAAATTTTATAGTCAACTATCAGATTCTTAATGATTTCCAATTTATAATTAACTGACCTCTATATCCTATATGCATTCTATCGGTTTAAAAAGTTGGAGCAAGCGTTTCCAAGTGCATTAAAACTTCGGTACAGTCAGAGTAAACTTTGCCTTCTCGTTTTTATTATATTATTAGGTTTGAATTAAGAGATTTAAGCCAAAAAAAAATGGAAGGCAAACATGGGCTCCGCCGATGTTTTAAAATGCCCTTGCAGTTTTTTAAAGACAATTAAAGACATTGACAACAAAAAAGTTTTTCTATGGCAGCTTTATGCTATAGTCATCCGATTTTGATCAATTTTTCCAGCATTGTGTGGAAGCATATATAACTAATATATACCACGATTGGTGACGCTACAATGGAAAACAAAAAAGTTTTGCTCACCGATCCGGCCGATTCCGACAAATATGCAGCCTATGTGTATTTTAACACTTTTTGCAAAGTTTGGTCAGGATAGCTTTATAACTGAGGGAGGAGATAGCATAGACACAAACGGACGGACATGGCTATATCGACTCAACTCGTAATACTGATCAAGAATATATATAGTTTATGGGGTCGGAGATGCTTCCTCGTGACAATATTATTAAAATAACAAATTTTTTTGAAAAAATACAGGATTTAAATTACGAGAAAGATAATTCAGATAACAGTATATTTGTAGAAAATGTGATTTTCAAAATAGACTTTCTGAATCTCGGGGTGGTTTTGGTTAGTTTTATGTTAGTTTGTTATGATGGTTTTTTGATTTGCATCTTTTGGAGGCGACAAGTATAAGACGGTGAAGGACGAAGTCAAAATACATTAAGCTAGACGATCGGTGATTTAAGTTACTTTCCTGTACTCAAAGATATGCTCTAATTCACTAGTTAAAAATTAAAAACGAGGGCAAAGCTAACTTGACTGTGCCGAAGTTTTAATACACTTGAAAAACTTTACTCCAACTGATTTAACCGATTTTGATAAATTTTTTCAAAATTATGTGAAAGCATATAAAACTAATACAAACCATGATTGGTGAAGCTAAATAAAAACTAAAAGGTTTTTCTGACTAGAACTAGTTTTAAACCGACCGTTTATATGGCAGCTATATGCTATAGTCTTCCGATTTTGATAAATTTTCCGAATCACGTGGAAGCATATAAAACTAATACAAACATGATTGGTGAAGCTACGATGGAAAACTAAAAGTTTTTCTAACTAGAACTAGTTTTAAACCGATCGTTCATGGCAGCTATATGTATAGTATCCGATCCGGCCGGTTCCGACATATTAGTTGCGTGCAGTAAAAAAGACTCTGTGCAAAATTTCAGCTCGATAGCTTTAAAACTGAAGTAGTCGAGAGAGGACAGACAGACGGAGGACGGACAAAAATGGAGTCGGAACCATACAATCTTAGGGGATGATTTTTTTATTAAGAGGGGGCGTGGCAAAAATTTGAAATAAACTTGATCTGGTCGACTTGTGGTTAGTTTGTGGTGCAGACAATACAAGTCTACACTGAAAAAATGGTAGCTGTAGCTCTTGTAGTCTCTGAGATCTAGGTGTTCATACAGACAGACGGACGGGCGGACAGACGGACATGTCTATATCTACTCGGCTATTGATGCTGATCAAGAATATATATACTTTATGGGGTCGGAGATGCTTCCTTCTGCCTGTTACATACATTTGCACGAACTTAGTATACCCTTTTACTCTACAAGTAACGTGTATAAAAATGTACATTTATCAAGAAGTTCGGACACTTTCGGCTGTACGAAATTCCAGAAGCAAAAAATACTAGAACTTCGTTTTCCGCCATTTATGGGAAACAAGAGCTGATAGAGCAAATCCGAAACTAGTTTTGCAATCGGTGGACATGAATAACTCATAACTTTGGACTATCAAAAGCTGCGCCTCACAAAGTTGGTCACTTTGTTGTTG
Organism: Lordiphosa mommai; assembly: GCA_018904225.1. Classification (NCBI taxonomy): domain Eukaryota; kingdom Metazoa; phylum Arthropoda; class Insecta; order Diptera; family Drosophilidae; genus Lordiphosa; species Lordiphosa mommai. The sequence continues at coordinate 105,932 of JAEIFT010000200.1, read as the reverse complement.
CCCCGTCTAAAATTCAGTAAATATCGCTGCTGGTTAAGGGCTTATGGCGGAGCGCTACGAATATTATTGAATGACTAAGATCAAGAATTTCCACCTTTCATTTCAGATGGTATGCTGGAAGGAGGCTTGAACTTGGCCACAACTACATCCGCCGCTGGCACTACGGAGGCCGGATTCGGGGCATTGGCTGCGGCCGGTGGAGCAGATGGTAACATATTCTCACCAACTTCTGCTTCCAGTTGCTCGACTTCGTGCGGCAAGGCTCCCGGACGCGCTATGTCGCCGAACGCTGGTGACTTTAGCATGGCCACCACGGTCTACAAGTGCAATCTCTGTGAATACTTTGTGCAATCGAAGAAGGAAATGGGTGCCCACATTGAGGCTGCGCACCCGCAAGCGGAGAACGACGACTTCATTAGCATACCCACAAACACGGCGGCCCTGCAAGCATTCCAGACAGCCGTTGCTGCCGCCGCCTTGGCGGCTGTGCAGCGATGCAGTGGAGCCATGGATACTACGGATGCGGACGGCGATTGTCCGATAGATATAAAGCGGGAGCGACTGGATGAGGACGATGACCCCATGACTGGCATGACTGGCACCGCTGGCCTTCAGCTGGACGAAAGTAAGCCCATGGATACCGCGCCGGCCAAGACGTTACCGCCCAAAGAAGCTGCGGCACCGCCATCATCGGGTGTGCAGTGTCCTTTGTGTCTGGAGAGTGGATTCAGCGAGAGGTCCCTGCTGGAAACGCACCTTATGAGCGTGCACAGCGTTAACAGAGACGGACTGGCGAGGCTTTTGCAACTGGTGGACCATAAAGCCTGGCGACAGCCCCCGGCTCAATCGCAAGCGCAAACCGACTCCAATCCCCCAGCCGACTCTCCAGCTCCGGTCTGTTCGACTGTCAGCTCCAATGCCGAGACAACGGCTCCTGAAGATCCTGTGCCAGCGCCCTCGTCTGCATCAGCGTCAACGATCGCCATCTCCACCTCGTCTGCGGGGATGCAGGGGATTTCATGCCAACAGTGCGAAGCCAACTTCAAGCATGAGGAACAACTGCTGCAGCACGCCCAGCAGGCTCAGCACTTCCCGGTGCAAAACGGCGAATATGCGTGTCTCGCCATCAGCCACACCAACCGTCCCTGCTACACCAGCTTTGCCACTATTCCAACCATGATCACCCACTTCAGGGACACGCACATGAGCCTTGTCATCTCCGAGCGGCACGTCTACAAGTACCGGTGCAAGCAGTGCTCGCTGGCCTTCAAGACACAGGAGAAGCTTACCACCCACATGCTGTACCACAGCATGCGCGATGCCACCAAGTGTTCGCTGTGCCAGCGCAATTTTCGCAGCACACAAGCGCTGCAGAAGCATATGGAGCAGACACATGCAGCCGAGTGTACCGCAGCCTCCGCAACCAGTAGCAGTCCCCGGCTGCCATCGCCATCGCCCAGTTTCAGCGAGGTAGAAAAGCTGTCGGCTGATCAAAATGCATTCGACTCACGCAGCAACGAATCAGGTCAGTGGCATTAGTGGGTTAAGTGGTTAGGGAAAAGAGAATCGGAGACAGGCCCATGCCCGACAGCATCAGGTAGACTCGATAATGAAAGAAGCCTCTCTAGAATCCTTGAAGTTCGTCTTTACGAATAACGTCATGTCAAAAATTCAATTGTCATCCCTTCCAGAAGGTATATTCAAATTGCTGTGATGTATGGAACAGTATATATATTCTTGATCAACATGACAAGCTGAGTCGATGTAGCCATGTCCGTTTGTTCGTCCGTCTGTCTGTTACGCTGCGCTATGCGCTATCTCCTCTCCTAGTTTTAAAGCTATCTTGGCCAAACTTTGCAACAAGTATTGCAATAAATCTTTGTCGGAATATAGCATATACATACGTAGCATATCGTATAGCTCCCGTACAACAATCGTTTGGCTTGGTCACTAAAGAGGCGTCATCTGTTGGAAAATCAGATGCCTTGTTGCAAGCGAAAATTAATCCTAACTTTAACGACCTGGCTTTTTTTTCAAATCTGTCTGGAAACTTCTTTTTCCAGACTTTGAAAGATACGACAGTATGAAATAATGGAAAAAACTCGTATTTGCCTTAGATGTTATCTTTCCGTCTTTTAACAGTCAGGAAAGTTCTTTGCCGGACTTTCAAGTGCACGGCTGTCCGAAAAATTCCAAAAAAAAACTCCTGTCTGTTGTTGGATCTCCCGATTTTATGGCGAACCGCAATCCACTATGAGGAAAATCGATTTTGTGAAATCCTTTGGGGCCTGCAGGGAAAGTACCCAGAAAATGACGAATCCCAGTTCTGACCTCAAATAACCCTTAGCTCTGCCAGGAATCATCCTAGGTTAATAAGGGTAGCCTTCCTGATTTCCCTTGGGCCAGCGTTTCGTATCGATTTGGCCTTAAAATGTTGTTTAACGCCGCATCTGGTATTTCATATTTTCGTGTAAAACATTATATTTGTGGTGCAAAGTTTACACAGATCCATTGAGATCCATTTGGAAGGGATATTATGATGTTCTTTATTTGTTTTTCAGCTCCATTGCATGAAAAACTAAGATCAATTTCTTATTATTCAATCTCAAATGGATAAAAAAAAGGATAATAGATTATCCGGTCCAAATGGATATGGAAAATATCCATATGATAGCATATCAATAGCAGTTTTGCTTCCGTATATTGCAGGTGCCAAAGCGAATGAGGTTGCACGCCGATCACCACTCAAGTTGGAATCGCAACCGGCGAAGGACCCACTTCAAATGTCTGCTCCTCTGTCGCCCAATGCCAATGTCCTCGATGCCTCACAGGTGCAGCAGCAGCAACACTTTGCCGCATTGACAGCTGCCTTGTTGAAGCAGCAGCAACAACAGCAGTGCCAGCAGCAGGATGCGGTGGCTCTAACCACCGATGCCCTGTCGCTGGACCTGGCACATCAGCAGCTGCAGTCCCAGCACGGCACATTCGGAGTTGCGGGACTCAATCCACAATCGCTGCAGGGACTGCAGAATCTGCAGAACCTGCAGCACATGCAACAGCAGTTGAGCGCCGCGGCGGCCGCTTCGGGCATGCCCCTCAATCCTGTCGACATGCTTAATCTAATGCAGTTCCATCATTTGATGTCGCTCAATTTTATGAATCTGGCACCGCCTCTGATATTTGGTGCGAATGCCGCCAGCGGCAGTGGGTCAGCGTCCACGGCAGCATCAGCAGCAGCAGCGGCTCAAAACAATGGAATTCCCTCCATTTCGGCCGTGTCGTCCGGATCGGTCTCTGGTAACGCTGACATACAGCACGCGAGCAGCGCTGCGAGCGGAACGGGCGAAGCGATCCCCACCCAGGCACAACTTAGTGTGAACAACAACTCCCAGGTAAGTGTTACAGCGAGTCGTCTTCTGCCTTGCGCTTCAGGTCTGATTAATTCTTTCAGCAGCTGAGCAGCAACCAGAAGCGTGCTCGCACCCGAATCACAGATGATCAGTTGAAGATCTTGCGCGCTCACTTCGATATCAACAACTCGCCCAGCGAGGAGAGCATCATGGACATGTCCCAAAAGGCAAATCTGCCCATGAAGGTAAGACTGATTGAGTTAAAAGTTGATTTTGTGGTTTCTTTCTTTAGATTTGTTCACTGAACTTATTTTTGACACAAATTTAATTGGATACAAAGAATAATAAATACTTTACCCAACTTCAACTCTTGGCTTTCAGGTGGTGAAACACTGGTTCCGAAACACGTTATTCAAGGAGCGGCAGCGCAACAAAGATTCGCCCTATAACTTCAATAATCCACCATCGACCACCCTCAACTTGGAGGAGTACGAACGCACTGGCCAGACCAAGGTAACACCTTTAAACGACATTGTCAGTGCCCCCGCAGCGGTCGCCGCCCCAGCTGCTCCAACGACACCAACTACCATCAAGGGCAACACCACTCCGGCAGCGCCCGCCTCACGTCCAGCCTCAACCAACTCCAGTGGCAACATATCCGATTACTTGAGCCAGAATTTGTGCTTCGGTCAGCCAGTTGATAAGCAAGATCAGGGACTAGGCAGCCTGCCGTTTCCCCTGGAGGTGCAGGTAAAAACCGAGCCGCAGGACGAGATGATCAGCTCCAGCGAATTGGCGTTTCACAAGAAGCAGCAGCAACAGCAAGCGTTTCACTTTCTGAAACAACAGCAGCAGCAGCTGGGGGAAGCTGTCGACCAGTCGGGGGGGCTTAACGACAACGACATGCTAACTGATCAGCCCTTGACCACCTCAGCCGCCGCCTCGGTATCTTCCCTGGCCATTCAGCACTATCCACAGAGCAGCCAGCAGCAGCCCACGCAGGCGAATAGCTTCGAGACAAAGTCGGAAAGCGGCAGCTCCGATGTCATGTCACGGCCGCCCACACCAAATCTATACGGCAGCATGAACGATCTGCTGAGTCAGCAGCTGGAACACATGGGCAGCCAAATGGGTCCCCCCAAAAAACTGCAAATATCTGGCAAGACATTTGACAAGGCCTCCGCTCCCGGATCGGTCTCAGTGTCCCTGGCGGCGGGATCATCTGCGGTAACGGCCTGCAATCAATTCGAAAGCAACTCCAATTCCTCCAACTCATCCTCCTCCACCTCTGGCGGTAAACGGGCCAATCGCACGCGTTTCACTGACTATCAGATCAAAGTGTTGCAGGAATTCTTCGAGAACAACTCCTATCCCAAAGACAGCGACCTGGAGTACTTGAGCAAACTGCTGCTACTCTCTCCACGTGTGATTGTGGTTTGGTTCCAGAATGCGCGGCAAAAGCAGCGAAAGATCTACGAAAACCAACCAAACAACACGCTGTACGAAAGCGAGGAGGCCAAGAAGCAGAACATTAACTATGCCTGCAAGAAGTGCAACCTGGTATTCCAGCGCTACTACGAGCTGATTCGCCACCAGAAGAATCATTGTTTCAAAGAGGAGAACAATAAGAAATCGGCCAAGGCGCAAATTGCCGCTGCACAGATTGCACAGAATCTCAGCTCCGAGGACTCAAACTCATCCATGGACATACATCATGCCGCTGCTGCTGCAGCCGTTGTGCTAGGACCTGCGGTGCCACCAACTGCACTCGGCTCGCAACCGTTTGGCGCCTCGCCCTCACCTCAGCTGGTGTTTAGCAAGTCATCCTCGCTGACCGACTTCAGCCCGTCGACCACACCCACTCCGCCACAACGGGAGCGCAGCAATAGCCTGGATCATCAGCAACAGCAGCACCGGCTGGCCAAGTTTGATTGTGACAAGTGCGAGCTGCAGTTCAACCACCTGGAGCCCTTGCGCGAGCACCAGCTGATGCATCTCATGAATCCGACGCTATTTGGCGTCGCTCCGTCTAGTACGGACACCACTTACGGACCCTTTGGCAGCATATTGCAGAGCTTGCAGCAAGCTGCGCAACAGCAACAGCAACAACAGCAGCAGCCTCCGCCGGCTAAAAAGCGGAAGTACTCGGAGAGTTCGTCGAATGCCGATGATGCCACATCGGTGGGCGAGTTCGAGTCGGCCCAGAAGAAGTATGACTTCCTCTATCAATATTTCATGCGGCACGAGACAAACGCCGAGTTGAAGCAGCAGTTTCTTGTCCAGCAACAACATCAGCAACAGCAGGGCAACGAATCGGACTTGGAGCTGGAGTTCTTGAGTAATTTCTATCAGCAGAGCGAGCTGAAGAAGGTCAGCAACTATGACTTCCTACTGCAATACTATCGCAAGAGTGAGGAAGCTGCCAGCGGGAAACAGCAGCAGCTGCAGCAGCCCTTCAGCTCCAGCAAGAAGCCCACGATCGAGTTCCTGCTCCAGTATTACCAACTCAACGAGTCGAAAAAGTTTTTTCAGTTAGTTGCCTCGCCCCAAGCAATACCTGATGGCTCAGGCTCTCGGCCGTCGTCGCAGGTGCCGAGCGCGACGGCGGATGAAAGCATGAAAGTGAGCGGCGGTCAGGAGCAGCAGAGCCAGGAGCCAGAGCCTGAGCCGGAACAGTTGCCGAGTCAGTTGGAGCAGCCGGACATCGTGGGGAATGGCAAAGATCTAGACAAAAATGTGCAGCACGAACAGCTCAATAACAACAACATCAATACCATCAGCCCAAGTTTGGGCGAAAAACATCACTTTGAGGGACTCTCGATGGACAAGCCAGTAACGCCCAGTGTCGAAGACGACCGCGATCGAGCACGCAAAGCCAGTAGCGATCACGAGAAGACGCAATACTTGCAGAATCTCGAAGACTTTCTAGACGCCAGCATGATCGAGAATAACTCACAAACTCTGACATTCACCGACGAGGACAATGCCACCCAAAAGGGTAGCGAGGCCCCGGCACACAAGATAACCGACTTGGACTGCCCGTCGCTGAAGCAGCAACAGCAGCAGCTTCAGCCATCCAAACAGAACAAGCGGCTGCGCACGACCATTCTGCCGGAGCAACTGAACTTTTTGTACGAATGCTACCAAACTGAGTCGAATCCCAGTCGCAAAATGCTCGAGGAGATTTCGAAGAAGGTGAACCTTAAGAAACGGGTCGTTCAAGTAAGTGCAAACGACTGGCAAGTCCTATATATGTGTAAGCAGAGGCTTTGTGATTTATTTTGTATTATTGAAGACTTGAATGAGTTCTCGCTGTATCTCCCAGTTTGATTCGTTGCGAATGTTGGGGTACTCATCCAATGTAACCGTCTTTACTTCCGTATAGTCAGACATCTGGCTGCAATGTGTTCGGAGCATAGTGTTCAAATGAGGCGTTTATTGTCTCGCTCGATATCCTGTAAGAATGTCAGTAGGCTGTATGTGAGCACTGTGCGGCCGTGAGGGAGTGTCGGGCGGTTATCCATTTCATTTTTGGTGGTTTGGATCTTTTTTGGATCTGGTCATCCGATTTGAATGGATCCAAACGGATTTCAACTGATTAACCCCCATGAACCGATCGATGACATGCTTCCGAAACTACTTTGTGTATGTGGCGAGCTTAAGAATCGTCGTCCCATGATGAGAATTACGTTGGGTGAAGTCCCCACTTTATTGGTAGGTAGGTAGCATATTGCTATAAGTAAATGTATAGTATTAGACTGATGAGAATGGGGATACAGCGAGAACTCAAACAAGTTTTCAATACATTTTTTGTTAAATTTGATTTCATTTGGTTTTTATTTGTGCCTTTATTTGTTTTTGTTTTATTTAGTGAAAAGCCACACACTATGGAAGAAAACTGTTAAAAGCAGGCTGTACATTCGATTTAAGTTAAAAACACTGTGATGATTGATCAAGCTGAGGTCGCACACACACACACACACACCCATACGATTCCCTTCATTCAAATCGAGATCGAATGAACTCAGCCTGGACAGACAAAAAGAGTTTTTAAGGTAATTGAATGAAGACAACTTCGATCAGTGATGACTCCTTCCTATCGCTTATCGCAGACTTTATCCCGCCTTCGCACAGTGGTCCTTTTGGTCATTTTAGCTCGGATTACTTGATTACCGTGTCCAAAATTGTTTGATTTTTGGAAATCAGCTTATGCAGTTTAATTCGATTGTCTTTTTCGTTCCTTCGCTCACTGTTGCATAAGGTTCTGCTTTTCTGAGTGCTTGAACCGAGATCGTGGCCTCAAGCCAAAGGGGTAGAAACTCCTCTTTGCTTTGTGAATTTCCCATAACACGAGAATGGCCAAAAACTGGCGGCCAATTTTGAACATATGTCTCCACGATGGTCCATTTTACAGAACAATTCAAAGATTAGCACGGATCCACACAGATGCAGACAACTTTTCTTTCATTGAAGACAAATAGCATTGCAATTTCCACCAGGATTTAACACAAACTAATAGAAAGTCGTAGAAATCCGGCCATCTTTTTGTTTTGGATAAAACAGAAAATAGCGAAGGATTTTGCAGAATGTGAATTTTGAATTAATCCGCGCTAAACTGACCAAAAGGACCACTGTGCCTCGCCCCCTTCCATTTAATTCCGTTCGCTTTGTTTATGTGATTATTTGTTTATGTTTGCCTCAAACCAACTACACACTTAAGTGATTGATATATATCGGCTTGGCCTTCAGGTTTGGTTCCAGAACTCACGTGCCAAAGACAAAAAGTCGCGCAACCAACGCCAGTACGCGCACATCTCGGACGACAACAGCTATGATGGCTCCGCCGGCGGCAAGGAGAGCAAGGGCAAGGCCCTTTCTCTCAACCAGGACAATGACACCAATGACCTGCAGGACTGCCAGCTGTGCCAAGTGTCGCAGGTCAACATGCAGAAGCACGCCTTCACCGTGGAGCACATATGCAAGATGAAGGAGCTGCTCGAGCACACCAGCGAGCTCTACGGCAACGGCAACAGCAACGGCAGCGGCAGCGGGGCCAGCGACGACAACGATTCCGACAGGGAGAAACGCTTCTATAGCCTCTCAAAGGCTTTGCTGCTGCAGCACGTGGTCTCCAATGCGGCCAGTGTGGCGGTGGCGGGCAGTGGCACCGATTCGCTGCCCGACTTCGATGGGGCCGCCAATGAGAACCAGGGGCAGGCAGCGCGCGACGACGACGTTGCCGAGCCGGTCCAGAATGCGGCTGGCAGTCGGGATCTCATGCAACAGCTGTTCAACCGCAATCACATCACCGGTAAGAGTAACCCACTGATTTCCGTGCCCGTTCCCCGTCAGCGTTACGTTGTGCGTTACATTTTTCCATGTGTTTTTTAATTTTATTTCCTAATTTATAACCTATGCTTTAGTGCGACGACTACGAGAGTAGGGCCGATTGTATGGGCATTGTCAAAGACTAAACACTACGTTGTTTCAAACATACCACATAATACCGATTAGGAATACTTTACGCCTCGCAATCCATTATATTCCGGATAGATTAATTTAGCTCTAGGCAAGTCAGGGTTTCCACCAGATAGTAATCTGTCACTTGGCAACTTCCAGTTTATACTAAACACTACAAGTGTACCCGAGATAGCGTGTCGCTAGGATCCGCGGTGATCAGTACTTGGTACTTTTTTGGATGCTGGAAACTCGGCGATTGGTAGATTAAGTAGCGTACGCCTACCCGCTCGTATTTGGGTGGGAGTTGTATTTAAATCGTAGCTTAATTAGAAATCGAATTATCTTAACTCGCTCTCGAACCACACATGTACAGAATAAAAACCAATATTATATATTATTTCACTCCAAGTGTATGATTTGTTTTTTGTGTTTTTTTTGGTTTGTCCAGTCTTGTGTTCCTTACATTTTGCTTATGATTTGCCTGGCGATTTTCAGTTGGACCGCCTGCCACCCCTCGGCTTAGTAATAATGCGTATTTTAATAGTTATAGGTGGGAAATGAATTGGAGACGTCTTTCTACCGGCTAACCGTGAAGACTCCATGGGATTGAAGGTGAGTGTAAATGGTGCAAATAAATTTAGACCCTTTACCCATGCTCAAATAGTGAATTCAAGCGGGCTAAAGGTCATGAAACACTCACAGAACTGGACTTCAGAAAAGCTGGCTTTTCTTACTGATGATAGAACTCAATAACAACAACAAAACTTTCATGACCTCAAGCCTGCTTAGACTTTGGAGTAAAGTGTGATGTAAGACTTATTTGTAGACCTATTTATTATTAGCTTTGATTCTGTCTACATGATTTTGAAATCGATTTAGGATTACGGAAAAAAAAGCGGCAACAAAATGTTGCCTGGTCTGATAAGTGCACAAGGCAGGAGATAAAGGCTTCTTGGCGCGCGCAAGCTTTGTGTATCTGGTGTTCACTCTTGGACAAATTTGTAGTAATCAGGGATTAATCCGGTACCGGTTCCGGTACGTACCGAAATGAGTATTTCGGTTTTTAACTTATTTCGGTTCCGACACGGTATCCGATCCCCGTATAAGCACAATTTTTCAAATATTCAAAAAATTAATTAGATTAGAAAATATTTTTCATGGGGGTACTATCCCATTCTTTTCTTGTATCATGTTTATGATTTAATCGCAGTAATATTATAGCTGAAATATATCTTAATTTTGGTTTGAAATAATCCACCATAAAATCTGTTGATGCCCTTAAAGAAGAAAGAAACCGAAACGGTACCGGTATTAGCGTTTCGGTTCCTATTATAACGGTTATCGGTTTTCGGTTCTAAAAAGAATTTTAATATTGGTTGCGGTTCCGATATCGGTACGTGGCTTGAAACGGTTTTCGGTTACGGTATTATTCCCTGGTAGTAATATTTGTTTGTGTTGGCCAGACCTTAGCTTAGGGCATTCAAATTGTGGCGTGTTTTTGTACTAACTCCCCCTCTCCATCTATCCCTCTCGTTGCAGGCTTCAATCCAGCTATACTAACTAACAATCGACAAACTGACGAAGCTTAGGCGATACATTTCGAATATAATCATACTATGAAAACTTGAAAGTTCCTATTTTACAGAATTGATCAAATTGATGACATTTCACGAGATACTACACACACACCCTATGTATAAGAGATCTGACGAAAACCAACTAAATTAGTAAGAATTGCAAATGATACGGAAGTGTTCCTAACTATTCAAAATATATGTAGCAATAATCGATGATGGGTATGCTCCGCAACAGAGGCATCCTTTTACTACCCCCATAAGTATATACGAACGCATTAGAATTAGAGAGACGCAAACTGAGTTCCTAGCATTTGATTGCTTTATGCCTTTGTTTTCTATTTAAGAATGTAACTGAAACGAAAATCGTAACCAAAAGAACCATTACAAAAACGAGACCTCAATTCGGCATGCCGAAGTCGGCAAACCAAAAAAAAAAAAAACCAACTTACTTACATAAAAATGTGCCAATGGTTTACTTTGCGTTGCATACGCATATGCATTTGCATTCACTGCGAAACACTTGAGCTATATATTTCGCATGGGGTTCCAAAGTTCCTAAAAAACAAAATGCATCTGAGCAACGCACGAATAATAAATAGTACGTACACACACACACACACAATAATACATCATACCCGTCTGACTCGACGACGCTCTCGTTGAACCTATCAAATAGATTCGATTCTTTGTTAAATATTTGTTATTTTATTTTCGATTCTGTTATTCACATTTCTGTGGAGAAATCACAGCTATCTCACCATTAAATCTTCAGTTAGACAAGGCTTCCAATACAGAACTGGACACTGGACTATCACACCGTTATATGTTGTCATTCCCTCTAAATCCAGAGTATTTTTTTGTTTCAGTTAAATTGTTATTCAGTTATCCTCAGACCGCAACAGATTCAAAAATAACAAATTATCCAACAGATATTGCATACGTACGTTTCCTTAACATATAGAACAAAACTAAGAGAAAAAACTTTACTAAGAAGTTCCTATAGTATATAATATGAATAAACCTATACCTAACTGTAAGACTTAAGAGAATATATACACATGCGTACACACTTACAACAAAATACCATATTCGATATATATATACATACAATAGACGGCAATCGTTTAAAGCAACGGTGTGTAGCTACGAATCGCATTCAAAAAAACCAACCAACAACAAAATATGAAATATTTTAGTATTTGCATAACGATTATGGAGTACAGCTCGATATGCATACTCGCACATATATATATATACATACAACATACATACACTTGCATACAAGTATATATATATATATATATATATATAAACCGAAATCCTCGCAGCAAAGTGAATAGTCGTAAACACACACAATATATACATGCATAATATTTAATGGATAAGTCAAATAACGATTGTACTACTACTACTATGGATCTACACTCCTTCTAAATGCACAAATCACACACAACTGAAAACACCCCCCAGCAGATCACAAACGGATTCAGTGAACGCCATTTCCCCTGAGTTAGTAAGCATATGACATATCACCGTATAACACATACCGGAAAATCTTCAAAAGGCAAAACTCCGCTCTTGGCAAAGTAAGGGATTCGCATAGCACGCGACGGAGGGTCCACAGCGCACTTCCTCCCTTACCACCCACGCTAACTCGTGGATATTTGCTCCTGGTCTACTTTCATTACTCCCACATTCTCGACACACTCATCCTACAGCTGTACGCAATTGGCGAATGGAGAATTAAGTAAATAGTAACACACCACACACACATAATACCTACCTACATATGTATTAATCAGAGTTGCTGCAAGAATGGCGTAGAATTTACAACAACAAAATTAATAAATGAAAAAACAAAGGATAAAAATACATATTTATAAAGTTCCTATATATTTAATGAATGGCAAAAGATGTGCATATATTATAAAATTATAACTAAATAAAGGTATGAAGAATACAGGCGGCATTTTGTGAATGGGCTCTGGGTTCATGGTAATCATCCATTGGGGGATCGTTTGGTCTTGTGCTGATTATTTCATCGCATTACCTGCATTAACATGGCAGGATATTGGACGATTACTTACGCGGTCGTTTTCATTCGTTTTAAGCGTTCACACACTAAAAAAAAAACGAGAGCGTAAGTTAAGGCCGGCCGTTACTCAGGAAATCTATTATTAAATAACAAAATGCATTGCGAAACAATACTTCGTGATGGACCGCGTGGAGGGGGCAAGTGTGATCACGGTCGCCACTTCTGGGTAGTGCGCTACGACAACGCCCCAGGATTTACTAAACACTATTACGCACATTTCTATGCCATCTCCTCCCTCAGTTTTAAAGCTATCTTAATCAAACTTTGCAAAAAGTGCAAATGTGCAGCCTAACATTTGTCGGAATCGGTCGAATCGGAAGACTATATCAAATAGCTGCCATAGGAACGATCGGTCAAAAAACTAGATCTAGTGAGAAAAACTTTTTGTTGGTGGGGAGTATGCAGACAATTATCAAACGCAAGAATTGTGAAATCAGAAATTATATTTTTATCCTGAAAGGTTAAGAAGTTTGAGCATATAAATACTAATAAACTTTCGCGAGGTGGTTTCGCTTTTCGTTACTTTAAAAATAAGCTTTTTGTTTTCCATTGTAGCGTCACCAATTGTGGGATATATTAGTTTTATATGCGTCCACATAGTTTCGGAAAAATTGATCAAAATCGGATGACTCTATCATATAGCTGCCATTGGACCGATCGGTCGGAAAATGTGCTTTATTAAGAAAATTTTTTTTATGGTATCAAATTTTTATTATCAATGATTTAAAAATTTTAAATATTTGATATCTATATCCTATATATATTTTACCGGTTAAATCAGTTGGAGTAAACTTTTTCAAGTGTATTAAAACTTCGGCACAGTCGAAGTTAGCTTTGCCTTCTCGTTTTTTAATAAAACGAACCCTCAATCAAATTGTTTATAATGAGGTACGGGCCAAAACTACATCAATTGTGATCATAATATCGTTTCCGTTCTAATTTGAGATAACCTTTCCCAGAATCATGGCTACCACCACTACATCTTTTTTGTGAGACCTTGCTTGGCAGACCGAGAACTTTTTTAACCGCCCTCGAATTCAAAACATTGTTTTTGTTTTTTTTTTATAAAAATATTTAATAACGAATGACAAAAAACCGAATTAAAAATAGAATTTTGTTTTCTCTCCAGAATTAAAAACAAAAAAATCAGCTAAAAACCTTATGAAATGTAGATGACCCTCTTAAGCTGCGAACCACTGTAATTCATTTATTAATCATATTAATTCAAAAAACTTCCGAAAGAAAAACGGACATTACGCCCAATTTGGGGGTTATGTCCGGAATGAAAACGGACTTAACGCCCAAATAATTTTTGGGCGATAAGTCCTTGGGGGTTATGTCATGCCACCTATGACGCCCTTCTCTAAAACTAAATACTCCTAAGGCAATGGGATCTAGGACTCGTTCTGGACAATTGTTTATTACACAATGTCCGTCTCGCTCTAAACACCATGTTTTCCTATCTGTGTTATTAGACCTTAGCAACATGTTGAAATCGCTGGCATCATTTCAAAAGTATCTCAACTCGGGCTACCACTCAACAGCGCCACAAATTGAGAGGCGTCACAATCTTTTCCCTCTAATAATAATGCTCTGTGATTATTATTAGAGATAACGATTGCTCGGTCGCCACAAACTTAACAGCGAAATAATCAGCTGTTCTTTGTTATTGTCGCTCTCTGAGTACAGTCAAGACAATGTCCGTCCCGCTCTAACCACCGTGATTTCCTATATGTGTGAAAAGACCTTAGCAACATTTTGAAATTTCTGGCAACATTTCAAAAGTATCTACATGCGTGATATCTCTTAACAGCGCATTATTTTTCTCTAATAATAATGCTCTGTGCCGGCGTATCTGTGATTAAGTCACTGTCACGGGTAATCATCAAATCACATATTTTTAAAGTATATTTGCATATTTAAAGTAACAGTGTGATTTGATGACTGCCAGTCACTGTGACTTAATATGGCCAATCACAGTTACTAAATCACGGGTACACCGATAAAGCTCATCTCTTATCTGCAGGTTTCATGACCACAAAAATCACATCAGTTTCAGTTTGTTACTGGAGAATACTATTTAGGCGTTTTACATCGTTTGTGATGTGACGTAACGTGACTAATGCATCAAATTATAAGAAATCTTGTAGCATTAGGAAAACAAATAAACAATACAATACAATTCCTCAGAAGACCAAAAAAGGGAACGAATTTTTGATGAAAACCCGGATTTCTCTCATCGAACACCTTCCGTATTCGCCTGATCTCTCACCCTGCGACTATTTTCTATTCCCAAAACTTAAATCCAAGCATTTAAAGATGATATCCCAGCCATTTAAGCTGACGCAACCGAGGCACTAAATAATATTCCTATAAATGATATAAAAAAATCCATGCATGCGCTGGTTCATCGTTCCCAACGTTGTATTGCGACAAATGGATCCTATTTTGAATAAATAATAACATCCAAAGATAATATAATGTGTATTTTATTCTATATCCAAAAAGTTCGGTTAGTTTTGGGACACACCGTGTAGACTGCACATTTGCCGCAACCGGCCGGAACTGTTGATGCTGATCAGGAATATATAAACGTTAAAGGTTCCGATTAGTTCTGGGATTTGCACAAGCTCAATATACCCTTTGTGCCTTCGTTTGGCTTTTACATAGTGAGGGTGTTCACTAGTCCTCGTAAAGTGGTAAATGGTAAATTTACCACACACGAGCTAATGGGCGCTGACGGCATAACTCTTAAACTGGTGGTCGTGTGTTCGACCCTTGGAGTTGACAAACTATTTTTTTTTTTTCAGTTTAATTATCGCCTTTGTTTTTAAACTTTTCTGAAATTGGAAAACAGTTTTGCGCTTTTTACTTTCGTTAACTTCTTTGCATACATTTCGAATTTGCTTGGTATACCATATTGATGCCATTTTTTTTTTTCGATTCTTTTTTGTAAACATACCATCACAAAGGTTGTAATTTTGTTCTCATGTGTTTTGTTGCTTGTGTCGTAATATTTTGGAGTTTACTGGAGGACTAGTGAAAACCCTCAATGTAATTTTTCAGCATTTTTATTTTATTTGATAGCCTGCAGGAGGGCTCTGGCTACGCCCATGTTCCTGAAGGATTAGAGGCTGCAACCGGATATGAACCGATGTACTTACATTATCCTTGATCCCACTCGAATGACCCTATTAACCATTATGTGGATTTATTACAGATTAGAACATTGTATTTTCTACAATTTTCTTTAGGTCTACGTACGTGAAGCAACTGAATCTCGAAAATATACATTTATCTTAATCCTATTTAGTAAAACATAATCGAATTCATATGCACGAGCGCATTTGAGTAGCCCGCTCACACGGGGCGAATCGTGACAGCCATCGAAGTGTACTAGCAATTCTCCCCAAATGCAAGCGGGCTCCTCGGCTAAGTACTTACGTAGTTATTAGTATATTAGTATTAAGTTAGAGATAGTTGTTAATAATAACATATGCATTACACACAATATACACAATTACAATTCGTCATAGTCACAGTCACAGTCTTCAGTGTTACTTATGTAAGTATGTCACAATAATATTAAGTGAGAGTAAGTGTATTCCTGCCTGTGGGTCGGTGCAGTTTGGTGGCATCGCATAGAGTTGGTAAGTATTTGAGTAAGAATATGTGTGCCTAGATGCACTGTTACTCACACATTGCACAATGCAATAGAGAGATAGAGAGAGAGAGAGAGCGCGCCCACACATGTCCATTCGGAGAGCGAGAATGCTGCTGAGCTGCTGCTGCCTCACTGAAGTAGTGCACTACAATACCAAAATACGCCACTCATACTCAAATTGAACTTGAGTCCGAGGAATAATGGTATAAAACTGGGCGATTTCCAGCGTTTTGGACCAATGAAGATAGCCATGTGTTTTTTTAGGCGCCGTTTTCTCCTCTTCTTTGTCAACCTGTGCAATTCTTTCAGACTGCAAACAGAATTGCAAATTCTCCCGAGTCAGTTGGATAGTTTTGAATTACGGGTACTGTATGTATATATATATGTTTATGTATATAATTGTAATTTATTATTGATTGCACCTTTTGAAAACAGTTTTATTGTTGTAGTGTTCATGGTTGCTTACATTCATTCATCTTTTTAAGTGTACATTTAATTGAAAGATACATAAATTACAAAAACGCGCCCGTGTATAAGCATATTCTTTAGCTTTAAACTTTAACATTGTGTGGTTGAAATCAAATTCGCCGTACGTACAGATACATTATGTGGTTCAATAGTCGTAAGTGGTAAAAGTAGGACACAACGCACTGGCATACATACTAACTAATTCATTCCGATTTCGATTCCAAAGAGGTTATGCCATACACATGCGTGTACAATATCTAGATCTAAGCTTATATTCGATGATTTCGATGCGTAGGTGGTTGGCAAAGGTCTAGATACAAGGTCTATAGAGTATCTAAGCGTGTGAACCACCTAATTCGATACTGATAAGTGTTTCTCGACAAAAATTCGTTCAGTTGGCAAATGACAGTTGCAGTTACGTATGTACTTGTATGCTTACTAAATAATGGATCAGAAAGCACTTTACTTTAGAAGTGGCAAGTGGCTAGATGAAGGTATGGGGTGCGAGTAATGTATTGTATGTATGTATGCAAGTGCCTACTAATGGATTATTCTCATTTACATCATCCTCATAAGTATAAAACAGCAATCATAGTAAATTCTAACAAAAGTTGCATTACGTATGTAGTATTAGATATTTATATCTATATGTATAGTTAATATATATATACAAAACGCATCCCAAAGTAAGCAAGTTCTTTAAAAAAAAAATATCCCTTTTTGAAGAAGCCACGAATGGATGGGTCAATGCGTTAATTAGGCACATCTTTCATCGACATCCCGTCAAAATTATCGCTCACAGAATAACGCTGTGTTTAACAGTAAAAACCGACCGACAGTATCGGCTTTGTCTCAAATGTACCTAACCCACTATATGGGATAGTTTTAAAGTATCCTGATTACCTTGGGATGCACCTTGTGTATAGAGTTATGTATGCATCCGTATCTGTATCTCAGTAAGTTATGTAAATTTCAGTATGCAATGTGCTTACAAAAGAAAATTGTATTAGGCGGAGTCTTTGGTTATCTTAAGTATTTACTCGTAAAATTCACTTAAACTACAGAACGGCAAAGCCGGAGATTGCTGAATATTGCAGATATTGCCCACCACAGTTCAGAAGCCGCTATACCCGCTTAGATCGGACGGCTTGAGACGCTCAAAGACGCTAAGATGATGCGTCGGATGACCAGGATGCGAGTGCGAGTGATGATGATGGTGGGCGGCATGGGCATAGCCCGGATAGTTAGCCTGTGGTGGCGTATGACCGTACGGATGGGCAGCGTACGCATAATTCGGACTGGGCACATGCAGTGTAGAGGGCGGTCCTGCCTGCATGCCGACCCCGTAATGTCCTCCATAATCCGCTGCTCCGCTGGCCGCATGCTGCGACCCTGGTGAGTAGGCCGCGGCCGCTGCCGGCCCATACATTGAGTTCACATTCACTGGCGCCATGTGAGCCATATGATGTGAAGCGGCGATATGTGCATGCTCCATATACATCTGCGGATGAGGATGCTGGTGCGGATGTGTTAGATGGTGCTGCGTAGCCACCGCGGCTTGTTGATTGTTAACAGACGCTGCTGCAAAAGCCGCACTGATCAGATGGTTGGCATGATGTGCATAGCCGGTGGGGGCGGCGGTGGGTGTGGGACTGTGAATGGCATAGTCACCGCCAACATTTTGGTTGTTGTTGTCCAGCCTACTCGAGTGGGTATTGGGATTGCCATTGTCTTGGGGGCTGCTGTTGTAGACGGAAACTTCCGTCTCCGCTGTAGTGGCCGCCGACGAAGCAGCCAGTTGGCTAACGGAGAAGTTGTTGCTCAGCACATTGCTGTTGTCATTAGCAGCCGTGCTCAGAGACTCCGCTGGAAGGGGCACGGATGTTGCTTCCTGCTGCTGGCAGCGCTTGTGTTGCTGCTGCTGTTGCTGCTGCTGCTGTTGCAGTCCCAATAGACGACTCTCGACAGCAGCTGCCGCTGCCGCCGCTGTGGCTGTTGATATGGCACTCGACTCATGCTCACTCATGGCTGGTATTTGATCTACCAGCGATTCCAAGCCCGACAAACTCTTTCGCGCCACATCTGAGCCCATTTGCTGGCCTGCTGCTGGCTGAGATGGGTTCGCTTGCGGGTGGTTGTGGTTCTGGGTGCTGGGGCTTAGGTTAAGGTGATGATGGTGGGGGGAAGACATGTGCATATAGGGGCTGTTATTCTGGTGGTGCTCCTCATACCGCTGCCAATGCTCCTGATCCTGTTGGTAATGCAATGCGGGCATTGGTTGCTGGATGGATTTTTGGGCGGATTGTTGCTGATTTTGAATTAGATGCGCATGGGGATGTACTAGCCACTGCTGGTAGTGCTCCTGGGCATTGGAGTTTGCCTCTGTGTCGTGTGCTGGACTAGCGTACTGGGACTTATCCAAGCCCTGCTCCTGGCTGAGTACTCGTCCCGCCGGCCCATCGGTATGTTCATCCGGCGGTTCAAAATCAACAACGGCACACATATTCGGTGAGTTGGGTGGTGGCGTTTCGCCCAGATGCGGCTGATCCCTCATACCAAGGCCCGCTATACCTGAAATACCCTGCGTTTGTTGTTGCTTCTGGGCCGCTGCCGCCAGGTGATCAGTCTTGGGACTCCCCTGGGCCACTGGCGCCACTTGCGATACAGGAGGAGTGCCTGTACCATGGCCATGAGAGTGTGGGAAAGTGCAGTTGAGGGCTGGAGAGGCCATGGGCGATGCTGACGATGTGTACAGCATATGCGAAGGCGGCGGTGTATTGTACAGGCTGGGGGGCACCTGATGACTGCTATTCTGTGGCGATGCTGCCATGTGCTCCATAGAGAGCGTGTGCATGCTTGGAATACCCGCTGCCTGTGCGCTGGGATTCGAGTTGGGCTGCTGTTGTTGCTGCTGCTGCTGCTGCTGTTGCTGCTTGGGTGTCATCATACTGTCCAGAGATGGCTTAAGTTTCTTTGGCCTACCCCGCTTTTTCTTGGGCGTCTCGCCGCCACCAGCATTGCCTGACGCCATCATTGAGAGATTTAGTATATTGTTAAAATCGTGATGGGGCATTTGTTGGGCATCGATTGTGATTTTGCTACCAGTTGCCGGATCGATCAGCTCCTGCCCCTTGATCTTTTTTGGCCGGCCTCGTTTCTTCTTCTCCTGTGGCTGCTGCTGCTGCTGCTGCTGTGGACCCTGTCCAAAGACGGACAAGTAGTTGTCACTTCGAATGACCTCGTCGCCATAAATAAAACGACCACCTACAGTTGTGCTGTTGGCCGGGGACTCATTGGTGGCCAAATTGGGCATTAGCTTGTCTACCACCTGACTAGAACATTTCGTCCCGGCATCATCGAACATCAAACTATTTTGCTGATCAGCGTGCGCGTGCTGATCCAGACCCTTGTGGGGTTCCTGCTGTTCGCAGCACTGCCGTATGCGCTGCTCCGTAAAAACGCACTCGGCCTCCTCAATGTGCGGAATCAGGCCGTTTAGATAGTCGCGAAACTTCTTTAGCGCTGCGTAGAATGGTACCTTATCAGCGGCCCGAGGCAGCTGGGCGCAGCGTGCGGATGATGATGGCATTACCCAAATGTACTGCAAAGAAACGAAACGAGAATATAATACTAGCTCATCTTCCGATTCGGGTGCGCTTGGGCCAACATACCACTGGGTAGCACCAAATGCAGTGTATTCTGCAGCGCTCAGATTTCGATACGTTTTGCAGGTACTTTGTACCATGGCATGTATGTAATTGCCGAACTGTTACTACGTTTATGCACAAATTAAAAATCATGCTTTTTGCCCTTCAAAGTATGCTATCTTTATAAATATTTTTTTTTTTTTTTTTTTTTTTTTTATCTATATAAATATTTTCCTTAAATATGAAATAATTAAGGAAAATATTTATAAGCATAAATGTAGTATGTTAGGGGCCTCTCAAACTGTGTAAGTGCTGCAATTGCTAACAGTGCTGCCTATCGTCATTATTTGTTTTGCTTATAACTCGACTATCGTTTATCAGATCGGGAAACGATGTGTGGAGTAACAATGGGGACATTCA
This sequence comes from Lordiphosa mommai, assembly GCA_018904225.1. Classification (NCBI taxonomy): domain Eukaryota; kingdom Metazoa; phylum Arthropoda; class Insecta; order Diptera; family Drosophilidae; genus Lordiphosa; species Lordiphosa mommai. The sequence continues at coordinate 85,251 of JAEIFT010000200.1, read as the reverse complement.
GCAGATAATTTCGATTAGCGATTTGTGTTTTATGATTGCTGATTTTACATAGTTCATTTTTAGATGTCGTATTGAATTATAAATAGGGTTTTTCAACTCAAAGATGCCAGTTTCATACGACACCTAAAAATATACTATGTCGTATACGTAGGTTTTTAAAACTAATCATTAATCGAGTGTCTCTGGTGAATGCGTTCAGTAAATAATGACGATTGGTATGAATGTATGGAAAGTCCAAACATTGGATCTGCCAAAGTGTCAGAGAGATATGCCGATTTTTTTGTCCAATTTGCGGAAGCGGAGGGAGGTGTGGTAAAAATTGAGAATATACTTGATCTGCCTGCAAATATAAGGTAATATAATATAAAGTCTACTTTCCATACACTTCAAACCTCAAGCTCTTATTATCTTTGAGAGATTAACGTTTATACGGACAGACGGACGGACGGATAGGGCTATATCGACTCGGCTGTTGATGCTGATCAAGAATATATTGAAACTTTATAGGGTCCCAGATGCTTCCTTCTGACTGTTACAAACATATGTACATAGACTGGCAGGAGGGGAGTGTGTTACGGAACTTACTGTATCCGTGCCGTCAACACGATCCGGCTGACGTCCAAAGTGAAACTCCTTCTTGCCCGAGAAAACCTCGAAGATCAATTTTCCATTGAAGACAGCTACCTTGGGCCGGTAGCGTTGCAGTTTTTCCAGCAGAATGCGACTGCCCTCCTTGATCTCCTTCCGTGTCAAGTCGGCTGATCCCTTTGTTGCGCGCGCTACCATATTGGTAAAGCCAATGCCATGTTTGAGCAGCTTGTGGTCCTCATCGGCGTTCATCTGCTCCTGTGTAAGTCCAGCCAAGTAGAGGCATTTCCAGAAATGATTGCCAGGCCCGGCATAATGATGACCCTTGTAGGCGGCGAACAAGCCCGGATTTATGCCGACCTGCAAACATCAATAGCGATTTATGTACTCATCCCACAAGCCAACTGCCACGCACACGATAGCTTCGACATGAATACGAAATTTACAACTCACTATAACGATATCTAAGTTATCACACAGATGATCGGGAATCGTCCGTTTGATGACCTCCGCCTCAGACATGCCATTGAATCGATCATGCTTCTTACGCTCCTTGGGTTTGATGGGCAAGGCATCGCCCGGGGGCGCCGCCTGTGGCGACATCGTTGCCCTCACTACAAGAGAAACAAAGTGGAGTTAATTATATGTGGATACAGGATACTACTATCAAGAATTGATGAACCAACCACTGTTGAATCGCATCCCCATCGATAATCAGCTTCTTTTTGCGACCACGCCGCTTGGGCGTTGGCTTGGGATCATCTATATCCAGCGCCTTGCCCTGGCTATGCGTCTCCATGTCGTTGGAGTCTTCAAAGGGCTGTTGCTGCTGCTGCTGATGGGTGCGGTAGAGGTCAGTGGGACAGTCGACATCTCCGTTTGGCACGGACATTGGCAATGGCGCATAGCTTGACGCGTTCGCTGCGACACCGCCTTCTGCATGTGTATGCCGGCTAACAGGCGAGAGCATGCGCATCTCTTCACCCATAAAACTGTAGGGATCAACGCTGGGCCCTCTGGAGTCTGAAGCCATATGCGGCGGGGGTGGAGGCCCTTGCGCTTGCATCTGCTGGCCGTTGGATGTGGACGCAGATATGGTTGACTGCTGCTCCTCGTGCTTGCTCTGATTGGGATTTGGATTCGGATTTTGCGGCATTAGGCCGAGACCGCCGTGTTGCATCTGGTGCTGCGGTGTCACCGAGTGAGTGGATGAGCTGTGAGAATTGGGCGTGAGCACATCGCCGGCACTTGTCTCATATCCATCGTCTTGGTTTTCCGGTTTCGCGTTGGCGGGCGAGAGAGTTCTGTAAGAATGCATACGAAAATAAATAAGGGGGGACTCAGTTTGGCCGGAGAACGTTTGAGATAGTAAGTGGCCAGTACGTGGTTGAGTGATTAACTCAAAACTATCTGCATACAGTGCAGAGATGCGCCTAACGCCATATTCCACCTGCTTCCACTAGTTCTTGTAGCAAGGCAACTGGCTAACAACACAACCCGAAGACTATGTGAAACCGTAATCCGGAACCGGGGTAAATTGGGACACTCGACTGTACATGACCGCCAAGGATTCCGGCAAGGCTACTTTCATTGAACAGCTCGGAAATAATATTCGAATCTTTATTAAGGCTGCAAGCCACTAAAATTCGAAGGACGCGTTCAATTTACCAAGCTAGTTGATACGTCACTCAATAGTAGAATGGAACGTATTCAGTTTTGATATACATACATAACCAATAAAAGGAACAATTCTTTGAAATTGGATTGCAGTCTCTACCCCTTCCACGTTAGAATGTCAGTTTCCCAAATGTACTGTTTACTCGTATTATACCAAATTTAGATACGATTTTGAAGTCATTTTTGAACTGAATTTAATTCCAAACAGAGGAGTTCGGTTGGGTTCAGGCTCTGAAGGTCATACCACCAGGAGTGGAACCTACTTCTCTATATAGAATTTATTTAATATATCGTTTCAGTTGGGATATCTTGGGTTCTAACCAGATTGAAAAAAATAACCTGAATTATTTCATTGACTACTCACAATTTGTAGGCAGAAGTGGGATCCTCGTGGAAGTCATCCATCATGAGATCGTGGTAAGCTTCCTGCATTTGTTGCTGCTGCTGCTGCTGCTGCTGTTGGTGTGAGTGCGGCGTTCGTGGCTGCAAATGACCATGGCACTCCATGTGATGTGACAATTGTGGCTGCTGCTGCTGCGGGTGCTGCTGATTCTGTTCATTATGGTGGATTCCAAAGAGTTGGGCTTGGGAATAGTGCGGTTGGTTTTGACTATAATTGGCATAGTGAGCTTGCTGCTGCTGCTGCTGCTGCTGTTGTTGATGCTGCTGTTGTTGATGCTGCTGCTGTTGTTGCTGCTGTTGCTGATCATGAATATTCGGCGCGTACATGTTCTGCGCATACATGTTGCTTTGGAGCTGGCCATGGTGTTGCAGCTGCTGTTGGCTATAGTGACCATCGAGATGGGGATGATGCTGCTGCTGCTGCTGCAAGGTCAAGGGCAGCATTTGCCCGAAAACGCCTGGTCCAGTTGCGTTCGTTTCCTTCTCGATCTGGAGCAAAAGCTGCTGTTGCTGAGTGCGGTAAGCATGCCCATCGTCTGTAGCTGCCCTGTCCTTATACTCATCATGTGGCGCCCAAATTGTTGCTCGCCGCTGTTCCGACAGCAGAATATCACCCGATGCTGATGCTAATGCTAAGTTAGTAGGAATTCTTACGTTCAAATTGGAGGAGTCCTTGGCACAACCATCGATTTTGTCAGTTTGCGAGTGGGAAGAATCAGAAGCATTGAATAGGACGGCTGAATCGTATTGCAAAAGATCGCCAGCTCTTGGCACCGGCTCGATTCCGGATGCCGGTACCGGTGCTGGTGGCGGTGGAGCCGGAACAACCAACTCCACACTAGTGACCAAAGCCTGCTCCGGCGCCATATAAGAGTCATTGGCATATGCATCAATCTGTTCGGCTTTACTGGCCGAACTGTGGCATGGCGATTCCACTGCCACCGAGCTCGATTCTCCAGCAACACTTACAGCTTGCGCCAGCGTAGGAGCTGGGGTTTCTTCGCCAGTGACAGAGGACGATCCTTCGTCATTCTTGTGGTTCGCATCTTTAGCCGTGTCGGCCTCATCACGCCCTCCGGCATCATCCTCCTTCTTACGCTTACAATCTACCGCATTGTCTGCGTCGTCACCTTCGTTATTTGGCAAAGAACTAAACGATTTTTTATTCTTGTTCGGCAGCAGTGCACTATTGTTGTTATTGTGGGTGTTGCCTGGATATGGAGTCGTCGTGGCCAGCTTGTCATCCTCATCGGAGCTAGCTGGTGAGGCCATCACAGTATCGGGCACTTCTACTGTCAGCCGCAGCTCTGCCTTCCTCAAACCGGCGCACAGAATTCGTATGATGTGCTTGTCTAGTGGTTGTCTTTTTCGGCCAGGGTGTCCACTGTTGGTGGGGGATTTGCGTGCTACTTTAGGCGTATATGTTGCGAAGGAACTACTTATCAGTGGGATGTTCTTTTGCCAAACACTTTCCACTTGCATCTCCCTTTCAGTTCACGGCCATTTGAAGACGAAAGCCCGCTGCGGATCACAGTTTGCTGTCTCGCTGCTATTGTGCTTTTTTTTAATCTACACGGAACTTGGGATTCGCGGGAATCCCATTAACAGCTTTTTCGTGTGTACTCCTCGCAGAACGGAAAAACTGAAACAAATGAGAGACAAGTATTAGTGTCAAAGATACATTAGCTTTAAAAAGAACTGAAATATATTTGGCTTGAATAAATACTTTAATGATCTTCCGCGATTTTGGTAGCTAAGGAAGAGTGCGAGTAAACTTATAGGTTGCCAACACAACATCCCTTGAAATGGTCAAAATAAACACTTTTACTAACTTGAGGCTCAAATCAACAAATCAAACAAGTAAGAAAGTCGGAATGATGAGTAGAATTACCCTAGTACATAACTCGTAAAATGATAAAATTTGTATATAATTTCCTATTAACATAAACGTATCTATATTAGTCACGCGGGAATCACGCGTGATTTCTGACCGCAGGCCATCTCCATTACATCGCTCCTCTCATAGCAAGGTCCAATTGGGAAATTACCAGTTAGCTATTGCCTTCTCGCTCTCTCTTTCTCGTACGTTCTACCAATCGATTCGGTGTTGTTGTTGTCGTTGGTTTTTATTTTCTTTTACGTATAGCTCTAATATCGTTCATCTGATCGAAAAACGATGTATGGCGGGTCGATTTATAATAAGTAGTAGAATATATGTCTAGAATGTTCGAACTATCTATCTTGAAAATTGTGGGAGTTATTTCGTTTTTTTAATTTGCCGGGGAGGCAGGGGGCGTGGCAAAAATTAAAAATAAACTTGATCTGCCTGCAAGTATAAGAAATATATGTTCCATACACCTCAAACCTCTATCTCTTACCATCTCCGAGATCTCTTCGTTCATACGGACAGACGGACATGGCTATATCGACTCGGCTGTTGATGCTGATCAGGAATATATATACTTTATAGGGTCGGAGATGCCTCCTTCTGGCTGTTACATACATTTGCACAAACCCAATATACTCTGTGTACCTTCGGTACAGAGTATAAAAATCGCGTTGAGCACACGAAAATCATCTAGAAAAACCACGATTCTTTCTATTAACTGTACCATGTTGCCAAGTGGAATCTTTCGTGTTTTGGCTACATTGGAACCCGTACTTTTAGACTACGTTACAAATATTGCTGTGAAACTCTTCTTGGGTACCTCAAACGCTCTAAATTAATCACTAACCTAATATCGACCCTTGATTGCTGTATCCAGGGGCTCGAAAAAGATGCCATGTATTAAAAACGCCAAATTTCACAATTTTGCTTATTATGAATTATAATCAGAGTGCCAACTGTTGATGACTATGGCTAAATTTAATTCAAAACGAGAAGGCAAAGCTAACTTCGACTTGCGGTTAATACCCGTTAACCACTGTAACAAAATAAGTATAGAATATAAAAAGGCAGGAAAACATAAATCAGATTAAATATATATATAAATATCAGATATTTAAAATTTTTATTAAAACCTTTCCCCTGACGGACAAATGGCAGCTATATCTAAGTCATCATTTTGGTAAAAGCAATAGGAAAAGGAATAATAAATACCATTGGTGATGCAATGAAAAAAAAAAATTTTTCCACTAGAAACGAGTTTGGGTTAATGTTAAAAGTATCTGAAAAAATTAATTTAATAAAAAATAATTAATTCAAACGAGAAAAAAGCTAACTTCGCTGTGCCGAAGTTTATCTTTACTCCAACTGGTTTAACCGGTAAAATATATATGGATTAGATATCAATCGTCGATTTCGTTTCGAATCATCTTCAAAACTTTATGCGCATTTACATGAAGAAGTTTGCTTCATGAAGCTCGACTTCAATTCGCCTGAAAACACGAGTTATCGATAAGCAAATAGCCTACAAATCAAACCTGCATCAGTTCAATCGGAACAAAGCAAAGAAGAATTATCGAAAAGCTTTACGCCACGGTAGACTTTACCTCTTTCCCACAAACAAAAACTTCATGAAGGAAACTTCATCGTGCAAATGCGTACTAAGACTCGACAGTTCCAATAATTTTTATCCATTTCCTAGGCAAATTGTAATTAATGCAGCATTGCCCAACTCTACGCAATCCTTATCTGCATAAATCCAATGTTCCCATTCGCATTCTATTTCCTAATTTTAACTTTATTGGGTTAACTTGGCTAAATACCCGTTCTACCTCAGCATTTGACCAGGGTAATGATTAAAGCATAGTGGCGAATGATGCTAATTCAAAAATTGTTTGTTGATCTAAAAACAGGCGACCTTTTGACTAAAAATTAACGTTGTCGTCAAAGAGCTCGATCTTTTCGTCGTCCTGATCAAGAATATATATAGTTTATATGGTCGGAAATAAATATTTCAATGCGTTACAAACTCAGTCTAGGGCAAAAATTAAAGTGTATACTACTTTTGCCCAGAATATATAACAAAATATTGTCTACGCGAATGCCCCAGTTTTAAACTATCGAAATTAAAATTGTGTTCATAATCACTAAAGAGAGAAAAAAGAATTATGACTAAGGGGATGAAAGGAAAACCCGGTTTTATCTAAAACGACACGAATTGTAACAACGTTTCTGACTGAGAGCAAATCGCAGTTTATCCGCACTTGGGAATCCATGGCACTGGATCACAATATCGATTGCAATCTGAACGATCATAATACATGGAGTGTTTGGCAATGCCAACTTCTACGAAGTATTGACATGAGGGAGAGGGATAGTTTCGCTGAAGAAGCTCGCCGTAGTCAGTCTCGCCTTACCTACAGCCAACTGCAGTACAACCTTTCGGCCAGAAACTATTTTCACGATGACCTCGAAGCCGCAAGCATATCAATCATTTTCCGTGCGAGAACCGAACTAATGAACCTAAATTATATTCCGTACAGTACCAAGCCCAGCCACTGTACACTTTGCAATACAGGAGAGAGAGAATCAGAATCAGAATTCAGAATCTTCTTTCAGGCATCGCGAATTTTTTGCCTAAATACTTTAGGCATTTTTTTTACGATTGTAAATATCAAATTCACAAATTATAAATTGTGATACACAGAGATAGTGATGATACTTGAGCAAGATATTATCGATATTCGATAAATAGTGCATGATATTTTATCAGAGATGTCACAAGTTCAAAAAAGCTTTAAACATTTTTTAAATTGTCAATCTGTTTTCTAAGATATGTGACATTGTCAAAATAGGTAAAAACGGCAAAACAACTTTTCAAATTAGCTAGAATTGCAGGCTCTGGCGAAACTGAATGAATTCCGGTTTCCGACCTTACAAAATGGCTGGATCTAGCCGGAAAATGGCTAAGTTGGCAACACTGATATTATTCCATATACTTCCGATACCATTCAGGCGTCGGAAGAAGCCACAAAAAACGAGAGCTTAAGTTATATATGAACTCGATATACCAGTAACACAGGAAAATGGAAAATTGGTTTCTCTAGCTCTCTGAGATTTGTCACCTACACCTACAATAGAACATGTTGAATAACTCCAACAGTTTTACAGATAACAAGCTCTTTATATGTATATTATGCGCAATAGCAATAATCGGATAATATATAGCGGGATGTAGCTATATATTTGGGATCACTGTGAGCTCAGTCAGCCAAATTAATGTTACTGTTCACTTTTAATGTTAATGTTAATATTTTATGTTATCATAAAATACATGTAAAATTAACGTAAAAGGAAAAAATGGGAAATTAAGTTGATATTTCAAGATAGAAGTTCCTTATATAAATCAATAGTTTATTATTAGAAATGCATTTTGTGTTTCTTCTCTAAAACCATTATGAAACAATGAAATAGTCCGTCAAGCCCGAATGTACTCTGTACCTGTCAAAGTTTTTATATAACTGATGCAAATGCACTAAAGATATGATTTCCATTTCTACAATATCTGTCATTTTTTTCTGAAACATTTCAATATCTTCTGAGATATTATACAAGCAAAAGCTAAATTTTAAAGTTTTTTCGGATTTAACCTAGAGCTATATGTAAATATAACAGACAACTTCGATTTCTTTTTCGTAATTTTTATACTCGATACCAAAGGTACAAAGAGTATATTGGGTTTCTGTAAATGTACGTAGCAGCCAAAAGGAAGCATCTCCGACTCTATAAACTATATGTATATATTCTTCATATATGTCCTTCTGTCTGTCCGTGTGAACAAACAGATCTTGGAGACAGTAAAAAAAAAGAGGTTTAAAGTGTATGGAACATATAAATCTTATACATTTTGGCAGATCAAGCTTAGTTTTGATTTTGCCACGACCCCCGCAATTTGAAAAAAACCCTCATATCTTTCACAATTTTGGAGTTAGCTTGTTCGGACCTTCCAAAGATTTATTCTACTCATCGTTATTTATCGATCCTCCATGCATCATCCACGCAATTTGAAAAAAAAAACTCATATTTCCCAAAATTTTGAAGATAGATTCAAACCTTCTACATATATTTTTAGTATCATTACTTATCGATCCATAATTTACCGTTTCCTGATCAGATGAACCTAAGTTGAGTTATAGGAAAAGAAATAATTACGTTGGGCAGTACTGGCCGCAACTGTGATCGGCAGCACTTACACACATTGTGTGTCCCCCACTTAAAAGCAATCAGTTATATAAAAACTTTAACAGGTACAGGGTATACAAAAGTCGGATTTGACTAACTTTCTTACTTGTTTTTAAATGTATTTTGGGGTACAAAAATTGATTGATTGATTGATGAAAATATAGTTTATTATTATTTAAACTGATTTATCTTTCCGTTTCAAAAATATATAAGCTTAAAAAGTGCTGAACAGGAGGTAAGTTAGGAGGTAGTTAATATTTTGGGTAAGTCGAGTATTCTTAGCCTGGTTTAAAGCTGCAACAATTTGTATATAAATACATATATATGTACATACATATGTATGTTTGGAACAAATCCTAAAGTCGGCAAATCTAACTTTATAAAAAAAAAAAAACGATTTCGCCGGATATAATGTGCATATTCTAAAATGCGTCGCACCTACATACATATGTACATATGTATGTATACAGATTCAGATTGAAATATGCATACACATAATATTTGAGCAAAACCCCCAAATGCATCGAAGCGAGAAATGGCAATGGCAAGCGAGCTATGCATGTGTTCATACATATGTACATACATACATACGTCCCAAACTACTGTACCAGAAAGTTTAGCAAAGTCAACAGCAACAACAACAACAACAGACAAACCAGTACGCACTGACGAAAAAGCTCCTATGGCAAGTACATGTGTTTGTTTGTATGCACAGTTATTCCGAATTACAGGGTCCCCCTGTTCGTGTGGACTGAACCTGCTGCTGCTGCCCAGAATCCGTTTTGGTCCTTTGACTACCCATACGATTTGTATTGGCCGAATGTTTAGGCATATTTTAATTTCCAATATGAAAGCCCCACACGCTGGACACCCTGTTTATCCCACTATATGTATGTATGTTTATATATGTACGTGAACACACGACATATACATATATATATTTATATATATGTGTGTGTGTGTGTATGTTGGTATGTATGTACGTATCGCTGTCACGAAAGAGTACCGAAAGCAACGAGACGAATTGAGTCAGACCCAGAGCCAGAGAGCCAAAAGGCGGCAGCAGCTGCAGCAGCAATGCGAACAAAGCTAATTCAAAATCGAAGCAAGAAAGAAACAATTGCATCGAATGGCCGAATCATCAGAAGCAGGATGGGAAAGGGGCATCGCACACTGATGGGGGCTCTCCTCTCCTTGGTTTTACCAAAAAGATACCGTTAAAACTCCCACAGTTTCAGAGCTATACACACATACAAACAAATAGGTATGTCTATGTGTGTCTGGCCAAGGAAGCTGTTAGCCAGTAGAGCTTTCACTGTACACAATGTACATGCATACATACATACATACATATCATTAAGATCGGTGCTCTTACACCCAAAGAAATCATAGCTCGAAATAGACCTACAATTTAGCATATATCGCAGGAGTCGCAGTTTCAGAAAATATATTCTAATCAGTTAAACTAATATTGAGTGCCTTAACCTTCTGTGCCTTTACCAATCTTCTGAAGAAGTTTCCACATTTTCAGTATTGCAGTCGAGTGCCCCGACTAAACAATACCCTGTACCTTGGTTGCTTAACTGACGACGGAACTGCTCCCCCACTTTGATGAAAAGAGCATGCAACCAGTGTTGCGAGAATTGGAGAGCCAAAAGTTGATAGAAATGCAAAAAATCTGAAATTCACCGTAAAACGGCAATATCTATGCTCCGATCGAATAGGTCTTATACTCGATATATCGATCCGAAAAACTTTGGATAAGTGCTACTTAAAACCAGGCCATGGGTTGATGAAGCCCTGCACTAACAAATACTTCAAACAATTTCAGGGAGCCTAAGATAGAAAGGATCTGATTTCTTGTAAATCAGCTAATAACTCAGATATTTTGTCGGCAAATAAATGTCTTGAACATAATCGTGTCTGCCTAAAACATATCTTCAAAATTCAAAAGAATATTAAGAAACATAAAATTAAAGTCTTCTGCTACAATCTGCATTTTAACCTTGCTTTAAAATGGATCACGGCAGTGATGGAAGATTTTTAGCAAGTCGAACTCGTCTAAAAAAACGAAATACAATGTTTTAGAATGCATTCCTGAATTATTAAAAAAAAAATTGTTTAAAATACATATGTTCATGGTAAAAACATTTTTTTTTTTTTTGACGGGCGGGACAATTTTAAAATTCTCGGGTTCGTAAGTTCAAATATTATCACACAACTTTTATTTTAAAAACAATTGTTATTTCAAATTTTTTTTGCAAAAATATATAACAGTTACAGTTATGGTATTTTGCTTTATGGTTTTCAGTAAAGTTGTAGCTTTATGATAGGCCTACGTAATATTTATAGATTGCAAATGAAAAAAATCATATTTTTCACACATTTTTAAAATAATTTTGAAAACCGCTTTAAATTTGGCTATAAAATCCACGGCAAAGTTATAGTTTAGGCTGAGAAAAAATAAACCCATAGAACTAACCCAATTCATTTGATTACTCCCTGACATAGCAATAGTCTTATAAGCATTAAAATGTTTCACCAAAACGATTGAAAATCGACATTTTTGGTTGTTAGTGGCTGGCTCTCAAAGTTAAAAAATTCAAATATTTTAAATTACATTAATATTGACATTTGTTTAATTATACTCTGTACCGAAGGTACAAAGAGTATATTGGGTTTGTGCAAATGTATGTAACAGGCAGAAGGAAGCATCTCCGACCCTATAAACTATATATATTCTTGATCAGCATCAACAGCCGAGTCGATATAGCCATGTCCGTCTGTCTGTCCGTATGAACGAAGAGATCTCGGAGATGGTAAGAGATAGAGCTTTGAAGTGTATGGAACATAAGCTTCTTATACTTGCAGGCAGATCAAGTTTAGTTTTTTTTTCCAAATCTTAATATCTTCCACAATTTGGAGTTAGGTTGTTCTACTCATCATTACCTATGGAGCCCCCATACATCGTTTTCCGATCAGATGAACGATAGTAGAGTTGCCACCCCCGCAATTTGAAAAACACCTTAAATATCCCGCAATTTTGGAGTTAGGTTGTTTGAACCTTCTAGACATATATTCTACTCGTCATTACTTATCGAGCCCCCATACATTGTTTTCCGATCAGATGAACGATGGCAGAGTTGCCACCCCCACAATTTGAACAAAATCGAATATCTTCCACAATTTTAAAGACAGATTGTTTGAACCTTTTAGGGATATTTTAATCGTCATTACCTATCGATCCACCATACACCGTTTCCAGATCAGATGAACGATATTCGAATTTTAAGTAAATCAAATAATTACGCTGGGCAGCACTGCCCGTAATCGTGATGGGCAGCGCTTGCACAGATTGTGTTACCCCACACTTTAAAGTTATTAGTTATATACAAACAGATACAAAGTATATTACAGTCGGGCTTGACCGACTTTCTTACATTAATATTGACATTTGTTTAATTTTTACCTACATTTGACATATTGTCGAGTTTTTATGACAATTTTACAAGCATGTAGGCCTTAAACTGTATGAAGGAGAATTTATATGAAGTTTTGCTGCTCTCTAATATGAAGTTTTGTTTATTTTAGTTTTAGCTACAACTTTATCCAAAATAGTTCGGTCAAATTCGTAACGGTTGTGAAGATAAGTTGAAAACCCGTCAAAAAATATGGGAAATTCTGATGATTTCTCAATTCAAAATAATAGTTTTGAGTATAGAGAAGTGATATTTTTGATTTGCCAGATATTAATGAATTATAGGCCGAATCAAGAGCTACAATTTTTTCCGAAAACTGTAAAAAAGTCAGAAATGGTACCAAATTAGATTCTAGGAATGCCGATGTTTAAATACCCTTGCAGTTCTTTACAGACGCTACCATTGTAACAAAACGTTCCCATTAGAACTAGTTTTTTTGAGCGACCGTTTCTATGCCAGCTATATGCTATAGTCATCCAATTTTGATAAATTTTTCCAGCATTATGTGGAAGCATATAAAACTAATATATACCACGAGTGATGACGCTACGATGGAAAACAAAAAAGTTTTTTTCACTAGAACAAGTTTTTGGTCCGATCGTTCCTACGGCAGCTATATGATATAGTCATCTTATCCGACCGATTCCGACAATTGTGCAGCCTATGTGTATTTAAAGACTTTTTGCTAAGTTTGGTCAAGATAGCTTTAAAACTGCGGGAGGAGATAGCATAGAAACAGACGGACATACGGAAATGAACTCAGCTCGTCATGTTGATCAGGAGTATATATATACTTTATGGGGTCGGAGATGCCTCCTTCAATGCGTTACAAAAATCAGCACAATTTAAATATACACTGAGAGCGTAAGTTAAATTCGTCCCTTCCAAACTTCGATATACCCTTTACTCATGGAGAGGATTTTTTTTAAAACCTTTAATTAAAAAGAAGCAACAAGTATATGCATGTATATCAGTGATATTCAAAACAAAATGGCTAGACTGAGCGCACTGTGACCCCATATAGCTGGAAAAAGTTTAAATGCCTATATCTCAGCTATTTATTATCTGATCTTTCAGAAAATTTCACAGATTATAGATATCGGGCGTATACATCTCATATATATAGAGCGGGTGTTTAAGGGGTGGAAAACTGAAAGCCAGGGACACGATGACGAGGATAAAGCGAAAAAGGACACCTGTCCCCGAGGAAAACCGCCGGAAAGGGAAAATCTAAAACATTCTCCGTACAAACCGTCAAAAACCGTGTGGAACCCCGTCGGAAACCCGGAAAATCAAGAAAAATTCACGTGCAAACCGGTACTTGGTCATGGGAAAACCGCCCAGAAAACCCGGAAAAAAAAAACATTTGTCCGACAACGGAAGGCGGAAAGGAAAACAAGACACGCCGTGTTCGAGACAACGAAAAGACAGGGCAACACCGGGGGCAAAGACGTACACCGATAACAAGCAGGAACCACCGTGTGGGGTGTGCGTACCGATGGGGGGGGGGGTGGTTCGTTTCTATGCTAGCCGGTTATTTTTTAATTAGAGGAAAAAAGGAACGAAGAGGAACACAAAGAGCAGAAACGAAAAGCAGTTCAGCGGGGAAAAGCACCGCACCGTTGAGGGACCAAGAGAAAGAAACGAAATCACTTCACGAGACCTACGGGAACAAAAAAAGAAATGAACAACTGAAAACGGCGAATAAACGATAAAAGAGAAAGTTTAAGTTGAGGCGGATATCAAGTAAATAATTCTTATTTTCTAGTACGGGGCGTGAGGGAACAAACTACACTGACACTCATATAGTCTCCGACATTCATACTGACAGACTTTATGGAGTCGAAGAAGCATGTTACATACATTTGCACGAACTTACTTAATGAAAATAAAAACCTTGAATTAGAGTTTAGCAGTTCCTTAAAAAAACGAGAGCGTAAGTTGAAGTCGGCCCTGCCCGACTTCGATATACCCGTTACCCTGGTTTATTTAAGAATATTTTATTAGATTATTATATTATTAGGTTCGAACAATCTATTTCCAAAATTGTGGGAGATATGAGGTATTTTTTCAAATTGCGGGGGCGGAAAATTTTCTATCGTTCATCTGATCAGGAAATGATGTATTGCGGATCGATAGGTAATGATGATTAAAATATTGGGAAACAGTAAAAAGTCATGTGGGAGATTTTAGGTATTTTTTTAAATTGCGGGGGCGGGAACTTTTCTATCGTTCATCTGATCAAGATATGATGTATGGCGGATCGGTAGGTAATGATGATTAAAATATATGTCTAGAAGGTCCGAACAATCCATTTTCAAAATTGTGGCAGATATGAGGTTTTTTTCATATTGCGGGGTCGGCAGGGGGCGTGGCAAAAATTTGAAACAAACTTGATCTGCGTGCGGACATTACAAGTCTACACTGAACAAATTTTAGCTCTAGCTCTTACAGTCTCTGAGATCTAGGTGTTCATACAGACAGACGGACATACGGACATGTCTATATCGACTCGGCTATTGATGCTGATCAAGAATATATATACTTTATGGGGTCGGAAATGCTTCCTTCTGCCTGTTACATACATTTGCACGAACTTAGTATACCCTTTTCAATCTACGAGTAACGGGTATAATTAATTGTCAGTAAATCAACTTTCCAGGCAATTTTTTATCTAAACTTTGCGAATGTGACATAAAATGGTACATTTTTGACAGTTTTTTAAACCAGTACGTCACCTAAGTATATGATCACTTTTTCTAAGCGTTCGTAGTGACTGGTGATCTTTAAATGTGCAAAGTACTACACTCCTGCTTCGTACAATCAGCGGCAATCGGGTATGACATCGCATTGTAAGAAATAAACACAATGTGAGAAACACCAGACAAAACAATTAAGAACGCTGTAGCCGACTTCAAAATACCCTGCACCCTTGATGTTGTGTCTTTTCATACGCATTTATACACATACAGTCACACAACGCCGCGTGTTTCCTAACCGATCTTATTGGGCGTTTCAGGTAAGGCCTAAGTTAATATGTTTTATATCACAAGGATCTGTGCCAAAGCACAGACTCTAACAAACTCTTAAAGTTCCTGAGATTGACGCGTTCATACAGACTGACGAACGCATGATGCTGATCAGCATCAACAGCTGATTCGATATAGCTTTGGCCGTCCGTCTGTTTCTATGCTATCTCCTCCCTCATATTGACCAAACTTTGCAAAAAGTCTTTACATAAACATAGGCTGCACATTTGCCCGATCGGATGACTATAGCACAAAACGGCCATAGGAGCGATCGGTCCAAATCTTTGTACTTCTTAATAGTGAATATTATTTGCTTCAACACAAATTTGCCGGGTTTGATCAAATTCGGACAAATATATCGCATAGCTTCCGTACCACAATCGGCTTCTGGTTCCAGAAAGTGGCGCCATCTGTTGGTCGGCTTGGGAGAGGTTCTAAGGGAAAATGCAATTTTTCTAAGAAAATCAGGAAAACCAATCTAAACATAATAAGTATATATAAAAGTGAAAGTATGTTTGCATGTTCGTCACCTATAGGCGATTAAACCACTGAACCGATCTTTATGAAATTTTTAATGAATGTTTATGTCGATCAGGAAAGAGTCATGGGCTATGTCCCAAGATATTGAAGATATTAAAGCTATGAACTCGAAATTTGGTGTGTATGAAAGTTATATGAACACCGATATTTCACTGGTTCCGAACCCACTGAATCGGTTCAAAAGTAGTTCAGAGCCATATCTCAGAAGTTATTAAAGGAATGACCTTATAACTTGGCTTGTCAGTTGATTATATGGAGACTTGTATTTCACTGGTTCAAGTTACTGATCTAAGATTTATCCGGCTCGGGGTCAGGTTAAGTAAAATATTCAACAATTATTTCATTTGTTGTATTTCCGATATATTTCGGTTGCTCATCGGCATCCGTCTTCAGGGCAAACTACAATTTTTAACCAATATCATAAACAGATATAAACAAAACTCACAAAAATATGTCAATTTACATATAATTTTTACACGTCTGGTTCAAAAGTGATTCGCAGCCATATCTCAACCTAATCAAATATTGCAAGGAACAGAAAATATGATGTGTTGGTTTGCAACCGATTTAATAGTGCTTCAGAGCAATATTTGAGCAAAAAATTAAGCTATCAATTGAGAACCTATGGTTATATGCAGTTAGATTTTTTCCGGATGTAAAATAAAATCCGTACCAGTTTGTGAATAGCGATTAAAACCATTATAAATTTGCGGAGGATTAAAACTTGATCATAAACTCTCTTATAACGGTTAATAATTTGTCGACACAATGTTTAAGATCCCGAACGTGCTGGGTATATAGCTAGTTGCTAGTTGTAGTAAAAGACTCTGTGCAAATTTTTAGCTCGATAGCTTAAAACCTGGAACCGTAGAAACAGACAGACGAACGAAAATCAACTCATTTCGTAGTCCTGATCAAGAATATATATCGAATACTTCTATCCCTGACTAACTGGAATATCGAAGACGGGCAGGGTCGACTTTAATTCACTCTCGTTTTTGACATAAGATCTACAATAGATGAGTTAACAGAGTTCCGTACGTCCGTCTTCTGGTATGATAATAAGATGCTGGAATTTCGAGAAAAGTTCGATATCTCGGGTGTTAGTTAACTCCTTCCGAATAGGACTCGTAGTCGGTGAGTGTCGCTTTCAGTGTCAGCTTAGTTGACTGTGATGGGAGGGGTGCTGCATGGCAGATTTTCCAGCCCAAAGC
This sequence comes from Lordiphosa mommai, assembly GCA_018904225.1. Classification (NCBI taxonomy): domain Eukaryota; kingdom Metazoa; phylum Arthropoda; class Insecta; order Diptera; family Drosophilidae; genus Lordiphosa; species Lordiphosa mommai. The sequence continues at coordinate 68,195 of JAEIFT010000200.1, read as the reverse complement.
AGGGGGCGGGGGCGGGGGCGGTGCGGTTTGGGGTGGTGGGGGTAACGGGGATAGTCCTAGTCCCACCGGATAAACGATAGTCGGTATGTGAGAAGGCCTGATTGCTTCGTCTAAGAGACGAAATGGTATTTATAAATGTTTGTACACTCACACACACGCTTATATAGAGGTATGCATGTACACCAACACATGCATGGATGGGCATATTTTTGGGAGAGGAGATCGAATTGTTTGTACCGCATTTGTGATGCCCTTTCCGGCTACACGACTGAAGTTGGTCAGGGCCAAATGTTCGAAATGCATTTCAGCAGCGACTTGGCGCCGGGGGAAAGTTTCGAGCCGCAGCCCGCAAGTCCGGCTCTGCCGGAGTTCCAGCCCGCTCTCGAACACTTGCCTAAAAGTGAACTGACCACCCATACTAGTACACAACTCAGACGATGCAGTGTGGTGTGAGTGTGCATGTGTGTGTGTGTGTGTATCTCAACCGGTTCATGCGCCTACATACGTTCGAATGGACGTGAATACATACATAAATACGTACGAATACATGATTGTTTCAACTGCTGAAATGCAAAATCTCTGTGTAAAAACAGTCATCGGTTAGTTATGCATGAACCACTGGGATACTTCTGGTCAAGATATGCACTGAAGTACTGGATTTCGCCTGTGCAATTTGCGCATTACTCGCTTATGTATACATACACACACACACACACACTGTCGCTGTCGTATTTATGTACTATATGCCTACCTAGTCACAATGGATTCGGATTCAGATTCGAGAAGATACAAAAATAAAAGATAAAGCTACTAACGGCGAGTCGGCGGCACTCGTATTTTACCCTGTCTACCCCCTGTGTATGTATTGGTGCTTTGTGGTTTTCGCTAGAGATGTTTCTGTTTTAGCTTTTCATGTGCGGGCACAGCCGCAGATGTACACGACTGACGACATACACACACAGTTTTACATAATATGCATACACTCGCACGCACACACACAGATACTCACGTTTCGCTTGTATTTGGCTGGGCCAGCTCTAGGTGGCTCCTAGAGAGCAAGAGCATGCAACGGAACGTCTTTATTTGTTGTTGCTCTCTAGCACACATTATGCATAATTTCAATTTCGTATGTATACATACACTCGAACTGGCACTGGGCACTGGCACTGGCACTCGATTCGTTTCGCAAAAGCGACGAAATTTGAAACTCTCAGAGTTACACAACCGAATTACATACAATCACCAGACTCACGCTGCACAGAGCATCGCCATATGCAACTTTGGGGAACCAAAACAAAACTCTGGATAAGATTTATGATAATTTTCAAACTTTTGCTGTCGCCGTCGCTGTCGCTGTCCATGCAACAACCCCGAACGAGCCACGAACCGAGGAGCAACCGACACCAATAGTGCCGCAAATAGAAAGACTAAGCGGAAAGCTTTTGCCTGCGAGACGGAGACTTATGGAAGCTTTTCGCGATGACATCGTGCGTGCGTATATCTAGCGCACAGATATCGGGCAAGACAAATACCCTAACGCATTTCACAAATAATAGTGGTCACTGTGGGTCATCTTCCCCTGGTTGAGTCCACGTCCGCATCTGCTGCATTTTGTTTAACATGTTTCATTTGCCCTATCAAATTTTGCAAGGGTCCTAGAGGTGGGAGCCACGCGATTATTCGATAGTTTTTGATAAGCCCCAGGAGTCCCGTCTTGCACCCATCTCTAAATAATGTTCCCTGAAATGATGCTAATAAATTGAGCACAAAGGCTGCCTTTATCGAAAATTGCCTTAAGGCAGCCGATAAATTGTGCCTTTACCATGCAATAAAGTGACCGTTTTGTTTAAATTTGACTGCCGGTAAAAAGTTGGCAGGTCCGAAAAATATTTGATGCGCTTATTTATAATGGCGGAGAACAAAATGAGTGACGTAATGCAATGACACAACACTGTTGGCCACCAACTAAATATTATTTCGAACTTTTTCACATTCATTGCCAATTGCCCTCACAATGTCCGTTGTTTCAGTTAGCCAGAATAATTAAAATTACCTTCCATAAATTTGTCAACAAACAAAAGTAAACAAAAGACAGCTGTATTTTGCTGGTATTTTGTGCTCAGCGGCAATATAGCCTCAGTGTAAATGATTTCTTATCGTTACCTAACGGCAAGTGATACCGGCTCAAATGTAAATATAAAATAAGTTTTCATGTATTTCGAATAATTTTACCACATTAGATTCATTGTTTTATTTCAAAAAGAGTTTAATGAAAATAACTCTTATATTCCGTCCCTGGATATAACGCATACTCAGCCAGTTTCTTTTGATAATTGTTTAGATTTTTAAATCAATTTATTAAAATAAAAAAGGGTCTTATTTTTTTCCGAAATAACTTTATTTCTGCCTTCTGCTTTGTTCAGCGTTCAGCTACCAAATGAATTTAGTTGTATTCTTTTGTACTAAGTTGACTTTTGATTGCAAAGCCATCTAGATCAGACGTTGTCGTCCAAGACGCAGGCGGCCGAACACATTCGGCAAATTCACACAGACACGAGCAGAACACATGCCGAGCCCTTCGCAAAGAGAGTAAAAAATCAAGCAAAGCCAATCAGTGCTCGCCTAGCCTTCAACAAGGTAGGTTCGAGCCGCCTAGACTCTAGGGGAATTTTTTTTTTAATTTAACGAATTTTCATTAGCGGTGTTCCCGAAATGGAATCACTGCTTATAAGTAGATCTACAAATAATTACCCGACAATTTATGCTTAAAGTTAATCCTTTTTAAGTTATTAACAGGGACGGAAAATAACAGTTATGGAAGTGCAAAAAATTATTACGAAATATGGATCCCCTGATAAAATGGAGTACATGAATCTTCATAATTTTGAATGGCGAGACCTTAAATGGGATAAATTTTTATTTGAAATTTTTATCATTAATTTTGAAATTGTTTTATTAATTATAATTTTTAAATAAAAAATTTATTTTAACAGTTAAATAAATGATTTTTAAATAAAAATTTTGTTTTAACAGTTGTAAGGTAATTTTTATATAACAATTTTTGAATAACAGTTAAAACTAATTTTTATTATAAAAATTTAAATTAATTTTTATTTTGTAATTTTTATTTTGTATTTTTATTTTGTATTTTTATGTTATTTCTCTTACAGGATGCGTCGATTTTAGGTGGAATAACAACTGTCTTCTGGTTGCGAAGGCCAGTACGCAATATTCGCATTTATTATAATGGTCAACTTTTAAGTGCCTTTTTAAATAATTGGATGTCTGTAGCATTCCACATATTTTGCATATTTTATAACTGGTGCCATCTTTGATTTCTTCATCATCTGTTCTCAGCTCTTTAATTTTGTCATTGCAAATTGTTTTTATTTGCGAAATGCTTAAGTTTGTTAGCATTTGTATGCATTCATAATGGTCTTGCATCGCTGGTTTTCCCTTTAAAAGCTTATTTAACATTAATTTATTGTTCATCAACATTTTAATTACTTTGTCTTTTATCAATTTTGTGGGATGCTCTTCATCATTGCTGGTTTCCTCATGATGACTTTCTTCTGAAGTATCGAAGTCGGACATGGCTCTATTAATATCAGTGGAACATTCCGATTGGAATTAAAGGATTGATTCTCCTGCGAAGACTTCGGCTGCATGCCATGCATATTCCACGGTAGTGGTGGTGGTGGAACATTCCGATTGAAATTAAAGGATTGATTCTCCTTTGCATCCTGCGAAGACTTCGGCAGCATGCCATGCATCTGCTTCATTCTTTTACGCTCACGGTACTTTTGACTCTGTCGAGCTTTTGCCCTAAATAATAAATATAAAAATATTAAAAATCGATATACAGTTGCTCGTCTTCATCCGATCAGCTTAAAATTTATTTTGCAAGCTCTATATAAGAAAATGTCACCAATGGAAAAATGGTTAGAAAAAATTCGAAAATACTTTTTACAAGTGCGATAAAAGCCGTGGGAATAAGCTAGTATTATGAAAATACAAAATTGAATTTGTTTTACAGCTGCAAAAAAAATAATAGCACCACCCTCACAAGCAAACTTTCCTAAGACGTCATAACTACATTTGTAAGTTTAAGAAACGTTTTCAGAGGGAGGAAACTTAAAAATTAGGAAAGGAAAAAAATGGGAGTTTCAGTTACCGCTTTCAAAGTATTTTATGAAATTTGGGAAGAGTTAAGGTAATTAAGCGAAAACAAGTAAGAAATCTACGTAAATGAAAATGACGATTTAAATGTATGCCTAAATGGTTTGAACAATATATTTTCAAATTGTGGAAGATACGAGGTTTTCTTCCAATTGCGGGGGCGGCAGGGGGTGTGGCGAAAATTAAAACTAAACTTGATCTATCTCTTACCATCTCTGAGATCTCTTCGTTCATACGGACAGACAGAAGGACAGACGGAAATGGCTATATCGACTCGGATGTTGATGGTGATCAAGAATATATATAGTTTATAGGGTCGGAAATGAATATTTCTATGCGTTACAAACTTCTGGGCAAAATAAATATTTTAAAATAATTTTTACCAATGATTTTTAAAAATTTTAATCAAAAATAACGGTTACATATTTCCAAAGTCCATAAAAAAAAATATTCATTAATAAATTAATTATGTATAGGACAACCATAATATCTTGTTATTTTTTACATTTTTGAAAAATTTAAAGGGTAGGCGGTAAACTGTCAGTGGGAAACTTTTTTTATTTTATCTCAAACAATCTTTATAGATGTTATATGTTCAAAATGAAGATTCCATGAATAATATAGTAGGGGGTCGAGGGTGATAAAATATTTTCAAGTTTAAAACTACCCCAAAACCGTTACTTTCCTTCCGTTTAGTACCCTGCTTTATTTTCGGTCCTGCTTAAATATTTTTCAGTGTAAAGTACTCAATAACATTCCATTTACACTTTCTGTTCTCTCTAGACATTCAAATTAAACGGTATATTTGGCATACCAAATGCGACTGAATTTTGCGCCGTCCTCTCTCGTTCTCTGTTTCTTTTTACCTCGGCGGCGGTGCGCTCTTTTTTTTTTTCTTTTTTTAAAACGTACCGATCGGTCGACTGTGAAACTTTTATTCCTCTTCCAACGTATTTTTATTCATTTTAAAAATAATCGATGACTACCTAACGGTCTCTTCAGTGAGAAAAACTTTCTGTCGTTATTTTATATCTTTCACATAATTTCGAAAATTTCAAACGGATGACTATAATGTGCCAAGGCGTCGGTCGGTGTTTACTAAGAAAGTTTTTAGGTATTTTTAATGATTAAATTAATTGATATCTTATCTATATATTTTTCCAGTTAAACAGTGAGTAAAGTTTTCGTTAAACTCCGCGGTTGCTTCTTTCTTTTCTGTTATTATTCCCATTTTCCTTGAACGGTCACACCAATTCACTTTTTAATCAATTGGAAAAGGAATAATATTTTATTCTGTCACTTATGAAAGAGAAACCTCAACACATTTAAAAAGAAATCATCTTGAAAGATTCGTTCGACAGAATGTCTAGGGGAATTTTCAATGTGGACCCACGATTTTTTAATTTAACGAATTTTCATTAGCGGTTTTCCCGAAATGGAATCACTGCTTATAAGTAGATCTACAAATAATTACCCGACAATTTATGCTTAAAGTTAATCGTTTTCAAGTTATTAA